>CM046873.1:3296107-3360806 GCA_025617745.1 Heliocidaris erythrogramma
CCCCCCCCCCCCCCCCCCCCCCCCCCCCCCCCCCCCCCCCCCCCCCCCCCCCCCCCCCCCCCCCCCCCCATCGAATAGGCATATTTTACCACTATCACAAGAAATGGTACTTCAATAGCACGAGGTGTCGAAACAAAAATAGTAATTTAGAAATCGTATTTTAAAGTACCGTTATCATCCATTGTTTCGCATTATACTTCGCTGCACGGTACACCTGAGACGGGATCATTTGTCTCCTATGGTTATGGTATGGTGACACGAGAGGGTAGAGACTTCATGAACATTGCTATGTGAAAAAACAATTATGCATAATTTTTGTTCGTGTATTTATTCAAACGAGATATGGTGAAAACTTGAGCTTTGGCTGTCCTGTAAAAGTAAATTGTTTGGGTTTCAGGGACGTAATAATAGTGCCTTCAACTGTATCATGGTTGTAGTTAGGAAAGGAATGCAGCCAAATGCAAAACTGTTTGCCAGTTTTTGAACACATCATGTCAGCGATAAAATGTTATTATGATATGGAAAAATATTATGTAAAACAAATCTGAAAGAAAAGAATTTATGAAAAAGTTTACAGTTTACAAAAAATTTTGTTTCTGATAGTGTTTTCTTATCAAACTATTTTTGCCAGGTAAATCTGTAACACTTTGAAAAGAATTTGCTATACATGTAATTGATTTTTGCAAATGTATGTTCGTATTGTATTTAGAATGGCCAAGAATATCATTCTCCATGTATATATACCTTTTCTTGTATATTTTTATGTATGATATTCCTTAATAAATGAAACCTGTGGAAGGGCTAAAAACGAAACAACAACAACAACACATTGCTCTGGGAAGGTTTAAGATGGGGGTATCCACAGACTTAGGAAATATTGGATTTTGTCGTATTGGGGAAACATAACTTTCTAGAGCATGTTTGAAACATACAAATTATACATATTCAAAATTGTTATTGACATAAGACAGATTTTATAATGGACCAGAATTTATGCAGTATCATAACTTTGACATAAGCTTATTATTGGGTGACGGAGCGTAACTACCTGGCGAAAAGTTGCTCCTGATACTGGAAGTTTGCAATCAAGAGCGCCGCCTCCTCTCACAAAGTGAGAAGAGGCGGCGAAAATTGATTTTCCCCAACCCCCCTTCACAGAGGGATGTTATATATCAACTTTCGGGCATCAATACGACACCTTGAAACATTCCAAAAATTATTAAATGAGAGAAGATTGTGGTCATCTGTTTGTTATTCTAACAATAATTTAGTAGTAAGTTCTAAGAAAGGGATATGGCATGGAGCGGAACACAGGAGCATAAAATACAATATATGGATGCATGCGCAAGTTCTGGATATATTATTCAAAGACAAAAGTAATAACCAATAGATTAAGTCTGTAAAACTTACCTGATAGTACCCATATACTGAATACGTCTGTTTTATCTCGTTCCTCTCAACAGTGCCGATTCATTTCATTACAAATAGTACGCTTCATTATTATCTTTATTATCAGCAACGGGGATAGAATATGCCGTGATTCTGGACAAATTGCACTTATTACACCCATTGACATCAATATGGTTGTGTTAGCCACTTTTTCCCCCAAAATGACCGCTTGTTGTATTTTTCGTGCCAAATCAGATCAAAATGTGTATCAAAATCATATGAAGGGTGGTATTTGACGCTTAAATGTGTTGATTTCAAACAGTCACTCTCCTTGAAAGTATTGTTTTTAAATTGTTTTAAGCCCTTCGGTAATTTTGGCCACTTTGACCCAAATTTATAATTTCTTCGATTTCTGTAATAAACTCGAATTTCTAGTGAGTAGCAAGCATTGTGACGGTCTTCAATTCAATGAGAATCATCACGAGGGAAGGTTTTATGAGATTATAATTATAATATAATTTTGCACTGACTACAAAATGTATTATTGACCTCACTTATGATATTAGAAATGAATTACCCTTTCATGGAAAGTTGGATTGAGTAGAAGCAGTAAAATCAGAGAAGCAGGAAAGTGAAAGTCTGAGAAAAACCGGACAAAGAATAAGGAAGCTTTGACTTTTTGAAAGTTTAGATTACTAACTACATGTATATGAAGATCCTTGCATTTGCAATGCCTTCATGATTTGTGAGGTCATACATGGAGAACTTTCCAATTTTGTTTTGTAAATAAATTAATCAAATTATCCCAATTTTTTGGTGAAACAGGCAATTTTCTTCATTGGAGGACACGTAACAACATTTTACCCATAATGTATCCTTAGCAGATGCACGCTATAACATTATGATTGTATTACCGTAAAGGAAAAAAGCTCATGCTAGAATATATATCATCATATATACGTACAAGGTCAATGTACTTACAGCTTTGCGAGACTAGAGTATGGGAGGCTGTTCAGATCCACTGGCAGGCTTTGATACTCCTGCGAATCGCTATATGAAGAAGAAAAAATAACAGAAAGTGGGCATATATGGCTTGATACCTGCCGTTCATATAATGCAAGGAAATGCAACTATAAAACATATCCAGGTTTTAATCCAAAGGAGGGAGGCGCAGTGCGATATTACTAGTGTATGACGTTTTCTCACACTTTTAATGAAATACAAATATCTAACAATACAGGCTACCTTTACAAACCACAGTTTGGCGAGAAGCTTAGAATATAAAGCATACATACATAACATAGTTATGTAACAAATGAAAGGACTGAATACATGTAGAACTCAATTTGAAAATACTTCTTTCCACTCCCTTTTCATGAAAATTTATTTTCCCAGGGTTTCATTCTCCTTTCATATCGTCTTTATCGGTATCATAAGGGATTCAGAATCATTAATAGCAAAATTAATATGCGACTGAGCAGAAGGTCAAAAGGATGCAAAACATTATGCGACATTAACACTCATGTATATAGTACCCGTGAGATGTATTATGACGTAAACATATCACTTGTCATTATTCATCACTTTTTAAACTAAATGTATATGTTCATTAGGCAATTCCTGGTGTATGTCGGTCCTCCTGTCAAGTTGCTGAGTTCTAATACTCCTACATGTTCATTAGGCAATTCATGGTGTATGTCGGTCCTCCTGTCAAGTTGCTGAGTTCTAATACCCTCTTCAAGTTCACTGGAAGACTCCAGTATACATTTAGTTAAAAAAGTGATGAATAATGACAAGTGATATGTTTACGTCGTAATACATCTCACGGGTACTATATACATGAGTGTTAATGTCGCATAATGTTTTGCATCCTTTTGACCTTCTGCTCACTCGCATATTAATTTTGCTATTAATGATTCTGAATCCCTTATGATACCAATAAAGACGATATGAAAGGAGCATGAAACCCCGGGGGAAAATAAATTTTCATGAAAAGAGAGGATATAGAGAAGCAAGTTTTAAAAAGTTCCATCAAAATCGGTTACGAAAGTAACAAAAAGTTTGAAAAGTCTCAATTTATTTTCTATGGCGATCCTCAAATTGGCAATGTTGCTTCAAAGTGATAGGTTTAGTAGTACAACTCTCCATATGTTGTGTAGACAAAATTTCATATTTTCCCCATTATCTCTCAAGGTGCAGCTTGTCTCCTTCTTAGCTCAAGATATGGAAAATGTATTTGACACAACATTATGTTTAGTTCTTAAAAAAGACAAGCAGCATCTTCAGAGATAATGAAGAAAATATGAAATTTTGTGTACAAAACATATTGAGAGTTGTACTACTAAACCTATCATTTTGAAGCAACATTGCCAATTTGATGATCGCCATAGAAAATAAATTGAAACTTTTCAAACTTTTTGTTACTTTCGTAACCGATTTTGATGGAACTTTTTTTTTAATTGCTTTTCTCAATCTTCTCTTTTCATTAAAAAGGATATTTCATCAGGGTTTCATTCTCCTTTAAAGATGATAGTAATGAATTCACACTGCAAATTTGTTCATCAAAGTTACCATGGTAATAAACTATATTTGCATAGGATAGGCATTGGTGTTTGTAGGTTTTCACTATCATCATGATACTTTTGGTTTGATCATTCAACCTCCCCCTCTCCCCCCCCCCCCCCCCCTAGTTTAGTTTAGTGGGATGGTGAAGGGATCGAACAATGTAAATTAGAAATATAAATACACTGTAGAATACTTACAGGCAACGGAAGACATACCCTGTCTCATCTTGTGTACTGTGAAGATTAGAGCAGTCTGCCCTTCGTGCTAAATACAAATATTAGAAGGGCACTACATTCACTTCAAATACTGTACATCACCTTCGGGCGAAGGGCGAATGAATTCATCCACATAATTTGCTCATTAACACAGTTAGTATATTAATGAAGCAACAGTATTAGAAGGAACAATCAAGGGAAAGGTGCATTTCTACAAGAAGAAGAAAACATCCATTACTCGGGGTGAATCAGAATGTTCTGGGTCCACAAATAACAGAATAATAGCTTTCTTTGTAATTCATCGATGTCCATGTACCATTTGGAAGAAAGACGTCTGTAAAGAATAGATGCTGAAAAGTGTTTTGACCAGTTTCATAGCTCAACAGATTTGTAGAGATCAGGGCCCTGTTTCATCAATCAATAACAAAATTGCAATAACCATGATAACTGTTATAAGCTACCGAAAGCGTTGACCCTGATTGGCTGTGAGCAAATTTGTCATATAACTTTGGCAATTGTTATTAATTAATAATATGTTTTATGAAGCAGGGCCAAGGTATAAGTGGGACTGCAAATATAAAAAATGTTAGGGGTCTATACACTCCACCGGTTATCTCAGATGCATTCAACCTTGTACGCCACGGAGGTAAGGTGTTGGACTTCCTTGTTTGTTTTATTAGAGACTGGTCCCCGGTAGATCATACTTGAGGAGAAGGAGATTTTAAATACTTTATTTTCATTTTGGGAACCCCAATTTAAAATATGAGCAGTGTATATTTTAAAACATTCCTTAATTAAGTCATTTAGCATTTTTAATTAAATGAAATCTCGCTTTCAGTAATTTTGTCTTTTGTTTATAATTGTTCATGATATCCATTCAGCATATAATTTTTTTAAATAAAATTTCATCTGGATTAATGTCATACCAATCGAAGCAACCTAATTATCAAACAGTACTAGCAGTCTGTTTATGACAATATTTGTATCCCAGGAATCTTCCACGATACTGTAATAATACTCGAAATAAACTTGAGAACGACTATGTGTCGACACACTTTAAAAAAAATCAAAATAACGTGTAACTTGTCATTCAGGTTCAACATCCAAATCTCACAGAACTTTATTTGCCGTTGTATCATTGAATTTTACAACTGCACCTACCATATCTTATCCCTTCATAGTAATGCATTTCGAGTCACGCTTAGGCATTTACTTGTATGTTTGCAACGTACACCAGCGTAGCCAGGATTTCATTAGGGGAGGGGCTGACTGACTGCCTGCGCGAAGCGTGTGCCCTGGGAGAGGGTGCGGTGGGGGGGGGGGGGGGGGGGCGTTCCCCAGATGCACAGTAAATACCCTTATTCGATGATAAGTATATATATATACAAATATATATATAACAGTTGTTTTTGTTTTTGTTTTTTGTTTTGTTTGGTACGAGTGTTCGTATGAAACACTTCCATATGGGTTTCAAAATAAGCGCTTATCATATCATATCCAAGCTAAATCAAACAGGGGATGAAATGAACAATATTATGTACCGATAAGTGGAAATTTTCACTCTCGGTTTGAACAGACGCTGAAGCATCCCCTCACACTTTCTAGGGTTCGTCATTCCAACAACTTGTCGCTATACATGTTTTTCAAGTTTTCAAGTTTCAAGTTTATTTTATTTCTTTCAACTCAACTCGACTTAACATCATAACAGTATAACAATTAATTACATAGTAAACCATAAAAATGAATATTCAATACAATACAATACCCCAATATATATATATTTCAATACGGCACGAAAAAGAGACATGATAGCGAAGCTTTTCGACCTGCACTCATCAGGTCATCACGCAGGTATATAACAAATTACTTGAAATCAACTATATTATACTCGGTGAATCCGGACGCTACGTAGACGCCGTAATTTCAGAACAATCGCAAAGCTTGGACGAACTCATTTAGTCTGCACAGAAGAGGTTCGTGCGATTGAATGTAAGCGGCTTCCAGAAAGCGTAAATGCGCTGAGCTTCTGGCCCGGGACATAATTGAGAATTGATCGTCGGCATAGCTTTGTGCGCAAGCTGGATTGTTCAGCAAATGGAGACCAATCGCTGAATCGCATTTGGCTATCTTTGGTCTGTTAGCGTGCATTTCAGAATTGCAGGCACGGACGGGCTGCGTGCGCTGATTGGTTGTACGGTTCCGAATAGTCGAGGGGATGTGTTGTTTAATGCGATCAACCAACCGCTGAGAAGTACGGCCCACGTACCTGGCATCGCACCGGCACTGAAATTGGTAAATAACATTACTCAAGTGGGGGGGGGGGGGGGGGGGGTGGGGGGGGGGGGGTGGGTAGTACATCCTTGCTAGTTGACGGTAGCATCCTGTGTGTAGAAAACACAATGCGTGTCGAAACCGCGTAATAGCAACGTGACACTGCGTGTTTGATCTGACTGGCGTATTTGTCAGATACCTTACCCCTCCAGGGTAGTTTGAGATACACGGGGCATTTGGCAGGTCCAAATCTGGTGTCAGATTTGGATTGTGCCTCCAGCGTCCGTGTTATGGTGCGAGATATAACATGCTCAGAGTAACCATTGTCAAGGAGAATAGTTTTGATTTTCGCGATTTCGGGAGCTAATTTGCACGCAGAACAAATCCTAAGGGCGCGGCACACTAAGTTTCTAATGAGCCCAATCTTGTATGAAGTTGCACTGTACGAGTCCCATCTCGTGTAGACGGAAGTGATGAATTTCCCATCACTTCTCTCAACGAGAACGTCGAGAAATGGGAGCGCATTGGACAGTTCAATTTCACATGTGAATTTTAGCGCGGGATGGAGCCGGTTCAGTTGTGTAAGGAAAACCTCACACGCTGCGCGGTTATCAAAAATTGCAAACGTATCAACATACCGACAATACACATGGTCCGGGACTATAATAAGATCGGTGGCGTTCTGTAGCAGGCGCATTTCATGAAAGCCAACAAAAATGTTAGCGAGCGCGGGGCCTAATAAAGATCCCATAGCCTTTTCAAATTTTTTGCAGTATTTTAGTTTCCAACTTTCCGAAGGTTTGCTTATTTAAATTATGATTTTGGCAGATGTTTACGCATTTGTATGAAAGTATTCTATCATGCCAAATTGGATACATAATTTAGCAAAGAGATTTTTTTTTCTTACTTCCTCGCATGAGCCTATTATGTTCAAAAATTTGAAGTATGCTGTGACTTTCCTGCGTGTTTTAAGTTTCTCTTTACTAATGCAAAATTTCAATACTATGAGAGCAGTTGTTTGGTCAATATGCTCTCTCGCCTATTCAGAAATCATATAATCATGATAATAAGCCTACTGCAGAAACTCTATTGAGAGAAAACATGTATATTACTTTGTACTATGCCCAAAATATGCTCTAGGAAGCTATGTTTAAATACTACAAAATCAAATAGTCCGGGAGACATTTGAACTTTAATCAGAATGTTTGACAGGGAAGGTTTGAAAAGTGTATCCAGGTAAAACTCTTGCCCTGATTCCGAAAATGTCTTATGAATCCTACTCACGACATTGTGGTCATTTTGCCCAGATTTTCTTGCAACATTTTGGCCAAAAATGAGTGCTTCGGTCACTTCTGGTAATTTATCAGCGAAGAAGGTTTGATAGGCCTGTCATATGTACAAATGTGCCCGGATTCGAGAAAAGGTGGTCTTATTGACGAACTAACAACGGAGTGGTAATTTTGGTCACTTTTGAGCCAAAAACGACCATTTAAGCCACTAACAAATAATTTGTTTGAATTATTGTTTACAAAAACAATAAATAACAACTTATCGTACATGTATTATCAAATTCCAATAACTCATGTTTTCCTCACCCTGTGTTTGGCATCCATGTGGGATTAGCCTGCATCTTGGTCCTGCAAAATTTAATAAAAAAGATAAAAGAATCAATGAAGTCTGAGGTAAGCGAAAAATATAAGGCCTGGTCGAAACCTCACCCAAGATTGTAAAGCCTTGGAGTGGTTCAGGAACTACCTCCTCAATAGGCAACAGTATGTTTCAATTGCTAATATCGACTCTAACATAAAAAAATGTAACATGTGGTGTCCCACAAGGTTCTATCTTGGGTCCGCTTCTTTTTCTTGTCTATATAAATGATTTTTATAAATCCTCAGATGTTTTATCATATGTGACCCGACGCCTCAAAACCTACAATAAGTCGCCAAAATTATATTTTTTGTTTTATACATTTTCTGAAAGTAGAGATTCTCAGCTTTCCAATGGTATATCACTTGCCTAATTTACTCAATGATAACACCTTTAAATATCACATTTAGAATCAGTATGTAACCAGCAATCAATAACTCCTATTCAGAGAAAATGGCCATTTAAGTTCGGAACAAAAGAGTGCTAAACCTTCGCTCTCTGTGTGCGCCCAAGTAAAACTGGGTATTCAAATGGCCATAGCAACCGGTATGAAGGGATTATCAGATTAGGCTGAATTTTAACAAGCTGCTCCATGAGGACCTATTCATTATTTACTCCAAAAATCAATTTAATACCTTTAGAGGTAAAGTAGTAATTTGGCATTGAATGAAAGTTGCGTAACATAGTTGCGTAACATAGGTTTTATTAGGAAATATTTGTCTAAGTCGGCAACCCAAAAGTTAGTTCATGCCTTGATTTCATCCCGGTTAGATTTTTGAAATGCCCTTCTTGTCAATTTACCCCAGACTTTACGATCCAAGCTCCAGAAACTGCATAATGCTGCAGCACGCATTGTGTCGTTATCCTCCAAACGCACTCACATTACTCCAATTTTACGCTCCTTACATTGGCTACCTGTGAAGGACCGCATCACCTTTAAGATTCTGCTGCTTACCTTTCATTGTATTCATGGCACTGCTCCTCAATATAATATTTCACTTATTAAGAGCTACACCCCAACAAGATCACTTCGTTCTTCCTCTTCTGGCCTTCTCAATATACCCAAAGTATCTACAACCTGGGGGAACGATCATATTCATTCACAAGCCCGACCTTTTGGAATAGCCTACCTGAAGACATAAAAAGTTGCTCGACCACATTGTCCTTTAAAAAACTTCTAAAAACTTTGCTATTCTCTTCTTAGCTACTTTTCTTCTTGAATGCGCCTTGAGCACTCCACAGAGTGGAGTTGGCGCTATATAAATCACATTATTATTATTACATTATTATTATTATTATTATTATTCTTATTATTGTATTACAAAAGCTCTCCAAACATTCATTAGCTCGACAGGTGAAAAAAAAGGAGTCATTTTAAAATGCCCCAAAAACATATTTCTAAGTCGAATTACGACTCACAAACCTGACGCATGATAGAATGATAATGAAACTACCCATTTCTATCAAAAACAGAAAATCGACTGATCCAAGCAAATTTACTATTTTGGGCTGTTTGCTACGTTGTGGTCCGTGCGACTTATTGTAGGTTTTCAGGCGGCGGGTCACATTTATTCTTTTTGCAGATGACTCTAATATTTTCCTTTCCCACAAAGACCCACACGTTTTGACTGCCACAATTAACCAAGAATTAGAACGAGTTTCCGAATGGATCAAAGCCAACAAATTATCACTCATTCTACAAAAGACCTACTACATGGTTTTTAGTAATATCATAATAATAATAATAATGATAATAATAATGATAATAATAATAATAATAGTGGCTACTTGTATAGCGCGCAGGTCCGCCTTTCGATGCTCATGGCGCTGTAGATATATATATTATTACCCCCGGTCATTGGATTCTGGCACGCCCGCACACAGTGTATGCGCATTCTCCACTCCCTGGGGAGCATTCCAGCCAGTCGCCTGTTAGGCGCACACATGCTAAGCAAAGGACATTACCTTTCGCCATCCTACCGGGTACCCATTTAACACCTGGGTGGAGTGTGGCAAATGTAGATTAACGTCTTGCCAAAGGACGCTAGTGATGCGGTGGGATTCGAACCCCGGACCTCGTGGTTCACAGTCCGGGCACTTATCCACTGATCCACAACACCTCCCTCTTTCTTTCTTTATCATGTTTTGTCCTGTGTTGTCCTGTTTTTCTTGACCTTGTTTTGTGTTCTTTCCCCCTTCTCCACCTTTTCCCTTTTCTTTCTTTCTCTGTCTTGTTTTGTCCCGTTTTGTCATGCATTGTCTTGTCAGTTTCTTGTCCTCTTAGTCCTGTCTTATCATTTGCTCTTCGGTGTAAAGCATCTTGTTATGAAAATGTCATTATATATACAGGATTCATGACTACTTGATTAATTATGTAATAATGAGAGATATGCCAATGTATGTGTATACATATGTGCATGTATATGTATATATTTTTTTTCTCAAATATGTATTTCACTTCCAATTTCCCATGTTATAAAGATAATTATTGTCAGAACCAAATGGAAAATATACTATTTTTTTTTCTATTTATTTCAGTCGGGTCGTATATACGAGAGAGGGCGTCTTAGAAAATATTTAGCGTGTTTGTGTAAATCACATGATAGGGTGTGGTCGAGTGAAAGTGAATGTGTGTACGTGTGACCTTGACTGAGTGCAGTTGAATGAAAGACCGAGGTTCGAGTCGGGCGTGTGTGAGAGCCAGTATCCTAAATTGTGTGTCGTGGAATTGCTACCAGAGCCTTGATTTTGATTCGGCGCCAGCAGATAAATTCTACAGACGACACCGGTACTGCAGCATCCTTCATGCCAGAAACCTCATTTTCCTGCCATAAAACCAAATTTGTCGAGATAACTGTAAGTAACAATTTACTGCAATTTGGTTAGCTTGGTAATGATGTTAAAACGACTATGGCTATAATTTAACGTTATTTGGCATTGAAGTAATTGTTCATACTATTATAAATGCCATAAATTTTAGGATTAACATTAATATTATTTTGGTAGAAAGAAAACATTTCCTTTTTCAAGGAGAAAATGTTATTGTAAATTACGTAGGTGTATTGGAATTAATTATGAACCCATTTAACTCAAGAGGTTTCGTGCACAATCATTTAACTATCATTTCATTTCATTTCATTTCATTTCATTTTATTTCCAGTACTAGTAAAAGACATACAAAATATACAAAATACAAATCACAATTTACATTTGATAGAATAAAAAACGGAGAAAATATACAAGAGAAACAAACATACAGGTGTTGATAAAGGGAAAAGTAATTCATAATCTAGTACGTGGAGGGGGATAACAAAAGCAAATGTGCTTGTCTGGGTTATCCCCCTAATAATCATAATATAAAACTGTAAAGGGAGGGGGTCATTTTAAATATTAATGTTGGCACTAAGAAGAGAGTTGCATTTTTAACAATAAATGTTTTTTAAAATTCCTTTTAAAACTTTGGAGCGATGCAGAATTTTTAATATCATTACTTAACCCATTCCAGAGGACATGCCCTCTATATCTTATACTTTTTTGCCCTAGGGCTGTTTTAAAGTATATGCTATGAAGTTTTTGTGAGTTCCTGGTATTATAATTATGGACAAAATCATTTAACATGTACCAATCACTAAAATTTTGTGGTAAGGATTTTTGAACATATTTATACATAAATTCCCCAAGTTGTAAATCACATAGCTGATAAATTGTCAAAACATTATATCTTAGAAAAATATCTGAAGTATGTGCTCTAAAATGTATCTTGGCTATTACTCTCAGGGCACGTTTCTGCAATAAAAAGATTCTGTTAACAAGATAAGTTGAACTACTTGCCCACAACATACTGCCATATGATAAATGTGGTAAAATTAATGAGTTATAAATAAGTAACAATGCATGTGAGGGTAAAACAAATTTAAGTTTGCTCATTACACCAATAACTCGAGCAATTTTTGAACATAAACGATCAATATGGTTTGACCATGTGAGCTTCTCATCAATAGTGAGACCTAAGAATTGTACATATTTTATCTGAGTAAGATTATTAGGAATATTTGCAACTTTTATATTTAATAAATTACTGTCAAATTTTGTATTTTGAGTAGTAAAATGCATATAATTTGTTTTATCTAGGTTAACTCGTAGGCCATTAACTTTGAACCAATCAAAGACCTTGTTAGTTTCTATATTCATTTTATACATCAGTGACGTCAAATCTGAGTCACTTAAAAAAACATTTGTATCATCTGCAAAGATAATATATGACAGTACCTCAGATACATTAGGAAGGTCGTTTATATAAATGAGAAAAAATAGGGGGCCGAGAATAGATCCCTGCGGAATTCCACATGAAAGTTGCAAATCATTAGAGTGGATACCATTATAGTTCACAAATTGTCTTCTATCCTTTAAATAATCTTTAATCCAGTCAAACACCAGTCCCCTAATTCCATAAAATCTAAGTTTGGCAAGTAGTAATTGGTGATTAATACAATCAAAAGCCTTTGAAATATCCAAATATAAACCAATAGTATGTTTTTTCTTGTCAAGAGCATTTATGACCTGATCTAAAAAATCAGTTATTGCAAGTATAGTAGAATGGCCAGTTCTGAATCCATATTGAAAACTAGATAAAATGCTGTTTTTTCTAAAAATGATACCAAACGTACATAAAATAAACGTTCAAGAATTTTTGAAAACACTGGTAGTACTGATATAGGACGATAATTTACAAACTGATCAACACGGCCCTTTTTAAATATGGGTGATACCTTTGCAAGTTTAATACTTTGTGGAACTTGACCAGATTCAAATGACAAGTTGAATATATAATTAAGAGGTAAAATCAATACATCTATATTTCGTTGAACGATTGTGGTACTAATACAATCATGACCTGGGCTTTTCTTCGAATTAAATTTTCTGACTATTTCTATAATCTCATATGCTTCTATAGGTTTCAAATACATGGACTGAGAAACATCACCTTTCAAATAATTCAAACATTGAGAAAGATCAATATTCGATATATCAGTAGCCTTAGTTCCAATACTTACAAAGTATTGATTAAATTTATTTGCTATTTCACTGGGATCATTAATAATACAACCATCATTATCAACAAAATTTGATAAAATATCTTTTTTTTTTGGTTCTCCCTAAGACTTCATTAATAGTATACCATAACTTTTTACTATCTTTTTTACTATCATTCATTTTTGTAGTATAATAATCTTGTTTAGCAATTCGAATTGTCTTTGTGAGATTATTTCTATATCTTTTATAATTTGTATGTTTAAGTTCAGATGGATTTTTCAAAAACTTTTTATACAAGTATAATTTTTTTTTACATGATTTCAAGATACCAGGTGTTATCCAGGGTTTCCTTTTGTGCTTGTATGTTCTTCTTTTTACTAATGGGAAAGAAACATCATAAATATTTTGTAAGATATGAACAAATCTATCATATGATGTTTCTGTTGTAGTACATTGTAATACACTCTCCCAGGATATTTTAGTGAGGTGATTCCGAAACTCTTTATGATTTTTTTTCTGACATGTCATGGACACATATAGATTCAGGTAACTTACATGGTTTAGTATCTGTTTTGGTAATAGCAAATATAGGCAGATGATCTGATATATCTGCAATCAGTATACCACTCTTTATAATCCAGTCCTTATCATTCGTAAAAATGTTATCAATCAGGGAAGCACAAGATTGCACTATTCTTGTAGGTTTCATAATAGGGAAAAAAGAATGTGCATTCATAGTTTCTAGAAACAAATTTACATTTCGGTTTGCATTCAGATCTAATAGGTTCAAGTTAAAATCTCCAAGTATATAGTTTCGTTTGTTCTCATTACACATTTTGGATAATATATATGTTAGGTCTGAGATAAAACATTCATCGCTTTGTTTTGGTGGTTTATAAACAACAGCAATAATAAGGTTTTTACTCTTTTGTACTATTTCAAGACAGTGAAACTCTATATTGACATTAAATACATTTAAATCAAGACGTTCCTTTACGATGAATTTATTGTTAATAAAAACACCAACTCCACCACCACGGCTCTCTCTGTTCTTTCCATAAAATGTGTGATTAGGTAATGTTTCTAGGTAATTCAAACCATCAGTTAACCATGTTTCACTAAAAGCAATGACATCAAATTCAACTTTTAGTAACTGAAGATAGACAGATATTGCTTCATAATTCTTATTCAGGCTTCTGCAATTCATGTGAACTAGTGAAATATCTCTAGGATTTTGAATATCAGTAATCATATCATTAAAACTATCAGGGGAATAATATAATGTATCACTATCATAGACTCCGTCATCATCATCATCAGCAGTGAAAGACGATTGGGTACATAAATAATGCTGTAAACTTTCTTCAGAATTTTCAAACTGACGGGATTCATACATCCATTGCACAAAGACATACAAGTAATATACTTTGAAAGACATATACATATATATAAAAAAAAATAAAAAAAAACAGGGGGGGGGGGGGGGAAGAAGCTCAATCAGATACAGATACAGATACAGACCCTTAAAAATACAGATAAAAGGTCCAAGAAGGGTTATGTCATGAAGACATGGTGCAATATACAATCACTTCTTACATTGCATCAACCGTCCATCAGATAAACAGATTCAACTTATTTCTACAATGTTCTATACTGGTCAATGTTGTGATGCAATTATATTATCAAATTTTTGTCAAATCTCCTTTGCAGGTGATGAGTTTCCTTTTAGGGCTCCCAGTTTTATTTGGGATAGACACAAAGATTCTTCCATCAGAAGACCACGCGCCCTGAACTCCGCCTTTTTTGAAGAGTTTGTACGCTTCATGAAGCAGATCCCTGTTTCTTTCAGTCAGGTCTTCTTGGATTGTTATTCCTGTATCCTTTAATTTCCTTCTATTTTGTAGCAACTCGTGCCGCTTGCGATATGATTTGAGTTTAACTATAATTGGTCGCTCTCCTTTTCGTGTTACTGAAGTAGGGTCCCCAACGCGATGACTCCGGTCTATATCTTGCGCTTGAAGATCAACTTTAATTTGCTGCGCCACTTCACACACAAGGGTATCGGTGTTCTCTCCATGCTTCTCCTGAAGACCGAAGATTCTTAAACAGCTGCGTCGGGAATACTGCTCCAAGCTATTAACTTGGTGTTCCAGGTTTGTGATTTTGCTGAGGCTGGTATCTAGTTCACTTTGGAGATGTTTGATGGCAGACTCCCTCTCACTCACCTTCAACTCAATATCCATCATTGTTGATTCTGTTTTCTCTGATGTGGTCTGAAGGTGCTGAAATTTTGATGTGAATTCATCATAAACTTCAGTTATTCTAATATCTGTTTTCCTGAGACTACTTTCAATAGTTGTGAAGCGTTCATCATGATGATCAAGCTTTTGCGAAATATCATCAAGCTTGTTTGAAATTTCATCTAATTTGTTACTAACACTATTTGAGAGGGTCTTTTCGAAGTCCTCACTATCTAGGAGCTCCTTGATAGCCTGAGCTACCGCCGTCTGTTTGGGAGGCATTCCCTGCGTATATGTATAAGTAACACGTTCAACACCTGAACACTTGATTTCTACTCCTAAACGAGTAGACTACCAAATCCGAAGACGACAGTTGTAGCTGAATTTATGATTAGTTCTACAATGAGCGCATTGTAGAATTTGTTGAAATAGTTCTCATCACCCAACACGAACACAATCCGCCACGTCAGCACGCATCGGCAGTACGCAGTTGAACAAACAATACATCGAAGTTTATATATGGGACAGCAGTAACTCTATCGAGTAGATCTGACAATGTCTATTAACAGTTTGCACCAAAATGATGAAAAAATTCAATATTACCGAATTATCTGAGTTGCCAGGTCGTATTCAGCATCCATTTGTTTTCCACTCAAACAATTTTCACAGTTCTCCTTTCTTGTTTTGCAAATACTCTCCTGATAGGTTAAGTCCGTGTCCTTCCTTCTTGTCGTAAATTTACACGTTCGTTCTCACGATTGTCGATCGATAGAGATAATGTTGCGTTTATTCATGCAAATGCTTTAAAGTTTCATACACAAATTCTGAATTCTATTCAAAGTAAATTATATTTGTGTAATATTGATGTAATGTATAGTACATTATTAATGAGGTTGTTAAACAAATTAGACATCTGGAGCATGTTGTGCTAGAAGGGACTTTATTTTCTTTAACCAGTATTTAATGCATAACGGAATTTATATTACTGACCCTAGTTCCCTTTTATGAAGAGTGGTGAAAAAACCCTTATTCTGTATTTTATAATGGAAATACATCCTAAAGATAAAGCTGTAAATTTAGGACATAATTGCATGTATTTTGAGGGATGTATTGGTGATTTTATTCATAGCCGTTTACCAGGGAGGAGATAACTCCATTTACCAGGGACAAGATTGTCCATTCTTCATGATGCCCGAGTGGTACGCCGAGCTTCTTAGTGTTTTGATCAGCCGAGGACTATCTGGGTCTATCAAGTAAGGTCACGTGACTGAAAGCAGTGAGGACGTGGCAGGCATCATCTTTCCGACTTTTGTTCTTTGTCGATCGACATAGCAAGGATCGATTCACGCAAAACCCTACGTCGGTATTTTGATAATTTAGTAGCAGCAAATCATAGCGAATAATAAACAAAAATGACGATTTCTTAATGAGATTACATCTGAACTTGAAACTGGAACCTAAATCAATAATCAAATAAGATCCCATTACTCTACGATATAAATATTGTGTGTGTACACTTACTGATATTCTATTATAAATATATATATATGTGCACTTTTATTTCTTCAAGTTAAATCACTTGAAAGTAACCAAAGATCCTACCTGTATTTGAGGTATACAGATTTATTTCTAAATTAAATTGTCATTGAACATTGATATAAAAGAGTCGCCTTGTTTATTTGTTGTATCCTAGAAAAATCCTGACAATAATTGGCGACCACGAAGGGACCTAGAGCAAAAAATTGTTAGGGTTATAATAGGATATGATATTACAGCTGGAATTTCTGATATTTAAATAAACAATTTTGGCAAGTAATAGTTATATTATCCTAGGCCTTGTAATCACTTAGATTGCATATAATGTACGTTTATATTGTGCATGTGTCTATAATGTAATAATTGTTTTTCTCGTATGTTACCTAATATATAATACGAGAAAGTAAATCTACCAGAGGTACATGCGGGATACTGTATGACCGGTGCGTGTTCGCCTTCCACATCGTTCTCCGCGTGCTACTAAATTTCGTCAGGCTCTGTTGGTAAGTACCCATTGGTATGACAGTGTGTATGACATGGATGTTGAGAAATTAGTGAAAATTGGGGAGACTTTGGGTCTCACAGGTTCAGAATTAAGGGAGGAAAAAGAATTAGCCGAAATTAAGTTGAAGTTAGAAAGTGTAAAACTTGAACAGGGTAACCAGGAGAACAATAACAATAACAATATTCGGGCCCCTAAACTCCCACTTTTTGTTTGTGGTAAAGATAAACTAGATGTTTACTTACATAGATTTGAACGCTATGCTGTTGCGCAAAATTGGCCTCCAAATATATGGGCCGTAAATTTGAGTGCTCTTTTAACAGGAAAGGCCTTAGATACCTACTCCAGATTGAATGAAGATGAGGCACAGGATTATGAAGTGGTCAAGACAGCTATATTACAGCGGTACTCTCTTACCAGTGATGGTTTCAGAAAGAAATTTCGAAGTTCGAAGCCAGATCCGGGGGAGACTGCCGAGCAATTCACCATCAGGCTACGGAGTTATGTCGACAAATGGATAGAGATGTCGGGACGCAAACAGACGTTCAAAGATATCGTCGAACTACTCCTCATCGAGCAGTTCTACGCTACGTGCTCAAAGGAGATGGAAACCTTCATTCGGGAACGGAAACCGAAGGATATCAAGGGTTTTTCAGACATCGCCGACTGTTTCCTTGAAGCTAGATCGGGATGGCATCTTAGTGGTGGTAGTGGTAAGTCACATCCCTATAAACAGAATTCTCTTCCTCATACGTCTGCAGGTGATAGTCGCTCCAAACCGGTAGACAGATCACAGAATCGACCTCAGTGATGTTTTGTCTGCGGATTACCGGGTCATCAAGCGAAGAATTGCAAACAACGGAAGAAGAAAAAGTGCAGCTTCGGCAGTCGAGATTCGGACTGAATCGGACAGGAAGCCGAAGAAACCTCAGAGACAGTTCCATGACGGAATCACGGATTCAGACCACCCAACTATGAATCGGCTGGAGGAGAAGGAAAACCTCACGGATACGATTAGTCGGGATGAACGGAAGGTGAATCGCCGTGATTTAGAGATGGTTAACGCATGTATGTTAATTGATTCTTGTTTTTCATGTGCAGAGGTCAAGACTGGAGTTGTTGAGACAATGTCGGAGTTCGTATTGCCGATAGTTAGTGCTGCATGTGGAGCTAAACCCCTCCGGGTTATGCCGGTCAAAGAAGGGATCGTCAATGGCACCCGAGTTCAAGTGTTGAGGGATAGCGGATGTTCCACAACAATTGAGAAGACTGGACTAATAAACCCAGACCAATTCACCGGGGAAGTTAGGAAGTGTCTCCTGATAGATCAATCGATAAGAACATTTCCAGTTGCTAGGTTACCGATCCACTCTCCCTTCTTCGTTGGTGAGTTAGAAGCGTTATGTGTGGATAACCCCATATATGATGTAGTTCTTGGTAATATTCCAGGTGTTCGAGAACCAAAGGATCCGGATAAAGACTGGAATGGAGACGAATGTCTAGCTGTGGAGACAAGAAATCAGCGGAAGAAAGACACCAAACCCATCCGACAGTTGAAGGTACCAAAGCAGACGGACATTGCTACTGCCGATGAGTTTCGCCGAGAGCAAGCAAATGACTCAACGTTGGACCGTGTCCGAGGTCAGGCAGAGTCGGCAGAAGTCAAGACGAGTCGCAATGGTAGCCAGTCATTGTTTCTGGAGAAACAGGGACTGTTGTTTCGTGAATTCAGGTCAGGATCGGGTGAGGTTACACAGCAGTTAGTTGTTCCTCGTAAGTTCAGAGGGCAGATCTTACGACTCGCACATGAGTCGATTCTTGGTGGACATTTAGGTTCACACAAGACGTCAGAGAGAATCTTGCAGAATTTCTTTTGGGTAGGCCTAAGGGC
Organism: Heliocidaris erythrogramma; assembly: GCA_025617745.1. Taxonomy (NCBI): domain Eukaryota; kingdom Metazoa; phylum Echinodermata; class Echinoidea; order Camarodonta; family Echinometridae; genus Heliocidaris; species Heliocidaris erythrogramma. The sequence continues at coordinate 3,315,398 of CM046873.1, forward strand.
AGACACAGTGCGTTTCTGCCGGTCGTGTGATATATGTCAACGGTCGATTCACAAGGGTAAGGTTAGTAAGGTACCACTTGGTGCTACCCCCTTAATTGATGAACCATTTCATCGTGTGGCTGTTGACATTGTTGGCCCTATAACTCCCATGACGTCACGAGGATGTCGATATATACTGACGCTCATGGACTACGCGACGCGGTATCCGGAAGCCGTTCCTCTTAAGAACATAGACACAGTGTCCGTAGCGGAAGCCCTTTTTAACATCTTCACCAGAGTTGGATTTCCCCGTGACCGTTATATAGATGCACTTCTCTTCGCATACCGTGAAGCACCCCATGACAGCACGGGATTCTCTCCCTTTGAGCTCTTATATGGAAGGGAAGTCAGAGGCCCATTGATGATCTTACGTGAACTATGGACGAATGAAAACACAGATGCTGAAACAAAAACCACATACCAATATGTGATGGATCTGCGTGAGAAGTTGGAGAACACCTGTCAGCTTGTTCGAGAACAGCTAACAAAATCGCAGTCACTGTATCGAGAACAGTACAACAAGAAAGCCAGGTCTAGATCTTTCAAGATTGGAGATGAGGTGTTACTGCTACTTCCTACCGACAGGAATAAGTTACTGATGCATTGGAAAGGTCCTTTCAAGGTGGTAGGTAGAGTTGGTAAACTAGACTACAAAGTTGACCTTGGGTCAAGGGTTACGACCTTCCATGCAAATCTTCTCAAGGCTTATTATCGTCGAGACGATAATGATGTCGGTGCTGGAATGGAATTTCCAGCGGTAGCAGGTGTATCCGTCATCGAAGAAACTGACGAAGTCAATGATGACGAAGATGTACAGACAACCAAGTCGATGTCGAACGAGCAACTCATCGAAGTCCCCAGCTTGAAACAAACTCAGACGGTTGTTGATGTCTGCGTGGGCGACAACCTATCAGAGAAGCAGAATAGTCAGCTTAGGCGACTTATCGGGAATTATTCAGATGTTCTTACTGATGTCCCTAGTGTTACCAGTTTAGGTCATCACGACATCAAGTTAACAGATCCTCGACCGATAAAGTCCAGGCCGTATCCTCTTCCTCATGCTCTCCGACAGGTGGTTGATGACGAAGTTAGAGAGATGCTCGAGCTTGGGGTGATTGAGCCATCATCATCACCATATTCCTCTCCTGTGGTTTTAGTAAAAAAGCCAGATGGGTCAAACAGATTCTGCTGCGATTACCGTAAGCTGAATATGATCACGGTACCGGACGCAGAGCCGATACCCGACCAAGAGGAAATCTTCACAGCCTTAGCAAAGGATCACTACTTTAGCAAACTGGATAAGGGATATTGGCAGATCCCTCTTACTGAGAATGCTAAGCCCCTTACAGCCTTCATCACCCATAACGGCCTTTTCCAGTTTAGGACCATGCCGTTTGGTCTGATTAACGCCCCAGCCACCTTTAGTAGAGTTATGAGAAATCTACTTCGTGACCTCGATGGAGTTCATAACTTCATTGATGATATCTTAGTTCACACGGTGTCTTGGGAGAGACATCTTGAGGTTCTGAAGGAGCTCCTAAGCCGCTTACGCATAGCCAACATGAAGGCGAAGCCGAGTAAGTGTAGCCTTGCTCAAGAGTCTCTAGATTTCTTGGGACATAGGGTTGGAGGTGGAAAAATCCAGCCGATGACAAATAAGGTCCAGGCTATTCAGGAAGCACCACGGCCCCAAACCAAACGCCAGCTAAGGTCATTTCTCGGACTTACAAGCTACTATCGGAAGTTTGTGCCTTGTTTCGCGGAAATAGCCGTACCCCTGACGAATCTGACAAAGAAAGGTAAATCAAACACATTGGAGTGGGGAGAAAACGAGGAGAGAGCTTTTCGATGTCTCAAGGGCAAGATTTCGAATGCTCCAATCTTGCATCTACCCGATGTCGAACGCCCATTCATACTTCGAACTGACGCCTCCGAGACTGGTATAGGTGCAGTCTTATTGCAGGAGTTCGACGACGAAAAGTTTCCAGTGGCGTTTGCAAGTAGAAAGTTGTTGGATCGAGAAACGAGGTATTCTACGATCGAGCGAGAGTGCCTTGCTGTGGTGTGGGCGGTACAAAAGTTTGAAGCTTATCTCTATGGTAGAGAATTCGTACTCGAGGTTGACCACGAACCTCGCAAACGGACGTGTGCTCAGATGGGCTCTTGCCCTACAGCCTTTAAGGTATCGTGTTCAAGCGATAAAGGGCAAAGATAACGTAGGTGCAGATTACATGAGTCGTATTTGCTAAAGATTAAGAGAAGGTAGAAAAGACAGAATTAGTTTTGATTAATGATAAGAGCCCCAAAATATTTTCTGAAGAAGGGGGTAAATTGTCAGAACCAAATGGAAAATATACTATTTTTTTCTATTTATTTCAGTCGGGTCGTATATACGAGAGAGGGCGTCTTAGAAAATATTTAGCGTGTTTGTGTAAATCACATGATAGGGTGTGGTCGAGTGAAAGTGAATGTGTGTACGTGTGACCTTGACTGAGGGCAGTTGAATATAAGACCGAGGTTCGAGTCGGGCGTGTGTGAGAGCTAGTATCCTAAATTGTGTGTCGTGGAATTGCTACCAGAGCCTTGATTTTGATTCGGCGCCAGCAGATAAATTCTACAGACGACACCGGTACTGCAGCATCCTTCATGCCAGAAACCTCATTTTACTGCCATAAAACCAAATTTGTCGAGATAACTAACAATTTACTGCAATTTGGTTAGCTTGGTAATGATGTTAAAACGACTTTGGCTATAATTTAACGTTATTTGGCATTGAAGTAATTGTTCATACTATTATAAATGCCATAAATTTTAGGATTAACATTAATATTATTTTGGTAGAAAGAAAACATTTCCTTTTTCAAGGAGAAAATGTTATTGTAAATTACTTAGGTGTATTGGAATTAATTATGAACCCATTTAACTCGAGAGGTTTCGTGCACAATCATTTAACTATCGTTCTCACGATTGTCGATCGATAGAGATAATGTTGCGTTTATTCATGCAAATGCTTTAAAGTTTCATACACAAATTCTGAATTCTATTCAAAGTAAATTATATTTGTGTAATATTGATGTAATGTTATATTTATTCTTGGGAACCTACACAAACAAGCTATGCTTTCCAGTAGGTTCCTTTTTCATTTCATGATTCTGTACATTGTAATCATATTGTTTTGTATATGGAAAAATGAGATGAAATAAACCTTGCATCAATCAATCAATCAATCAATCAAACTTAGTTCACCGATTTATGAAATGCCTAATGTCTGTCATTTCATCCTGCACATATCACCATAATACCGCAATTAAATTAAAATACATTATTTTCATTTCTGTTTTATTTTTAAAAAATATATTAATCTCGTATTGTCATTATGTTACATAATAACGTTCAATTGGCCGTTCATAAATCAGTGGGCTAGGTTTAACGTATCAGGAAGCCGCTTTCAAGAACATGGGCATAACAGTTTAGAGTACACGACAGATTCATCGAAATCCACTTACAGTGTTTATTGGCGAATTTAGGGGGGGGGGGGGGGGGGGGGGGGGTTACAACCGGCCCGTGAGTTGTTTTTGTTTTGTATTAGATAATGATATGGGGTAAGCAATAAAACCGGGACATTTCATTATTAGCTAGTGTTTCACTTTAACTTTGCATGCTGTCCAATGTATGTGTGCAACATACTTTGGGAATAGCTTTTAGGCTAAATGCCTTTTTTTTTAAAGAGCATATATTTCTGTCCAAGTCCCCTTTTAAACATAACTTTCAATGTATGTTTGCTTATTAGACTGTTCTTCTTTTTGAATGTTAACAAAAAGTAAAAGCTTGGGGTAAAAAATAAAGTATTAAACTAATTTTCAGTGCGTATACAAGAGGACACATTGAACATATAACAACATGATTAATTCATGAAATCGATACGATTTTTTGTTATTAAACCATGGCTGAGGGTGTGTTTAACCGGCTGACATCTGACCATACTTCTTATTTTAGGCTTGCATCAGTATTGGCTCCTTTGTGGAAATTTGATCAAAATGTATATGAATCATTATTTCTGTTCACAATCAGTTATTGATATGAACTACCATCCTTATCCTTATTGCCTAGCCGTGCACAACCATGGTTGTGTATCCAGAAATTGATTTAGGGGACGTGACTCGATCTTCCAAAGACAAGGCCTAAATATATATGGGCAGCTCCGTGTACAGGCACAGCAAGTTGTACTGACATTGATGGGCGATAAATCGCCCATCAACTGCCGACCATTCTGTGACATTCCTACGAGCGGTCACCAATTAGTCTTTGATGATCGGACAACCTTCGTACGACATTCGACGATTAGCCTACACCGATGGGCGATAAGTCCACAACCAATTGGCGACTGATAGCGGAATTATTATTATTTTTTTTTTTTTTTGGCAAATAGGATGTCGATGGTCGCAGCTTTCTTTGGTTGTCAGAAGTCGGCAGCTGATAGTACGCCTCATACAAGACTGCCTGATATGCAATTTGATCAAGTTCAAAACTGAGAACACGATAAAGACTACTTTCGAAAAATCAACTGAAGGCCATTTCAATAGCCCTGTCTTTCACCTTTAGAAATGTGCGAACATTACTATGGCGTATTACTTAATGCGAACCTGATTTATATGGGCAGTACAACCCTGACAGCAGAAAGAGGAAAAAATGACGTGATATCTAAGTCGTGGTTTTCGTCTTTTTTACGTCCTGTAATTACGTCAATAAGACGACAACTTGCACCAACGCAAGACGTCAAGAGGACGCTTTATTTTGACGTCATATGTACACTGTAAAAACTGAAGTGCTGTATATAGCACTTTTTGAGGGCATGCATGGGGACTGCACTCAGAGTGCTATTGAATGCACACAGCGTGCTATTTCAGCACTTTCACGGGAGCTGGACCGGCTCCTTAAACTGCAAAACATTCATTAAAAAAATGATTTTGGCGAGCCTCGAACCAGGGTCCGCTGATCGAGAATTGCTGGCATTACCGCTAGACTAACTCACATCGTACGATTTAGAGCAGATCATATTGTTACATAGTGAATTTACGACACCACATAGTTCATGTTACCTACTTGACTCCCATGACTAAACTGAATTGCAAGAAGCAGTCCATCGGTAACGTCAGCTCCTCTCAATCAGCGGAACCTGGTTCGAGGCTCGCCACGGTCACTTTTTTTTTTGCTGGTAAATTAAGGTGCATGCCCCTAAAAGTAACACTTTACTTTTTACAGTGTACAAGACGTAGAGATGACGTCAAAATAAGACGTCCTCATGACGTCTTGCGTTGGTGCAAGTTGTCGTCTTATTGACGTAATTACAGGACGTAAAAAAGACGTAAACGACGACGTAAATATCACGTCATTTTTTCTCTTTCTGCTATCAGGGAATAGGCCTTTGAATTACCCTTATTTTTCGAAAGTATTTTTTATCGTGTTTGAGGCATTTTGCGCTAAGCAACTTTTGCGAATATTCGAAAAGTAGGTGTACTCACTCAAGCTCACTCGCAAGCTACGCCACGTAGTTGCCAATCTGTGTTTAATTGATGATAACTTCAAAAAGTCATATTTTTTATTTCTTATCACATTTTGTTCGAACTGTTATTAAAATCAAGTAAATACCTGGGTGAACTTTCCCTTTATCAAACAAAACAAACAAAACAAACAAAAACGTGAAATCATGCAAAAGGGACTAAATCCACTTTGCCCTACATAGCAACAACGTTTTACCTTCCCTTTAACATCACAACATCCATTCTCCATTACTATCATCAGCATTATCGTAATCACCATCATCATAATCATATCATCATAATCATTATCATCACCATCATTATCATCATCATCACAATCATCATCGTAATCAATTTAATTATCTTAGATATGCTTTAGGAATTAATCCCATAACAGTTAACATCGTTGATGCAATAATAAAACTGTAATCATCAGCTTAACCATTTTCAACTTCAAACTTTTTTCAAATCGCTTTCACTTGTACATCAAAATAAAATGATCAACATAATAACATGTACAAGCAAAATAAATCATACAAGAGACAATTAAGTGCAAATTTCATTATTAACTTTCAACTCAAGTAACTTTAACACTTTTTGCAAGAAAAATATACAAATTACATTTTTTTTATAAGTGAGAGTTTATCGAAAAGTTGTCAAGAAACTTCTAGTATTTCAATTCTGAATATTTTACATACACTTTAAAAAAAACTAGTCATGTGTGACTAAATTACTTGATCATATACACTAAGTCAAATTTGAAGGGAAAAAAATATTAAACTGTCATAACAGAGATTAAGAATTCCAAAGAATAAATAGTATGTTGAAATTATTTTACAATGGCAGACCAAAACTGATTCGTTATCAGTGACAGTCACTGTGTAGCAGTCTAAATACACTTAAATGCACTTTCTTCAAGGCACTTGTACAGCTGTGTTATGACTGAATTCCACCATGTCTGTTTTTTCAACAATTTGTCAACACGGATGCGAACTTTCTTTTGTGTGCCGACATTCCGTCAAGCGCACCACATTCTGTGGTTTTTGTTCACCCGTGTTTGTTTACATTCCACCAGTGCTTGTTTACATTTCATCAGCGCTTGGATTACTTCGCGCAAAGTTTTGTTTTGTCGCCATGGACACAAGCGACCAATGAGTTGTGAAGACATTCATTTCTATTTTCCAATCACAACTCGAGTAGAGGACTTTTTCTGGTGATACCACGAGGTCTGATTTTTCACTCACTTCTCGATTAGCTTTTACTACGAGAGCACGATATAATCGCTGGAGTCATACATCTCTTCCGAACTGTATACTAGTCTACGTTTTTTATAGATAGTATTTTTCATCCCCGCTATTTGGATTAATACTCTTGGATTCTAATACCCACGGATTTATACGTTTATACTTGGATTCTAGCCCTTGGATTTTTACCTCGCGATTCGCGTGTGTTATACATCACATCGCTGCGTACCTAACGTTAGGCCTAGCAGCGATTTGACTCTACCAGCTCTCCCACGGTGGACATTTCTACTTCTAGCTCGCTTGTGTTAGCCGTGACACAAGGAGACTTTTGCCACGCTGTCGCTGGACCTATCTGTCTTCCTTAGCCATCGTCAGGACTTCATCTGAGCACGACCATTTTTGGTGAGTAGGAATTTCATAGTGTTTAGTCCTCCACTCTAAATTCTCCTACATTGGTGACCCCGACGTGATACGATGGATACCACGGACGATGGCGCTTCTACCGCCAACACATCGCCGGCACCAGCGGTTACGGCAGTTAGCCTGAAGCTACCCCCCTTCTGGCCAAACGACCCAGCCCTTTGGTTTGCGCAGGTCGAGGCGCAATTCACTACTCGTGGCATTACTACGCAGCAAACACGTTTTGCCTACGTTATTTCGTCGTTGCAGCCTGAAATCGCGCAAGAAGTGAGGGATTTCCTCATCTCCCCTCCTTCCACGGATGCTTACGATAAGCTTAAAGTAGAACGTTAATGAATTTAAATATTGGCTTAATACTTATTATTGCATAGATGGCATAAATTAAACAAGGTTATCCAAATTCAACGCTTGGAAACATTTGAAGTAATGATTATTAATTATAAAACGGTAAAATACAGCCCCCGATATAGCAGCTGAAGAGCTCCTCGAACGCTGCTGAGATATGTGACGACACACCCTGGACCAGTCCTGTCTAAGCAGACGATGTCCCATAACATCTTACACATTTTTCAGAGCCTATTTTGTCATCTCCTCTTCACTTATTTCTCTTCCTTCACTAGCGTCAGTCTTAGGCTTCTTACGGAAAGTTTTTACATCGGCGGGCCCTCGGCGGCGCCGATTGATTCGGCGCGCCTGCGGCCCGGCTTTGTTCTCAACACGCCGACTGAGCGATGCGGCGGAAGTTCTATTTATCTCGTTTAGCAGGTGGATCGCCGTAAATAGCCCGCACTGACATTGTTGGATAGTTTTTGAGATCGCGGTTGTTGAATACCCCCCTCTAGTGTTTGGTTTATGCATATGCTAGAAGCCAAATTAATACATGAAAAATACTGCGAACAGCGACGACTTTATTGGATACATGTCAACTGGTATATTTATTATTTTACTTCTGTTAAATATCTAGTACTAGTGTTATAGTTATGCTATTAAAAGATGCCGACATCTTAATTGTTCAAAAGGAGGCAGTGCAACACTCATGAATAGAAAATAATATAATTATATAGTATGTCGAGTAATTCCCTGCTTTAAAAGAGTTATTTCAAATTAAATGAAATCACTAATACAACAGCCATGAGTTCTTTCTTCTTCTTAACTATTTTATGTTTCTTCTTTCTTTTTACCATAAAATATTACGAACAAAAAGAGGGTGAATGCATTTTTCGTTTGGTGGTATTCCCTCGGATTACACAAAACTAAATAAGCTATGAAGAAATAGGTACTAGAAAATCTAATTTGATTAATTAGTTATCTAAATTTATGACCAAATATTTACTATTCTGCCTTGATGGTGATATATTTTTGTAAAATATTAATGTAATCGTTGGCCATGTACAGCGCGTTCGTTTCATTGTGTATTAAAGTTTTATACTGCTCATGACGCTTTCGCATTATGGCGGAGATATTATTGTTATTGACGGCTTAATCTATGCCTGGGGTGTTTTGCATAATAAAAGCTGTTCGTAAAGTTACGAATGACTTTACGAACAACTGGAACATGTTCTCGGGTGCTATACTAATCAGATTCTCAATCATTTAGTACAAAAACTGACCACCAATCGTGCGTAAATTTGTGCGTAACTTACGAACTGCTTTATGAAATACTCCCAGATGAAGTTGAATTTTACTATTTAGATATTTATCTATTCTAATTATGAAAAATTTGATCTAATCCAATCAAGTTTAACGTTTACAGTAGCTTATAAGAACATTTGTTTGTGTTTGATAACAAATGTTATTCGTTTCAGTGGCATATCTACGGGAGGAGGGGGGGGGGGGGGGGGGGGGAGGTGGCACGTGCCCCAGCCGCGCTTTTTTTTTGTACACAACTGTTTAGCCATATCGCGGAAAAATTTGTTCCATTGCCCATGCTGAAATATTGAAGACAGAAATACATAAAGAGAGAGAAGAGGATAGATTAAGGGGAAACAAAAGAACTATACAATGTTTTAGGAAAGAGAAGAGTACAGAAAACAGGAAAAACAAAGAAATGTACGAAAAGGGAGAAGAGGAAGCTTAAAAAAAGTTCCTTTCCCAGTATTAAAAGCGCGAAAGCTACGACGTTTTAGCAAGTTTGAGATATATGCGGCCTGAGAAAATCGAAGAGACCAGCCCACTTTTACACCATTTATTTTACTCATTACTACATGAATAAACATAAATCCTTACTGATTCGAATGATTGTACATTTGACATAGTGGTTTGCTTTGTTTTACTTTGAAATGATAACGATTTGGGGTAGAAAAACAGTTTCAAAACATCTTGAACTCGAATCGAAAAGCGCACGTAGCAACGCTCAGGCTCACTGCCGAGAACCGCCCAATCAAATGTGCACGCACGCTCTATCATTTCCATATGAATTACGTGTACCCTCGATCTCTGCCTTATTTGCATAGTTTATGCAAATTAGATCGATCGACCACTTCGCCTCGCGGGCCGGATTCTTTATCTCCAGCTTTGCCACCGGATTGATTTTCATATAGAAGCTTTTTTTTTCATTTTTTAATATATTTTCCACGAAAGTTTATTTTATCATTGATCGGATTTTTTTTTGACGGGTTGGAGCTGACAGAGTAAAGTTTGAGCAAATGAAAGTAGTAGTAGGTCGAGGCCTACTGTATTCGTAATTACACTTTCAACTTTGAACTCCTGAAGTGATCGCGTGTGCAATGGAATCATGCAGCTGTTTTTTATCGCGGGAAGGAGTCATGAGGCAAAAAAAAAATCAAATGCATAATGAAGTATAGATGAAAATCTTTTGAGGGCATTTCTTCTACTTTTTTTCTCTTACATTCATAGGTTTATTATGGAGTTCACAATTTATCATCATCAACATCACACAAACTTTCATTGTTGCTTCGTCTGTTGAATTGTTTTTCTGTATAAAAAAGTAACATTATTCACATTTTATTGAACTCAATATATTCAGTCAAGCGACATAAATTACGAACGATAAACTGAGCGCAGCTTAGGTTCTAACGGTTTCAAAAGCATGAATAGATTTCCTGTCTTTTCATTGCAGATGAGAACAAAGAAAATACGAACGAAGCAGTTCAGCTAATCCCCGATTTTGTCAAAGGAGCTCCAATTCGGGCATTTTACACGTTGAATAGTGTTCTACAAATTGTCGCTACACATCCATTTTCCGGGGGGGGGGGAGGGGGGCAATGCCATGACAAGGTGCGCACCATGCCTGTACACAAAAACACATTAAAAGGGGTTTTTTTTTCTTTTCAATACCCGGCGATGAACGTGCCCATCATGATATAATAATACAGTGAAATGGGTATAAAAATGCTAAAATCAGGGGGGGGGGGGGTTATACTTTTCACAGCCTGACATTATCCCCTTCATGTTTAGGGTGGTGAACACATTACACAATACTTGTTTCGGGTATTCTGAGTTCGAAAGTTGATTACTTTTCAGGGCCCATTTTGTAAATTCCTGTATGGGCATGGTGTCCATGTTGTAATAACATTGCCCCCCCCCCCCCCCCCGTTTTGGGAAAGTCATATAACTCAGCAAAAGGCATCTAACAAAATATATCCATCTACGATTACTTGCTTTTCCAAAGGCGGATCGGAGTTGGTGGTTATAAAAAAGAATAATCCCGAATATATAAATAAATTTATATATATAAATAAATTTATATATATATATAGCATTCGCTTGGATATAACACTGGATGGTACGTTAGCGGGACAGTGAACAATGAGGTTTATTCCGTCACAATACATTGCTGTACATTAGCAGGACACTCGCGGACATTAGCAGGACATTCAGACAATGCTCCTAACAAAGCACTGTCCTGGTAAGGTACCATATAGAGTTATATATATATATGTTGTATATGTTATTTCCTTACAATTGTTAATAATTTTTATAATGTATACATGTATCTCATAGCATTCGCTTGGATCCAGCTGAGGCATGCGGCTTGTCATTGTTCAAAACTCATCTGCCCCCGACAAAGGAATTAATTAATAAGGTTGAAGATTTGTCAAATCTGTCGGTCAATTGAATCTGGTGTCGTCGAAACTACTAACCCGTCTCCGTGGTCTAGTGGTTAAGGCATTGGCGTTCTAAGCCAACGACCCGGGTTCGATTCCCGGCGGAGACATTTTTCAGCCTTTGCAAAAAATTCAAAAAGGGAGCATAGCTCTGGGGAACTTTGATTTGAGCTACGCAATCATTATTCTCTCATTTCCTTTCGCATTGTATTTATTTCCACGAGAGTTGCCAAAGCTGTTGTATATGTTATTTCCTTACAATTGTTAATAAGTATTGTAATGTATACATGTATCTCAAAGCATTCGCTTGGATCCAGCTGAGGCATGCGGCTTGTCATTGTTCAAAACTCACCTGCCCCCGACAAAGGAATTAATTAATAAGGTTGAAGATTTGTCAAATCTGTCGGTCAATTGAATCTGGTGTCGTCGAAACTACTAACCCGTCTCCGTGGTCTAGTGGTTAAGGCATTGACGTTCTAAGCCAACGACACGGGTTCGATTCTCGGCGGAGACGTTTTTTCAGCCTTTGCAAAAATTTCAAAAAGGGAGGACAGCTCTGGGGAACTTTGATTTAAGCTACGCAATCATTATTCTCTCATTTCCTTTTGCATTATATATATATATATATATACATGTATATACTCTTGTACCAGCGTACCAATCATAACAGAGGAGTTATTATTGAACATTTCCCCCTATTTTATATTTTTTAGACGTTAGCGAAAATTGAACTGATTTAGTCCGTTTTGAACTCTCTGATTTCATAAGTCTTCCGACCGCTGAGAGCTTATAATCTGTGGCAAAATTGAGAATAGATAACGACAGAATACCCACGAAACGATTCTGTAAAGATGATTATAATAAAGAAAAACAAACAAACACATGAATACTGTAAAAATGGTTACCGTAGTTCTTTTCTTATTATGAGGCGGCTAAAGTTATAAATATTAATATCCAATAATATTTTATAAATACATCAACAAAGTTGAACAGCTTGAAAATCGAGAAAAAAAAATGGAAAATACAGAAGGAATCAGAAAAGTGTAATTAGTCTCGCTAAAATAATAAAACACATTTCCCAAAATAAATGTGACCCCTCACGTCAAAATGAGACAGAAGTCGCATTTTTTGAAATTGCATTTTATTATTGATTATTATTCTCCGTTTCATAAGCTTTAATTTGGTATATAGTTCAACTCTAGAGAGTGAGTATTAGTGGAGATAATAGCTTTTGAATGTTGAGTAAAGTAGGGCTGTGGCAAAGTATTCCGTTTTGCAGTCATGCAGCATTTTCGTTTGTAATGTCAACTAGATTTTTATAAAGCCCTTAGCAACCGTTTATTAATTCTAATAAAAACTAGTCCTTATGTTTCTTTAGGATCTATTTTCATGAAAACATGAATTTTAATTCATTTAAGCCATGAATTCTAATGCTTTAAAGGGTAACAAATCAAGTAGTTTCACGGCACTGAAAAAGCTTCCCGCATCAACTTCATGCTTTTTTCGTTGAGCCTTTCCTATGCCGGTATGATTTTCTTAAAGGGTTGATTAACCTAGCTATAGTCAAAAGGTTTATAATTCTGTCATTTTGTGCGGGGAAATTTATTAGATTATGGTTCAAACTTTCAGAGGTTTTTATATCATTATATCTTTTTCTAAATTAATCATGTATACTTGATTTCTTTCAATGCTATTTGGTTTCTTTTTATAGCTTGCATTCGATTGTCGCAAAGTCATTCAATTTTGGCAAATTTACTGATTAGACTAGTCTTTACCAAGAATAATATTGACAGAGATCGTTGATGTCTGCGTATGAAGCTTACTTTTTTTACTTTTCGTCTTGTGAAAGAGCAATAGAAATCGCCGCTTTCTTAAGCTGAAGAATTAACACACGATTTTCTCTCTCTCCTTATACATCACGCGCCTGTTTCATAATCTCCACAGTTTTATTTCTTTCTTTTGAATGCTAACTCTCTTTTCGGTTCGCTCTTTACTTATTACCAGATTAAACAACGATGGAATAAAACAGAATCATAATAAAGAAATTGTATCCTGCTCTAGTTAGTTCTACCTTTAAAAAATGTTTATAAAAGCGTCTTTCTCAAAGAGGTATAGAATTCGCCCCTTTCAAAGAACAAGGATTAAGTCACATCCTGCCTTCGCGAGACGATTGATTTTTCTTCTCTCCCATTGTCCTTCTCAGGGGCCGCGGAACGTCTTGGAAAGTGGAGGGGCTAAGGGGGGGGGGGGGGGGGGCTGCGTGTATAACCACATTTTTGCACTGCCATACGTTTGCACGTGTTTACTGAAAAAGTGAGGGGGCTGCAGCCCCCAGCCCGGTTCTGCGGTCCCTGCTTCTCAATCACGAGCTTGTGTCATAATCTCCACACAGGTCCTTTTCTGTATGGTTAGAAAGCTTCATTTCTTTTATCATCAATTCCCCATGTTCAACAGCAGGATAAAGATAAACTGCTTCTTAGCGCCGCTCTATAGTTAATAGAGCTTTAATTTTTTTTTAAATTAACGCCCGAACAATCTCTCTCCTTCTAAATCTTTCACCTGTATCATAATTTCGACTGTTCTTCTTAATTCAATTTTGAAAGCTAACTCTTTCTTGTCTGTTCGGCTTTTTTAACGAATAAGAGATTTGGCCGCTAATTATCATCATGTTGACTGGCGGTATGAACATGACGAAGACAAACTGCATCTTAGCTTGAAAGTTCGTTTCTCCCCGCTCTATATTTAACTCAAGCTTAAAACAAATCAGATACTTGTTTCACTATCGCAACCGAGGGCCTTTTCATTCTAGTTAAAAAAAAATAATTTTCTTTAATTTCGGCTGTTAAAAAGAGTTATAGAATTGGCCGCTTTTTATCGTCATGTTCAAAAGCGGGATAGAGATAAACTGCTTCTTAGCGCCGCTCTAGTTAACTAGAGCTTAAAAAATAATAATAATGACAACTTCTTTTTGTAAAAATTGACACCCAGACAATTCTCTCTCTCCTTCTAAATCTTTCACCTGTATCATAATTTCGACTGTTCCTCTTAATTCTATTTTGAAAGCTAACTCTTTCGTGTCTGCATCTTTATAGCTTGAAAGTTCGTTTCTCTCCGCTCTATAGTTAACTCAATCTTAAAACAAATCAGATACTTGATTCACTATCGCAACCGAGGGCCTTTTCGTTCTAGTTTTACAAAATAATTTTCTTTCATTTTCGTCTGTCAAAAAGAGTTATAGAATTGGCCGCTTTTTATCGTCATGTTCAAAAGCGGGATAGAGATAAACTGCTCTACTTAACTAGAGCTTAAAAAAAATGAATAATAATGACAACTGCTTTTTGTAAAAAATGACACCCAGACAATTCTCTCTCTCCTTCTAAATCTTTCACCTGCTAATTTTTAAATTAACGCCCGAACAATCTCTCTCCTTCTAAATCTTTCACCTGTATCATAATGTCGACTGTTCATCTTAATTCTATTTTGAAAGGTAACTCTGTCTTGTGTGTTCGGCTTTTTTAACGAATAAGAGATTTGGCCGCTAATTATGTTGACTGGCGGTATGAACATGACGAAGACAAACTGCATCTTAGCTAAAACTCATCGTTTCTCCCCGCCCAATAGTTAACTCAAGCTTATATTAAAACAAATCAGATACTTGTTTCATTATCGCAACCGAGGGCCTTTTCATTCTAGTTTAAAAAAAATAATTTTCTTTAATTTCGGCTGTTAAAAAGAGTTATAGAATTGGCCGCTTTTTATCGTCATGTTCAAAAGCGGGATAGAGATAAACTGCTTCTTAGCGCCGCTCTAGTTAACTAGAGCTTAAAATATAAATAATAATGACAACTGCTTTTCGTAAAAATTGACACCCAGACAATTCTCTCTCTCCTTCTAAATCTTTCACGTGTATCCAAATTTCGACTGTTCTTCTTAATTCTATTTTGAAAGCTAACTATTTGTCTGTTCGGATTTAACGAATAAGAGAATAAGCAGAGGGGGGGGGGGGGGGGGGCGCAAGGGGCGTATTGTGTTGACAAAGTATGCCCCAGACCCCCCAGATGGCCGTTTGGCTTCGTCAAACGGAGGGTTCCTCAGTGTGTGCCCCCCTTTCTGGAAATCCTGTATCCGCCCCTGGCTAACAGGCAGTATGAACATGATGAAGATAACGCGCGTCTTAGCTTGAAAGTCATCGAGTCTCTCCGCTTTATAGTTTACTCCAAAAAAAAATGTGTACAATCTACTGGTGTCTAATAGCTAATTTCTTTTCTTCTTCGCCATGTTTTAAAGAGGTAGAGAATTCGCCCCTTTCAAAGAACAAGGATTAAGTCACCTCCAGCAAGAGACGATTATTGATTTTCTCTCTCTCTCTCTTTGTCCTTGTTTCATAATCTCTACACAGATACATGTACTGTTCTTTCTGGTTAAAAGGCTTATTTTCTTTTCGGCTTTTCAAAGGGTTACAGAATTTACCCTTATTATTATCGTGGATCAACAGTTTCGTTGTTCGTAAGTCATCTTCCCAGTTCTTCTTACTTCTGTTTTGAAAGCCAACTCTTTTGTATTTCCTCTCTACTTTCAATAGATTAAACAGCGATGGCTTAAACCAGCTTCGCAATGAAGAGATCTTGACGATGAATAGTGTGAATAAGTGAGATATAGAAAGTTACAATTCAGAATTCAAAGCGAGATCCATATAATCCGATTTTACTACATCAACCTTTCTTCTGTCTCGCACGGTCCAGTGGTGTATTAAACGGAGCGGATAGAGGGGGCACATGCCAAGGGCAGCACTTTCGGGGGGGGGGGGGGGGGGGGGATGGAAATGAAAAACAATGACGAAAATGTGAGGTCCGGATTACTACGCACCCAAATCATTAATAAAATGCATATTTTATAAAAACAGTGTTTTTAAGGCCTCGGATGAAAAAATAAATGAAGCTTGGCAGCTCTCTCGGATTTGTTTTCTCAAAGAATCTCGTAATATCTCCTCAATGTACGTAGAATATACATCTAGTTTATAGAAAGCAGTGTAAAGGGTTCATATTTACATTTTCTCTTTTACTTTATTTTTCAATCAATCGGCCTTTATAAAGAACACATAACGATGGACTGTCGAACTAGCCAAAATACGGTCCGGTCAAGGGGGATACTCAACACACAAAATCGCCCCATGGCTGGAGCTCGCTACAAAAGGGCACCAACAATTTCTTTCTTTCTTTCTTTCTTTTTGCTGTTGCTTGTCGAAGACTTTTCGGACATGTGACAACCACCCCCCCCCCCCCCCCTCATGTTACTTTCTTTGTATAGACTTGAATTAAGATTTGAATAAATGTACCGACACTCATAAATAAATAATAATTCAGTTCATATTATAATTCTTTTCATGTTATAATTTTGGATTGGTATAGACTTGTGCATGTACTACAATGAGAACGAATGACATGACGTCATCCCATCGGAGTCCATGGATTCGCTCAGCTCCAAGTGCCAGTCGTCGCTGCAGCTTGACTCCATGTTGAAATCCTCGTTCTCGCTTGATTGTTGATTTGAAGAAACGATGCTATCCATGGTGAAAAGCTTGTCAAAAGATATCCTGCTTTATATAAACCACGGAAGGATCCAAAAGCCAGGTCAAATTTGCATATGCCGCATTGTTTGTGACGAAGAGTCAAATCACGGACGCGTGTCCGGCTCTATTGAAACAATAATATAACGCACGAATGCTCGCTTCCCTTGATCTTCTTTGAGATTTACAAGTCAAAGGTGAAATAAGGCATTCACATTTTCTATAGATGTAACTGCGGCGTTCAATTTCGGGGGAAGAAAATCTTCTGTCCAACAACAATTTTCTTATTCCACTCCACATTCAATGAATAAAAACAGAAAATGAGGGGGCTGAGTCAGTGAGAATTTGAATTATCCCTTTAAGTACCAGAAACGAAAATAACACTTTCCAGATATCAATACCCCATATACCCCGAAAAATAGACTTTTCATTTATATCATATAAACAAATTTTGCAACAAATTGATACAATTTTATGTTCTGCAATTTGAAACTTTGCAAACAAACATTCAGTTAGTATATTGTGTAAATAAGATTTCACTGGGGTATAAAGAGAGGGAAGTTCCCCAATTTCTGCTGTAAAAAGATAAAGGTTTATCTCCTTGTCTGGATTCAAAAGATGCATATCGGTATAGGGATCGAGGTCTGCATGTGCATATGGAGTTTCTTTACAACAGCGCATGTGAATGGAAATGACCATCTTTTATTAGTGATTACCCACGCCGATGAAATCGGCAGGGTTATGTAAAGGGCTCCGTATGTTTGTTTGTTTGTGTACAACAGAACGGGTGAACGGATTCGCACCAAATTTTCATGGAATGTTCGGATAGTGACAGGAAAGAATCGATTAGATTTTGGTGATGATTGGTTGACCCCTGCAAATTCTGTGTGACCTTGAAGTTTTGATCCCAACTTCATTTCGGATAGTGACAGGAAAGAATCGATTAAGAAAATAATGGATTAGATTTTTTTTGTGATGATCGGTTATAGAAACTTCAGTTCGGAGAGTTCTTTTTTTTTTGTTTTTAAGAATATTTTATTACTTCCTTTTTCAAAATAACATTTTTCACAATAATCAAGGTAAAATACACAAACAAATATATTCACACCCAGTATCGTGCCAAATTACATAATAATAACAATAAGTAACCATAATATTTTACATGCATGTATTAAATACTAGATTATGCCAAATCTAGAAGTCTTTATTGCGATAAAAAAGGAGGAAAATATAAAATATAAAATATAGTGACAGGAAAGAATCGTTTAGGGAAAGAATGCAACTACTCTGTAGCGCCGCCTTTGACGGCCTTTCTAGTTCTCCAATGTCTTGCAGATACAAATGGTTCGCATGGGCCACAGAACAGGAACTGGGGTGGATGCAGTCCCCACCACCACAACCACACACAATTATTGTACACACTTTATATAAAAACACTACCCTCTGATACCTTCGGGGAAACCCTATCATCACTGGTGTAGACAGGGGGCACCGGGGGCCATGCCCCCTCCCTATTCAGCCACTACAACAAAACAAAAGCGAGAGCGAAAAAGCGGGGGAAGTGAGAGAAAAAATGCCTAAAAAGGCACTACAAGCCATTATCCTGGCTCTCAAAATTTGCTAAAAAAGTCAAAGTTTTCGCGCCCACCCTTGTACCATGGGTGTCGATCCCGGGGGGATGGACGTATATATCCCCCAAAATATTTGAGGTGGGAGGATGGCCTGTATTATCACTCCCAATATATTTGGATAGCATAAATAAGAATTATGATGCATTAACTTGAAACTAATAATTATTTAAACTCATGATGTTTAATCTTGAAAAAACACATTCTTTAATGATTAGAAGAAAGGAAATAAAAAAATGCCATAAGTTCAATACGAAAATATTGAAGAAAATTAGTTCACTCGCATTGTTTTCATTAAAAACATTTTGGTATGCTTTAAAATGCAAGTTTTATAGACAGATTCCCTGATGTAGGAGAGGGATACTCCCTCCCACCCCTGCTCGGTCTCTTCGCTCAGTGGTGTGTCCTGTACCCACCCCTGTTACATACGGTGCAGTATTACGTCCAAATATAACTTTAACTTTCCGCCTAAAAAATTGTTTTCTACGAGCCGTTATCTTTATCTCAAAATTGCGGGGGACAAGGGGGGGGGGGGGGGGGGGTGAAATGTGAATCGACCTATAAAGCATTCACGAATTCACGACTTCCACTTCTCCGAGACAGGGTCAATTTCTCCTTCATCCTGACAGTCTCTCTCTTTCTTTCCCTGCCACCCAGTCCCCCTTGTCTCTCTGCCACCTCACTCCACCCTCTCCCTCTCTTTATGCCATCCATCTTCTACATCAATCTACATGTATTTTTAATGTTACTTACAGTTTCCTATGGGACAGGGCATCTCACCAAACATGGTGATGAAAAAGATCCTTATGAACGTTAACGACGTACATATCAAAGTCAACAACCTTATCCGGGGACAGGCGCAATCACAAAAGTTTGTAATCGTTCCGGAATTCTTAATAACTTTAATAAATTACCTCGCTCTCTCGCTCTTTCACTCGATCCCTCTTAATACAACAAACGGACTTATCAAATCACTTTTCTCCCCATTTTCCCCATATTTTGGAGTTCATTTTTAAGACCAGACGGCTGATCGAGATCGATATTTCAAAAAATAAAACACATCGATAATGTTTTAATTTCAATAAAGCGCTCATTATATAACTGCCCAATCATGCTGGTTTGTAACAACATTACCCAAAGCACTAAGTAATATTTTTTTAATTCATGCACTCCAATAAAGTGTGCTTAATATTATTCCGAATTACCCAATAGATGTTGTTGACATATTATAACGAAAACGTTAAAAATATAGGGCAAAGCCAAGAAAGAAAGAATGGCTACTCTTTCAACACAGGGGCGTTTTTGAAAGTGTGTGTGTGTGGGGCTGATTTGATTTCACTCATTAATAATAATATATTAAGCTAATTCATACATTTTATGAAATGTGTTTACTCAAAAAAGGGTGGAGGGGGAGGGGGTGGGCTGCAGCCCCCAGGCCCCGTCCCCAGTTCTGGTTCCGCGACCCATGCAAAAGTAAAGTTGTATTTATATTCAGAAATCCGGTCTTAACTCGAGAACATTAAGTTTTTCGTTGTGATATTTCAATTTCATTTTTTTTATTCGCAGCCATGACGGCTACATACAACAGCTATTAACATGTGAAAGTGAATTTATAATTGCATTGCTTGGAAACTACACAATGTATTTTTGGGATTGGATTTTTATTGTTATTAGTTGAGGGTTTTTTTTTGGTTTGGAACATAAAGCAATATTTTGAATAGTTGTCCGTCCTTTATTTATTCGTGTATTAATTTTTATGTCGTTTATCATTACTATATATTTTTGTGGTGGGTTCGATGTGGGAAAATTAAATGTTAGGGGCCGACTTTGTCATGGCACAAACCTAGGTATTTTTTTTTCTCAGAAAACTATGACAAATGATACGTACGGTACTTTGACGGAGACTTCAATACATTCGTACTTTATAAGAAGCAAAATGAAGCAGAATGAGTCACCATTTAAACCGTAAGTGGCGCTCTTTCAAAACACTAAATATACAACTTCCTTCAAGGCAGAACAAAAATAAAGAACAGGAAGTCGGCGAAATCGAAGGAATCGCAGGGTGGGTCTCTAAACAAAAGCTCGCGCTAATCCCGCTGAACGGCGACTTCTTAGAGTCGCCGATGGATATGACAATATCCGGGAGATAATCCCGCTAATCGGCCTTTTTAACTTTGGCCGCGGTGAAAACGGTGACAAAACTTTCCGTAAGAAGCCTTAATGTTAGTCTGTTGCCTCACTCTTAACTTCGTGTATGGTATTATTTTGATGAAAAATGCAGCGTTAAAAAAATAAAGGAATCAGTCACTTGTAAACAAAATAAAACGCCATTGTATTTTCAGCTGCTTGCACCGGGCCATGTTCGGCGTTTCAAGAGGGAACGAATACCATCCTGCTATTATTCGGAGGGCTTTTCAATTTGAAAGTGGGGTTTATTTCATTGATCATTGACCCTTCTCCTATGTATTTACAATCAAACGGTTTTAGCTATCAGAATCAGTTTCACTTTCCCTTTATAATGGTGTGAAATAAGGTCATGTTTAAATACACCAAACTCTTTATAATTTGATAAATAATTGCATTGCAATTACGTTCATTCATTATAGGACGTCGTCTGCTTAAGCAGGATCGATCCTGAGTGTGACGACATCAAAACATCGCTATATTTCTGGCGAATCCTCGGATATTCCAGATGCTGAGAAGAGCTTTTATTTGTGTTGTTTTTATAATCACCAGATACGCAGTTGACATAAAACTTATACGATTGCCATCTGTAAGCTTCCCAGTTTCTAGTGATACATTAATTGCCATATTTGTGATTTTCTTTGAATATCTACGTTAAGGCGGAGCTTATCAAGCGTACCACAGTTTCAGAGCAGAGACGACTACACCAACTGCTAACGGCTGAGGAGTTGGGAGATCGGAAGCCGACCCAACTTTTGCGTCGAATGAGACAGCTGCTCGGCGATGCATCGTTGGAAGAAAGCATCCTCAAAACTCTTTTTCTACAGAGACTGCCAAATAACGTTCAGCAGATCCTCGCGTCAACATCTACCGAGGTTACTATTGAGCAGGTCGCTGAACTTGCCGACAAGATTTTGGAAGTAGCTGCACCGCTATCTGTCGCGACATTGGCACCCAAGACACCCTCCTTCCCCACCCCGTCAGCTGCTCTCCCACCAGCCGCTACCAGCCCTCCGGTGGATCCAGTGGCGAGTCTCACGGCACAGGTCGCGATGTTGACGACACAGGTGTGTGCGCTGTCCTCTCGTTTGGATGAGCGGGGACGTCAGCGGTCTAGAGGCAGCAACCGCAGCCGTGACGGGTCGCGCAGTGGTTCACGGAAGCGTGGTGATTCACAACAACGCCACGCCGGCGGCGAGTGTTGGTACCACTGGAGGTTCGGCGACGAAGCTCAACATTGCCGATCGCCCTGTTCCCGGCGCAAACTCACTCAGTCGGGCCCTTCGACACAGCAGGGAAACGGCCAAGCCGGAAACTAGCGACGACAAGTTCCTCTGGCGATGACACTACCAGTCGTCTATTTTACATTACGGACAGACAACATCGCACCCGTTTTCTTGTTGACACCGGAGCCCAGGTTAGTGTACTTCCTCCTACAACTGCTGATCTGAAGAATTCTTCGCCTACTTTCCGCCTACAGGCAGTGAATGAGTCTGTTATCACAACTTATGGAGAACGCTCACTAACTCTGGATTTCGGCCTTCGTCGAACGTTTAGATGGATTTTCATCATCGCCGATGTTCCGACACCCATTATCGGGGCAGATTTCCTGCATCAGTTTGGCTTGCTAGTGGATGTCAAACACCACAAGCTCATTGACTCCACTACAAACCTGTCTGTCAATGGAGTTCGCGTCCACGACTCACCCTCTATCGTGAGCCCGATGTTTTTTCGTCCTGAGGGTTCTAGGTATGATACTATCGTTAAACAGTATCCGTGAAACATTCGGTAACTCACCACATCATTACTCGTGGACCGCCCGCAGCTGCCAGACCACGCCGATTAGCGGCAGAGCGTTTTACCGTCGCCAAAGCCGAGTTCGAGCACATGTTGGAGTTAGGCATCATTCAACCCTCCAGTAGTAACTGGTCATCTCCACTCCATATGGTGCCGAAAAAGACTGGAGACTGGAGACCGTGCGGTGACTATCGTGCTCTTAATGCAAAAACAGTTCCAGACCAGTATCCAATCCCACACTTGCACGATTTCACCTCTCAACTGCAAGACAAGCAGGTGTTCACAAAGATTGATTTGGTGAGGGCATACCACCAGATTGCGGTGCATCCCGATGACATACCAAAGACTGCCATTACTACACCTTTTGGGATGTTCGAGTTCACACGAATGCCTTTTGGACTACGGAACGCAGCGCAGACGTTTCAGCGCTTTATAGACGAGGTAACTCGCAGCCTACCATTCGTTTTCGCCTACATCGACGATGTTCTCATTGCTAGTGAAACAACCGAGGAGCACGAACGTCATCTCCACGCTCTTTTCACACGGTTAACCGAATACGGTGTGGTCATCAACCCGGCCAAGTACGTGTTTGGTGTGAGCGAGTTAGATTTCCTCGGACATCACGTCGATCAGCACGGCATCAGTCCACTGCCGGAGAAGGTGAGAGTCATTCGTGATTTTCCGCGCCCTACGTCGGTCAAACAGCTCCGCCAATTCCTTGGCGTTGTCAACTTTTATCGGCGTTTCATCCCGAGTGCAGCCGCAATGCTAACACCACTCACCGATGCATTGCGTGACCATCCCAAACGCGGCAACAAACCCATCATATGGACATCTGAGTGCGAGAGTTCATTCACCAGTGTGAAAGAGGCCGTTGCTGGCGCTACCATGTTAATACACCCTTCTTCCAGTCTACCTACCAGTCTTATGGTAGACGCCTCGGATACGGCTGTAGGTGGCGTTTTGCAGCAGTGTGTACACGGTTAATGGCATCCCATCGCCTTCTTTTCTCAGAAGTTGAAGCCTGCTGAGAATCGATACAGCGCTTTTGGTCGCGAACTACTTGCAGCCTACTTAGCGGTGCGACATTTTCGATACCTGCTAGAAGGACGTACTTTCTCCCTTTTCACGGACCATAAGCCGCTCACGTACGCTTTTCAAGCCAAGCCAGACAGACACTCTCCTCGTGAAGTACGTCATTTGGACTACATTTCTCAGTTTACCACTGACATACGTCATATCAGTGGTAGCAGCAACACTGTAGCCGACGCACTTTCACGGATTCATGTCGACGCACTGCATACTTCCTCCGTCGTCAATCTACAGCAGCTAGCTGGGGATCAAGAAGAAGACGACGAGTGGATTGCGGTTCGACAGCTACCATCCCTGTCATTCAAACGTTTCCCACTGCCCGATGGTGCAGGTGAGATTTGGTGTGACGTATCTACAGGAGTCCAGCGTCCCTATGTACCCCTGTTACAACGTAGAAAAGTTTTCCACACTCTACATGACCTGTCTCACCCAGGGATTCGAGCCACACAGAAGCTCATTTCGTCACGTTTTGTGTGGCCGAGTATGAACCGAGATGTACGCCAGTGGGCTAGATCATGCGAGGCTTGTCAGAAAGCCAAGGTACATCGCCATGTAAAAGCTCCACTGGGCACTTATACTACACCGGACGCTCGCTTTCAACATGTCCACATCGACATTGTTGGACCCCTCTGCCCGTCGAGGGGATACCAATATCTACTCACTTGTGTGGATCGATTCAGTAGATGGGCAGATGCTATTCCTATTAGTGACATTACGGCCGAGACAGTTGCCAGGGCCTTTTTACATCACTGGGTAGCGAGGCACGGAGTACCATCTACTGTGACTACAGATCGCGGTCGCCAGTTCGAGTCGTTACTTTTCAACGAGCTAACGAACATACTGGGTACTACTCACGTACACACCACTGCGTATCACCCTGCTGCAAATGGACTTGTGGAACGTTTCCATAGACAGCTCAAGTCGTCACTCAAGGCTCATGGAAACAGTGACAAGTGGTGTGAGTTTTTACCTATAGTTCTTCTTGGCATACGATCCACCATCAAGGAGGACATGGGATGTACACCGGCCGAGATGTTGTACGGCATGCCCCTAGTACTACCAGGTCAGATGGTTGTCCCAACTACGACTACTGGTGTGAACGACCCCGCCAACTATGTACATCGTCTGCGTGAGTACATGTCTACCTTACACCCGGCACGCTCACGTCGACAGAACATTTCAACTCATGTACCTGCCGATTTACACAAGTGTACTCATGTTTTTGTGCGACGGGGAGGTGTTAATACTCTGAGTAATGGGCAAAACCGACCAGCTACTCCAGATTCATATGTATAACAAGCGGTCTCATGTAAGTATGGGTCAATGTGATTTGAATAAAGATTTTGCTATGTTTTGTTATATTTTGAAGGTCGAATAAAAATCTCCTACATAATAAACGATCTCAAATTGATTTAATGTCATTTTGTATTGTTTAGCTTTCAGACCATAACAATTAAATGCAATAATGAAAAACCTGCAGAAATTCTTATTTACTGAAATATTGTGCACACGTGGGACATGGTTGACTTTCAAATTTGTATTTTCATTTCATTTATATTTTACTTTGTTGTTATTATTATTACTATTATTATGATGATCATCAGCAGCATAGGTTTTAATTATTCAGTGTTAAGCCATTTGGACTCTGTTATAACCTGCTTATTATTATAACCAGAAAATGGCAAAAGGCAAACCAACATCTCTATCAGCTCAAATTATGTGACAGGAAGAAAATCTCACCGTTTGAAGTTTCAGTGGGAAAAGCCTTACATGTGGCAGGGTAGCAGGGTCCTCTCAGGACAACCATGTCACTTGGTGATTGTTGTATTCCTGTTAAAGGTAATAAACATGGCAATTGTTTATAGTGAATAAAGTAATCCAAACTTTCCAACATTTCAAAGCATGATTAGTATCTTTGTCATAGAATATTCAAAAAATCAAAAACTCTTTAGGGAAAGGTAATATTTACTCGAGTAATTCTGACACAATTTCAACACATTTCATCGTAATAGAATCAAATGTTGAAACAAAAATTAAAACGTTGGGCTGGTTTTCATTACCAAAATCTTTACAAAACTCTTTTGAATCGAAAGCACAATAAAGAACTATTTTGGACAACAAGACGACAACTTGCACCAACGCAAGACGTCATGAGGACGTCTTATTTTGACGTCATCTCTACGTCTTGTACACTGTAAAAACTAAAGTGCTACTTTTAGGGGCATGTATAGTGACTGTACCTGAAATGCTGTTTATAGCACTTGTAGTGTGCTAATTTACCAGCAAAAAAAAAAAAGTGACCGTGGCGAGGCTTGAACCAGGTTCCGCTGATTGAGAGGCGCTGACGTTACCGTTAGACTAACGAATGCTTCTTGCAAGCCAGTTTAGTCATGGGAGTCAAGTAGATAACATGAACTATGTGGTGTCGTAAATTCACTAGGTAGCAATATGATCTGCTCTAAAATGTACGATGTGAGTTAGTCTAGCGGTAATACCAGCAATTCTCGATCAGCGAACCCTGGTTCGAGGCTCGCCAAAATCATTTTTTTATGAATATTTAGCAGTTTAAGGAGCCGGTCCAGCTCCCGTGAAAGTGCTGAAATAGTACGCTGTGTGCATTCAATAGCACTCTGTGTGCAGTCCCTATGCATGTCCTCAAAAAATGCTATATACAGCACTTCAGTTTTTAGTGTACAGATGACGTCAAAATAAGACGTCCTCTTGGCGTCTTGCGTTGGTGCAAGTTGTCGTTTTATTGACGTAATTACAGGACGTAAAAAAGACGAAAACCACGACGTAAATATCACGTCGTTTTTAACACTTTCTGCTATCAGGGATTTCTTTTCAACAGAAAACAATTTTGAGTGTTTTTTTTTTGTTTTTGTTTTGCTTTATTTTGTTTTGGTTTGGGAAATTCGAGTTTAACGGAAAACACGTCTTTTGTAATATCATTTCCCCCCTCTCGTTCGGGAAATGTCAAAACCTCATATTTTCGCCTTACAAATAATTATCCACAATGTACTGGCAAAAAGGTTTGTTATGTGCAGTACACGTAATCAGAGGTGGCGCTCTTCTTTTTGTGTATGAAAAGTGCCCCATTTTCTTCGTATAGTGCCCCTTTTCTTTCCAATATGTGCCCTTTTCACCTTCTGATAAGTGCCCCCTTTAACCTCAGACATTACTGTCCCTTATGAAATCTTATACCCTGATAGCAGAAAGTGTTAAAAAATGACGTGATGTTTACGTCGTGGTTTTCGTCTTTTTTACGTCCTGTAATTACGTCAATAAGACGACAACTTGCACCAACGCAAGACGTCAAGAGGACGTCTTATTTTGACGTCATCTCTACGTCTTCATTCCTCTTCCCTAATAGCAGAAAGGGTTAAAAATGACGTGATATTTACGTCGCGGTTTTCGTCTTTTTTACGTCCTGTAATTACGTCAATAAGACGACAACTTGCACCAACGCAAGACGTCAAGAGGACGTCTTATTTTGACGTCATCTCTACGTCTTGTACACTGTAAAAACTAAAGTGCTACTTTTAGGGGCATGTATAGTGGCTGCACCTGAAATGCTGTTTATAGCACTTGTAGTGTGCTAATTTACCAGCAAAAAAAAAATGTGACCGTGGCGAGCCTCGAACCAGGTTCCGCTGATTGAGAGGCGCTGACGTTACCGATGGACTAACAGTTTAGTCATGGGAGTCAAGTAGATAACATGAACTATGTGGTGTCGTAAATTCACTATGTAGCAATTCTCGATCAGCGGACCCTGGTTCGAAGCTCGCCCAAATCATTTTTTAATGAATGTTTAGCAGTTTAAGGAGCCGGTCCAGCTCCCGTGAAAGTGCTGAAATAGCACGCTGTGTGCATTCAATAGCACTCTGAGTGCAGTCCCTATGCATGCCTTCAAAAAGTGCTATATACAGCACTTCAGTTTTTACAGTGTACAGATGACGTCAAAATAAGACGTCCTCTTGACGTCTTGCGTTGGTGCAAGTTGTCGTCTTATTGACGTAATTACAGGACGTAAAAAAGACGAAAACCACGACGTAAATATCACGTAATTTTTACCACTTTCTGCTATCAGGGTAATTGCCCCCTTTTCATCTTAGTGCCCATTTCCCGTTCTAATAGTGCAATTTCTCAATTTACTGCAATAAATCATATATACCTACCTATTATGCCTGTAGTCTTGACTACGGGACCCCTTCGAGAATTATCACACATGTGTCACAAAATTGTGCGCACCCCCCGTAATCCTATTGTCCCCTTTGCCACTCACGCGCGTCAATACGCTACGGCCATCTTCCTCTTTCTTGCTCGCCCCGACGAGTTAGGACGTATTGTCACAGCGCTCCTGAAATCAGGTCGTATAGTATCTTTTTGGTGCGCTTTTTCGCATAGTTAAAGCACTTTTAGGTACCTATATTCGTTTAGATTATAGTACTTTGTGTTTTATTAGTCACTCTTGCCGATTGCAAGGGATTTTTTGATTCCCTTTCTTGGCATTTATTTTTCTCTTTCACGGTCAGCCCCACGTAGATATTTCCGTGTTTGCGGGTGTTTCCGTTTGTCACCGAGCCTTCGGGTTCGGTGTTTGTTCTTACGGTTTAGGCTGTGAAAATTTATTTAGTGCGTATCTCCCAAATAAACTTTAGTTTTATTTACTGCATTCAGTTGAAGTATTTCTTAATTTGAAAAGTATACTTTATTGTCTGTTTTATTGCAGTGGTATGAATTCGGAAGAAGAAGCAGCTGGGTCAAGGAGACCTGCTTCTTCCGAAGAGTTGTCTAGCAAGACGACTAGGCCTTCCAGAACTCCCCGAGTACAGCGGTACGCGGGGGAGGGAGGAGGGCTAAAGGTAAGTTGCCTAGTGGTGTTCCCTTGCAGAGTTTGCCAGTTTCGGAGCTTGCGGCTTCGGGACGGGTGGCGTTAACTGAATCGGGATTGTCAACTCCGAAGCCTGTGGTTTCGGGGTGGGTGGCGTCAGATTCTAGTGGTTTGGATATCTCGAATCCAATCCCCGGTCGCTGAGACCAGAGGGGGGGGGGGGGGGGGGGGGCTGTTGTTTCCCGTACGGTAGCGTTCACTCGCTCTGATCCGTTAGGGGAGACGCGCCCCACTACTGCAGGGCAACCCACGGGCTTAGTCCATGTTGGTCTGGGTTCTCAAACCCTAGCCCCCGGCAAACGCCATATGGGGGAACGAGTACTTTCTGGGCTGTCTCAGTTGCCAGCTGATGGGAATGCTCGAGCTAACAATTATGGACGCTCTTCGGAGCAACAGGTGTTTTCACCCGAGTGCGTGACTACTAGTGCTCCCCTATTGCCGCTTTCAAGCGGTCCAATAGTGGGTTCGCATGCCTTTAGTAGTCATCGGGCACATACCGAGTCATCTCGGTCTGCCCACGCACTGGGAGCTTTTAGCTCCCAACCCATGGCTACGGCATCTTCTTGCCTAGCCAATATGGGTGATTTGGGCGATTCTCTAGGCTTACGCCATGAGCGCTCCAATCCCTTTATGGGAAGTGAACGTCCCTCCGCGGAGGAATCGGTTCGTGTTTCCGAAGAGGCTTCGGGGATCCGAATGAATCCGATTAAGCGTTCTAAGAAAAGGCTTTCGGCTACGACTATTGTCGAGCCAGCCAAGAAAAAGGCCAAGAAGAAGGCGAAAAGAGGCAAGGCTTTGCCGACCTCTTGCCCGTCTGGCCTGGCTGACCCGGCTAGCTCCTCTCAAGCTGACATGTTCAGTATGATGCGGGCTTTTGCTCAGAGTCATGGTTGGTCCTTTGTACCGGCTTCTTCAACCCTGACTTCTGTCCCTATTCAGGGATCTCGCTTTGAGTCTGATCAACCTTTTGTGATTGATTCCTCTTTGTCTGAGACTGATTCGCATGTGCCTCCTACTCCCGCGGCCCTTGGGGCTCCGCCGGGCGAGGAGACTGTTGGTGAACCATGCGGGGACCCGCCTGCGGAGGCCTTTGTTAGCGTTCCTTTGTCTCATTCCACTCGGGTGGAACCAGATTTGGATGCGTCCTCTCAAGCTTCGGTTCCCGAATCGCTTGGGCAGGCGGAGTCTCAATCGCTCAATCTCTGTGGAGTGGAAGCGATTGCTTTGTTGTCCAAATATCGCCCTGAAGTTCAGTCAACCCGCGCGCAGGGTTCGACTTCGCGTTGGAATTTCAAGCAGCAGGTCTCCTCTGAGGGTATTGCTCTCGAGGAGGCTTTCAAGCTGGAGTATGACCGCATTGAGGCCGCTGTGTTGGTTAAGCGATCTAATGCGGTCAGGGGTAAGGCTTTTGCCTTTTGTTCTCAGGACCAAGACAGCTTTTTCAAGGCTAAGATTCTTTCTCCTGAGATTTTAGAGGTTGGTCGTCGCTTGCGGGCGACTAATCCGCTTACCTCCGCTGCGTTCAGGGCGGAGGATAAAATTTGGTCTAATATTGAAAACCACATTAGATCAGGGATGCGTTTGACGGCTTTTCAAGGGCTTCTCTCCGACCTTAGGTCCAGGGCGGAGGAGTTGAATGTTACCGATGGTGACAAGCTGATTATTGACGACTTGCTGCATACTCTTTTTTGTCTGCAGTGGTCGCAGCTTTCCACAGCAGCTGCTTCGGCTACGTTCCGTCGCAGGACCTCGGCTCTCTCAGCACTGGGTGTTAGAGAGTCGGGCATTGCTCAACTTCTCCGAGATGTTCCGTCTCGGGGTCCTTCGCTTTTTGGTGGTAAATTCGCTACGGTGTTTCAAAGAGAGATCGATGCGCGAAAGCAGATCTCGGATATGACTAAGCAGTTTCACACTAGCTCTAAGCCAACGCGGGCCCCTGTTCGGCGTAGACCTGCTGGTCCCGTTTCGGGTCAACGCAGTCGCGTGTCTAGGGTCCCGCCTCCTGAGCCTCAGCCAGCTCCGTCTCGTGGGAGAGGGAGTCGTGGCAGGGGTTTTTCGAGAGGTTCTCGTGGTAAGGCGATGGCTTCGCAGAAGGCCAAGCCTGGATTTTGATGTTTTTCCCCGAGCGCTTGTTCGACCGAATGTGGTAGGTGGCCGACTTCATGCGTTTCTCCCCGCTTGGGAGGCCATCTCCGGGGACGTGTTTGTTCTCTCCGTCGTGCGAGACGGATTCTTCATAGATCTTTGCGCCTCGCTCCCCGGAGGGGCTATAAGAATTCGGTCACCTCCCATGTCTGCCCTGTCTCGGTCTCATGCTTCGAAGGAGATCGAGTCTCTTTTGGAAAAGAGGGCTATAGAAAGGGTAAGAGACAGGCCGTCTCTTTCCCTTTCTCCAATATTTGTTATTCCCAAGCGCTCGGGAAAACTTCGTTTGATACTGAACCTAAAGAGGATAAACAAATTTATTCCTCCGGTTCATTTTCGTATGGAGACTCTTGCCTCCATTCTTCCGTTGATCAAAAGGGAAGACTACGCGGTCTCGATAGATCTCAAGGACGCGTACTTTCACATTCCCATTCATCGCGCATCTCGCGATCTTCTGGGGTTCTCCTTCCTCTCGGAGACTTACCGGTTTCGGGCTCTTCCCTTCGGGCTGCGCCCGGCCCCTCGGGTTTTTACTCAAGTTGTAGCGGTGCTAGCGGCCTTTCTGAGGCGTCGCGGCCTGCGGTTGTTTTGTTACCTGGACGATTGGCTTCTCCTTGCGGAGTCGCGCGATCGTTTGTTGGACGAGACTCGTTTGCTAGTCTCTCTTACTCAAGACTTAGGTTTCCTAATAAATTGGGAAAAGTCAGAGTTAGTCCCCACTCGCAACCCAGTTTTTCTGGGGGCGGTGTTAGACATAAGGAATCAGTTAGCTCGACCCAGTCGAGACAGGATTCTCACCATTGTCTCTGCGGCTCGCAAGCTCTTGCTGGCCAGAAGAGTCTCGGCCAGACAGTGGCTTCAGTTTCTAGGTTATCTGGCCAGTCTAGTCGATGTTTTAGAGGACTGCCGGCTCCTCATGAGACCCTTTCAGAGACATCTCCTCAGGTTCTTCAAGCCGGGAAAAGACTCTCTTTTGGTCTGGATTCCAGTACCAGTAGAGATCAAGTCTCTTCTCGCTTGTTGGACGAGCGAGGTGTTTCTCGCGCGAGGCAGGTCCTTCTCTGTCCCTCTTCCGTCGATATCGGTTTCGACGGACGCCTCTCGGTTGGGGTGGGGAGGACACTGCAACGGCAGCACGGTTGCGGGGGATTGGTCTCATCTTGGGACTCTTCCTCATATCAACGTCCTGGAGTTTATGGCAGTTCTGCTGACCTTGCTCCATTTCAGAAGTCGACTTCTCAGTCGTTCAGTTCTGATTCTCACGGACAATGTTACCGTGGCGGCATATATCAATCGGCAGGGAGGCACTCGTTCGGTTGCCCTGAATGCCCTAGCAGCTCAGCTGTGGAGGTGGTGTCGTCGCATGGCAATCACACCCGTGGCCTCTTTCATCCCAGGTCGGGAAAACCTCATTGCGGATTTTCTGTCCCGGGGCAGGTATCTTCCATCGGAATGGATGCTCCATCCGGAGGTATTTTGCCGCATTCGCACTTGCCTAGGTACACTGAAGTGGATCTATTTGCGTCGGTACTAAATCACCAGCTGCCGAAGTATTGCTCCCGTGTTCGCGATCAGGGAGCATGGGCTCTCGATGCTTTCTCCCTCAGCTGGGAGAACCTTCAGGGATTCGCCTTTCCTCCCTTCCAACTGATTCCGCGTGTCTTGCGGAAAATCAGGGAAGATCGGGCGAGGGTGCTTGTAATAGCTCCCTTTTGGCCCAGGAGGAATTGGTTTCCGGAGCTTATGAGCCTTCTAAGGGCTCAACCGTTAGTTCTCCCGTTAAGAGCGGATCTGGTGTTACAGCCCCTATCGGGGATTCTTCACCACAATCCGGAGTCTCTTCATTTGACTGCTTGGCCCCTGTCAGGGAATCTGCAAGACAGTCGGGTCTCTCTGATAGAGCCGCGGACTTTTTAATGTCCAGTCGTAGGGTTTCTACTAGGGAAATTTACAATTCCCGTCTCTCGGTCTTTTTCCTTTGGTGCAAAGAGAGAAATCAAACCCCTTCTAAGGCTCCTATTGGCTCAATTGCGGATTTCTTAATCTCGTTGTTTGACAAAGGGAGATCTATTTCTACTATCCGAGGCTACCGTTCGGCGATCGGGGCCATTCATTCGGGTTTTTCGGATGGTTCGGGGATTTCCAATTCCCCGCTACTAAGCGATTTGATTCGTTCGTTCTTTCTGAAACGACCTTCGTTTTCTAAGTTAGTGCCGTCTTGGAGTCTGCCTAAGGTCCTGGAGGCCTTGGCGAAACCTCCTTTTGAACCGTTAGGTGAAGCTTCGCTTCATCATCTTACGGTTAAGACGCTCTTTTTGGTAGCTATTGCCTCTGGGCAGAGGCGCAGTACTCTTCATGCTCTCTGTCTTACTCCTGGTCATGTTCGCTGGGAGAGAAAAGGTGTTAGATTGATTCCTAGGGCTTCTTTCGTTGCCAAGAATCAGACAGCTACCTCCGGTCCTGTTGAGATTTTTCTTTGTCCGCTTTCTGACCTTTCTTCGGTGCGTGAGGACAAAGTTTGGTGTCCTGTTAGGGCTCTCAAATGGTATATTGATAAGACTAAGTCTTTTCGTAAGGATGATCAGTTGTTCTTGATCACTAGAGAGCCTTTTTCTCCTGCCTCTCTTGATTCCATTTCTAGATGGATCGTTGAAGCTATTAGGGCCGCTGGCACAGAGGCTCTTTTATCCGACAGTAAGCCTCGTGCTCATGATACTCGTAGTGTCAGCACTTCTTGGGCTCTGTTTCAAGGTGTGGCGCTTGTTGATATTTTGAAGGCTGCTTATTGGCGTTCGCCCAATTCCTTCATTTCTTGCTACCTTAGGGATATTCCCGCAGGTGAAGCTTTGTTTGCGTCAGCCACCTTGAAGGCCGCTGTGTCTTCTTTGTAGTCTTTGGTGTAATCCTATTTCCTTTGCTCGAAACATGCCTCCCGGTTTTTTGAGTTGGCGCTGGTCTGGCATAATAGGTAGGTATATATGATTTATTGCAGTAAATTTGTAAAATCAGCACTGATTTTCTTATTTACTATATAAATCTATATACCTACCTATGACCCTCCCTCCTTCCCCGCTCCTTGCAAGCAACATGTTTCTTCTTGGGGTTGCTCGCAAAAGAGGAAGATGGCTGTAGCGTATTGACGCGCGTGAGTGGCAAAGGGGACAATAGGATTACGGGGGGTGCGCACAATTTTGTGACACATGTGTGATAATTCTCGAAGGGGTCCCGTAGTCAAGACTACAGGCATAATAGGTAGGTATATAGATTTATATAGTAAATAAGAAAATCAGTGCTGATTTTACAATTCTAAGTGCCTTTTTTCACTTCTGATAAGTGACCCTTTTTCGTTGTATGACTACCCCTTCTTCTTTCAAATAAGTGTCCTTTTCACCTTCTAATAAGTGGCCCTTTTAAGCTGAGATAAGTGTCCCTGTTTTCCTCTGATTGGTTCCTTTTTTTAATTTCCGTTCTAATAGTGCAATTTTTCCTCATGATAAGTGCCCTTTTCACCTCTGATAAATGTCTCTTTTTAAGTGTCCCCTTTTCTTTCTAATAGTATTATTTTTGTCTTTTGATAAGTGGCCTACCTATATATTTAATGCATTGTACCTAATATACTCTGATGTCGCTTACTGTGCCCTAAAGTCCACAAAAAAGCCAAATACCTACCTCAAAATAATCTGAGAGGCTTCATATTAATAGATCCCATACTGATCAAGTACAGTATACGCCTAAGTACAGTTCAATTTTATGTAAACTAGTTATAAAAGCTCATGAATATTCACATTTATGATTTCAATAACTTTACGCGCTGCGCATAGGCTAAAATCTGATTTTCGCTGGTACACTGAAAAATATTTGGCTTCATAGGCTAATACATAAAAAGTAGAAGCAGTGTGCACTTTTGACCGCCGGAAATGCCCCCATGGAAAACCGGATCCAGAAGCGGAGTTAAGACCCCCTTGACTACACTAGTGTCCCTGTATTAAAACTGGGGATTTGAACGCCGAATGCAGGTACGTGGGCCGTACTTCTCAGCGGTTGGCTTATCGCATTAAACAACACGTCTCCTCGACTATTCGGAACCATACAACCAATCAGCGCACGCAGCCCGTCCGTGCCTGCAAATCCGAAATGCCCGCTAACAGACCAAAGATAGCCAAATGCGATTCAGCGATTGGTCTCCACTTGCTGAACAAATCAGCTTGCGCACAAAGCTATGCCGACGATCAATTCTCAATTATGTCCCAGGCCAGAAGTCGTCTACATTCAATCGCAAGAACCCCTTCTGTGCAGACAAAAGGAGTTCGTCCAAGCTTTGCGATTGTTCTGAAATTACAACGTCTGGGTTGCGGCCGGGTTCATCGAGTATAATATAGTTGATTTTAAGTAATTTGTTATATACTTGCGTGATAACCTGATGAGTGCAGGTCGAAGAGCTTCGTTATCATGTCTCTTTTTCGTGCCATATTGAAATTTTGTAGTACCAAGAAATTATTTAAATTTTACTTATTTATTTTAGCCATATTAACACAAGAATTTGGGATTTTTGAGTTGTGGTAAAAAGGCGAAATGTAAGTAAAGTTTATATGTTTCACATCAGTTGACATTACTTAATAACGCAAATTTGTTGAGTGTACTTAATATTTAAAGTATATGCTAAGTGAAACCTATTACAAATATCAACAAGTAATTATCACTGAAATTATGTAAGTCTTATCAAAGTGTATGGAGTAAAAACACTTCGGCTGGAATTAAGTTGGTAAAAACGTTCAAACTAGTAAACAGTAAGTGGAGATAACTTTGATATTAATTTATATTACTTAAATGTAAGTTTTTGTTGTTCTAACTCATTATTTCGAATAAAATGCTACTCACAAAATAACAATATATGTAAACAGAAACAAGCCATGTCAACAAATTGGTACCGTAAATTGGACATTTATATTAGCTAGGTAACTAATACGCACATAATTTACAACGAACAAGTATATATTTCTCATATTTCTTGAAAAAACACAATTTGATTTTACTTAAAGAATGCACTGTTGCTGTTCCGAGTTACAAAATTATTCTAAATCGTTAATACAGCTGCAAAATGTCATAACGAGTAATATAAGTAAAATTAACTTGGCCAATTAGTGAACAATATTCATACGTTCATAATTCCCGAAAATAACTTAAACATAACATACGCCGCAAAGTAAATTAAAACTTACTTAGGACTAGATGAATGTTTTTGTTGTATGATGCATGATAGCTTTAGCCTAAGCATTCGTTTAACGAGTTCTAAACTTAAATCAGGAATGAGTGATAATTAAGTTAAAAGAAATTACGACGATCAAGTAAACATTAGTCCTACTTTTGAATGTAAAGCTTATATAGCCTACATTATGTGTGTTATTGTGTTTGCTTAAATTCACGCAGGCATAAATTATTGACAGCTGCAATATAATTAAAGGCTAGATTTTAAATATATTTAAAAAAAAATGTAAGCGTGATACGAAGATGGGAAAATCAATGAAATTACTGAAGTTGACACTGAAACAAGTATATAAACATTACACAAATCGCACAATTCGAAGACGTAAACGCGCCTTTTGGCCCTATGCAAGCGGTGACTGGAAGTCAACAAACGCAAGTCGGCACACGTCTAATGACGATTGTAACAAATTTATTCAAGTTACACCAACACCTCGTCTCGTAATTTAAGCAATAAAATTTAAGAAATTAGATCTACTTAACTATATTCACGACGTGTTACGAGTTAGAAATACTTTGTTACCTGCGCGTTACTGAATAGTTTTAAGTTCGACTTACAAATTCCCGAACCGCGCATGCGCACGTCGCTACCGGCCAACGAAATGGCATTCATCTGACTTTGGAGTTTGGTGGGTCGTCGTTTTCATGTCATTACGAAAGGTAAGAATTCATTACTCATAGGTTTTTTAATTATTTTTTTCCATGAAGTCATGGACAATAAGCAGAATTGTTACTGTGGGTCTGACTCTCGTTATTTGACCAGGCATCGATCGTTGGTCACATTCCGCGGGATAGGCACACACTCACGCCCGCCGCCGACGCGGCCCTTGTCGCGGTGCCTTGGGGAAAGTGTCGAAGCCGGTTCGTACTCAGGTGGCTGCTTGCTAATTTTACCGATCACGGCCAAGTAAGTTACTAGTCACAAAAGACTCAATGTGCTATCATTTTTAAAACTTCTTTTATCTATGCACACAGAGTCTCAGATTGGCAGATTGGACCACATTTTAGGCAAAGTGCAAACATGGAATGAAGTACATGATGGGGCAAGGGTGTTAGTTTTGGCACACATTCCACAAAATTAAATTATAAAGGTCCAAACTGTACATTCAAATCTTTATCGCATTTTATTTTTGCTCACCCCCAAAATGTCTTTGACCTACCCCCATTTGCCCCTCTAGCCTACCCCCTCCAAACAAGATATGATGCTAGCACCACCACTACAAATAGTAAACAGTAATTTTCATTAGAAACTTTTTTTTTCTGTTTCAAGTATTGACTTAATTGTTTAATGTATTATTTCTTTTGCAGCTCATGGATTACACGCTGAGAGTAATTGTTTCGCAAGATGATTACAGAAAGGTGGTGTTGCCTAAAAGTGAAGCTGAAGATGTCGATACTTTGACTGCTACATTGTCTACAAAACTAGATCTCAAATATCAGTTTAGATTGCAGTATCAGGACAAAGACTTTGATAACGAGTTTTTCAACTTGACAGATGCAAAAGATATTCAGGATTTGGTCAAACTTTATGCTACACGGTGTATTGACCATGATGAGTAAAATTCTAACGAAATAACGCGGCATAAAATTGCCACAAGGAAATATTTCTGTGTGGCATAAATTTGACAAATACAGATGTGAGATTGACATAAAGACATCTTTCCTTTATGGGTCCTGTCTTTTTTGTTCGCCATTATGCCATGGGGTTTTTCGAAGTTTCCTGTTGTTAAAAGTCATTTGCAAGCCATTTAAAAATACATGTAATTAAAAAATATTGAATAGAATTGTGTGATTGGTCAGTGACGAATGATGGTACTGTATTGCCTTTAGTCGTCTTTGGTCTCGTGTTGTTTGGGCACGACTGCATCGGGGTCATCCCTATAGCTAGAAGGTCCGGTAGTTAGCGGGTCCAATAGACCAACAACCAATAGATAGAAGGTTCGATAGACCGAATGTACGAGATGGTCCAGTAGACTGAAGGTTCTATAGACCGAATCGGCGGGAGGGTCCAATAGTCCGAAGGTTCTATATATGGAATGACCAACGGGTCCGATAGTCAGAAGGTACGATAGATAGAAGGTTCTATAGACCGATTCGGCAAAAGGGTCCGATAGTCCGAAGGTTCAGTAGAGGTCCGATAGTTAGAAGGTCCGATAGACCGATAATAAATACATAAGGGTAAAATAGTGGATAAAATGATAAGTGGGTAAAAAATAAGTGGTTAAAATAAGTGGGGGCGTTCCAACCAAAGAAAAAGCAAAAAAGGAACAGGATGAAAAGGAAAGAAGAAAAGAAAAGAAAGGAAAAGAAGAGAAAAAGCAAAGAAGAAATCAGAAAGGAAAGAGAAGAAAAATTCAAAAGATTCTCTCACTAGCATTATTAGGGTTATTTACCAATGCCCATTATATTTTCATTATTGATATTAGTTATTAATATAATCGCCATATTTATGTATATAAACTAATGACAATTATATTAATAAGTCATATAGGGACAAAAAGAAATTTCGCCAAACCTTCAAAAACCTTCAAAAATCGCTCAGTAAGGGGTTATGGGGTCCTGTTTCCCCTCCATAATTCCCTGACAAGTAAAAAATAAAAATAAAAACGGCGCCAAAAAGGGGGGGGGGGTGGGTCCTGACCTCCGCGACCACCCCCCCCCCCCCCCCCTTATTGGCGCCGCCTATGAAGAATGTTAGCAACATAACTGAAAGGAATCGAGCGGCAAGTTGACTTTTTAAAAGTTATATTCATCAAGAGAATTAAGTTACTGGAGCCAGTTATTCTAAGTTGTAGAAACAAACATTCAGACAGTATTTGAAACTCAAAATACCACCTTTTAAAAAAAAATTAAGGCAACCGTCTTGCCTTAATTTTATTAAGTAAATTTTACCAAAAAATATCAAAATATTGTTTGAGTCTGGAAGGAAAAGGAGGAGCGAGGGGAAGGAGAGGGGAATGGGAAAGGATTCTAAAAAGAAGAGAGAAAAGGTCAGGTTTGACCAATTCAAATGTAAGACCAGCCGATTCCAAAATAGCCCCCTACCTTACCTTATAGATTGACTTAATGAGAATTAGGTGAACTTCATTTATCAAGTGGTTATTGTTAGTTAGAACTGACCTCCTTGAAGTTTTATTAGTTTCATTGGTCAATTTATTTAATCTTTAGGACATACCTGCTCATTGCTTTATATTACCTCGTTCCCACTCGGTGTATTAGCTGTTCTATATTTATTATGTAATTTCATTGATTCTAAGCAATTATTAATTTCTGAATGATTACTATTTATGACCTATTTATGTACTATGCAATAATATCCACTACTCCTTTCTTCCTCCATCCCTCTCTTTCTCTCTCTCTTGAGTCCCTTCTTCAGTTCTTGAATTTAGACCTTCTTTGATTATATCTTCGTATCTCCTCTCTTGCTTCTCTTTCTCTGCTCATTTTTTCCTTATGTTAATCTTACGTACATTGTTTACACAAATTAGTTGGTATCTGAGCTACCCATTAATTTTCTATATTCAAACTCAAATTTCTCGCAAATTACCCATGGAATATCTAAGAAGAAATTTTGTATGTATATATAATATAATTTTGAAATATTATTTGTCAATGTATTTTTATCTTCCTTTGTATCCCTCCTTTCACCCCTTCTCTTTCTCTCTCTGTTAGTCTTCCAATGCCAGTGCTCACTCTCTTTTCTATCTCATCTATTCCACTCTATCCTTTCCTCTCACCATCTCATTACCTCATTGTCTCATTGTCATTACCTGGCTCTATACCTCTTTTCATGAAGACGTTAATCTGTTATTAGATGCATGTAAGTACATGTAAAATATGTGTGACGAATATAATTTGTGTACTTTTCGATTTTCTTTAATGTTTAACGTATTTCATTTACTGTATTTATACCTTGTATTACCGGTAGTAGTTTTTCGCTCTTGTTAATCTTTGTAATTGATAGTTTATATTATACACATGTTTTATTCAGCTTTTGGCTGCGACACATGTTTCTTTCAATAAACCATTTTTTAATTTGAATTGAATTGAACTGAGGAAAAATGGAGTGCAACGAAAGAAGAATGAGAGATGGGGAAGGAGGATAGAGGAAGGGAAGGGGAAAGGGAAAGGATGGGAACTGGAGAAGGGAGCTCATGAAAGAAAGAACACGAAGAAGCCAGGGAAGTATTGAGCAGAGAAGAGGGAACAGGAGCAGGAGTTTATTTGGGATAAATCAGGAAGGAAATAGAGGAAGGAGATTGGGAGAAATGAGAGAGGAAAGGAAAATGAGTAGAAGAGTGTGTGAAGAATGAAGAGAGGGAAGGATGTTAGGGGTATGACCGGATGGATGAGGAAGATAGGAAGAGAGTATGGAGAGAGTTAAATGAGTGATAGGTTTAGACGCATGATAGGAAGATTGTTCCCCGAGGTAAGAGATATCGAGATGAAGAAAGAGAGGAAGGATGGATAGAATGTATGGAAGAGGGTGAGAGAAAGAGAGAGAGAGGGGGGGGGGGGGGGGGGGTGTGGTCAAAGGGTGTTGGGCTGAAACCTTGTAGTTCAGCCGGTATAGGTATTTTTTTAGAAAATCCATTATGATGAAGCTTATAATGCACTTTTCAAAAATAGTATTGCGCGGATATGTAACAATTTTCATAACTCCAAACTTGCCCCTATATTAGGGGAAATTCTAACCAATCCCTCGTGTCTGTTTAACTCGATAACCTTTGCCTATCGTAGTCTGGAATAGAGATGACAGAGACAATACATATCTTTATCAAAATCAGTTGCCGAACAAGGTAATCCATGGTACAGTATAATACTGTACCACTGCATAGATACGCATTTTAAAAAGGGACAGTATGTTGATGTTCAAATGTTGTTGTTCTGACTTCTGAAATCTAGATGCTCGATATATACCATCCGCCTGAATTTCAAAAGTGCCTGTTTGAGGAATCTTGTGTAGTGATACTATCGGTATGCAAGATAAACTATCTTCAATGCTATTGCACGTTAACCACATTCATCGCACTTATATCACCCATCGGATGGGCAATGAAATTAATCTTTTCCAGTTTTATTTTGTTTGTTTGGTTTTTTTTGTTTTGTTTTGTGTGGGTTTTGTTGTTTTGTTGTTTTATGTTTTTTGCTGTGCTTTTTTTTTTTTTTTTGTGGGGGGGGGGGGGGGGTAAATAGTCATTATGTTAATGCTAAGGAGTTTGGCATAGAATTGACATTAATTTTTTAAAGATACATAACGGTGCTACAACGTATTTATAAGAATGATTAGTTATTGAGAAAAAAATTGTGTCACGAGCTTCACCCTATTAAACATTGCTAACAACATTTTATGAACTGATTTGGAACAGTACGCTTATCTCGTTAATCACACCACATCCGAAAGCTATTAAAGTGCTTACCCCTTTCTTGTAGTACCTGCGGTTGAGCAGGTCCAATCAGAATCATCATCAGGATACACGTGATGAGATACATCATGGAAGATAAGTCCACTAATCCAATTGGGAAAAACAAACTTTTTTTACAATATAACAATTTTAGGGTAACGGTTTGAATTCGACAACAATAAACTTTGTGACTTCTTCGCTGTCTGAAATGATTGTGAACCGACTGTTTTAATTTCAGGTGATAATACCAGGATGAAATTGTTATGTGTGCATACGGGCGCAGAATCACTTCATTTTTGTCTGCCAGGATAATGCTATTTGATTTCAGTCGTAAATTGTACAATTATTGAAAGTTGTGACAATCATTCAATACTGTCATACTCCAAACTCTTTACATGCCATAGCCCCTTAAGAAAAACTCCTCACTCTTGTTGCGCTTAGCAACGTGCTCTCGTATTATTATTTGGGGATGAAACATCTATCAAAATGAAGACTTTTAGTTATTTTCTAAAGGATATTTAATGGTAGATGCCTGGTAATTGTTGTTTAAAGCCATTTAATGTACTAACAAAGAAAGATGTTATCAAGTAAAACTAATTATATGGTTCTTGCTATGTCAGGCACGCAGGATGGCAAGTGATATTGTTTATAAGTTACAGTAGGGGTTATAAAC
This sequence comes from Heliocidaris erythrogramma, assembly GCA_025617745.1. Lineage (NCBI taxonomy): Eukaryota > Metazoa > Echinodermata > Echinoidea > Camarodonta > Echinometridae > Heliocidaris > Heliocidaris erythrogramma. The sequence continues at coordinate 3,357,354 of CM046873.1, forward strand.
TCAAACATCACCTGAAGCCAACAGTTGATCGAATGCAGGCTGTGCACCGAGCTGTAATGTATAGTGAAAGTATTTCTCCCCGCTCAACTTGGCTGCATAGTGATTGGACTTACTTCTTTTAACTGTGGCAAGAATAGGTTTCTCGCTGCTAAAAATAAAAAAAATGTTAGAACTGTAACTGTGGCAAAATGCAAACTAACGAGTTCATTAAATAAGAGGCAGTTTATGTTCGATATGCAACCACTGATTATCTTCATGCCTGTAAAACCCAAGAAGAGAATCTTGCCAAAAGAACAAAACAAATACAAAAAAAAGAATTAAAAAATTGATGATTTCCCCCCCCCCCTTTCTTGTTAGCGTTTATTAATTTGACCTATATGTAATCCAATCCTCTGTGTGCAATGAAAAAAGAAGCTGATTCGAAGTAAAATCTGAACTTATATGTAATCATGTAAGCTATAATGGTGTCTGAGGAAGCAATTTTGTCAAGAAAACAAGTTGTTGAGTCTCCTTGTAAGCAACTGGTAATTGGTATACATGAAGATGCAAATAATAGCCTAGCAAAATCAATTGCTTTGTTTAACTAGTTTTATGAATATGGCCCAATCTCGATCTTGCTATATACAGTGTGTAGCCCTATTCTTGACATTTTCACACATCATTCTTTCACTGTATAATAAGTTCTATCTATCCGGAGGGAAGTCGTGATTAATAAAATCGCGATTACATCGCTCTTAACTCTTGTATTATGATGAGGTAAAAAATGTTTTCAATAGCTCAAATTATTATGGAGTAGCAATTTAGCCAGTCGAGGGCTCATCTTTGGTTAATTAAAGGTAATCATTTTTTTTCTTCAATATTTTTTCCTCGACAGGGATTTTATTGATATTCATTCGTAACAAATTAACAAAACACATTCAAGGTAAATCACATTTATAATGTAAATACATAATACAACAATAATTCAAAATACAAATGTTTCTTGAACTGTCGGGTTCACAGAAGACAAACATATTTCCAATATTATATTCATGGAATCCATGAAGAAAAAGCGAAACAATACAAACACATACATGTATCATCTTTTTATTGTGGTATACAAATACTTATTTTTGCCACTGCTAGTTATTTGGAAAATACATCAATTTTTGTTGGATTTGATTTATGCATTCCGAAAATGTAGAAACACTCCTTCGTAACAGACATACATTTTGCATTAACAATCATAAAAATAACATTACATTGTAAGAAAATGAAATAGGACGATTCAAAAAGCAGGAATTGTCGCGTGAACAAGTCCCCTCTGTTCAACTATGATTTACAGGCTATATGATATAGATAGTTATAATCCCAGGTGTGCACAAATACAAATACGATATGAATAGCTATATATTTTACATAAATTAACAATCAGCTTGATCATGTATTAACATAAACTAGTTGAACTATCCTATGCGATTGCCATTGGATAAACTAATGATAGCTCCGGGTATTTCAAAAGACATAGGCCAAAACAATTATAAAGCATCAATACTTTTCTGAAGTATTCACCTGGATTAAAGTCGATAGAATGAAATAACTTTGTCACACTCGAAAACATGTTGGGTAAAATTATACCCAGCAATGGGTAAAAAGGGAATATGCAATTATGCTGAGTAACATTTTACGCAATTTTCTACACTTTTTATTCAAAATTGGTAAGATTTCACCCAACAAACATTCATGTTCCCTTTTTACCCAGCTCTTTTACAGTGCATAGGGAACTACCTCTATACTATAGAGTAAACGAGTTGTGGTGAAATGGATTACTCCCCTTACTGTGGATCACAAGCTACGGGGTTTGAATCCCGCCACAGCACTAAAGTCCTTTGGGCAAGACGGTACTTAACATTTTCACACTTCGTTACTGTTTTTACGAAGTGACGGATGAGCGCGAATTTAAAAGAGAGTTAGTTTTGAATAAATCGCTTTCAAAGTTTTAAAGCACAATCTCAACCTCTGTAATGTATAAAGGTTTAATAATTTTTTTATATCCTGGGGTAGATCATATTTTAATATTTAGTTCTATGCTTAATTATTATTATTATTATTATTATTTTTTTTTTGGGGGGGGGGGAGGATGAGCTGTAAACATAACCGTTATTTCGTGAAAACACAAAATCCAAGGACGTGCGCTTATGATTTATTTTCACGAAGTGACGGATCTCATCCGCGCGCGTGTAAAAAGTATGGGACTTGATCAACGCACATTAACCGTCATTTCGTGAAAACACAAAGTCAATTCAAGGACGCGCTCTTTTTTGTTTTCACGGAGTGGCGGATCTCAGCCGCGCACATACGGGGCGGCTGTAAGCCGTCACTTCGTGAACTGAAAATCATTTTACTAGGTATTTTCTTGTTGACGGTATCGCCATAGTTACATAATTAGACATTATTATGGTCTGAAACTTTGTGAGGTTCAAGATGTTAGTGCATGATGTTCAAAAATGCAAAAAACTCAAAATCGAAAAAATATGCGATTTTCCTCATACCGTCACTTTGTGAAATCAGGGACGAGTTCACCCTAGTGAGATAAATAGGTATCGGTTGGAAGTTATGCCTTGGCTGTTTCAGCGCCTTCATAAGGACATCTAGGCCAGAGATGGGGTAATAACCTAAAAGCTCGTGCTTGGAAGGGCATATAAGACACTAGTTATGTTTATACGTAGTACATAGCATCGATGCTATGTAAGTCTCGAAACTATTTCAGACAGGCCATGATCGACTTGCTTCTATCACCCACTCGTGACTATTCATCGCTCACTCGCTGCCAAAACAATAATTACTGCGCCACACACGGTGACCCGAGTATAACTGGTATTGAAGTTTGTGCACAGCGGTCATATCATGCGAAGTTGCGAGTGAAGATAGCAGCGAGTGAAGCAGCGATTGCGCTCACATTACAAATAGTCACAAGCGCGGTGGGTGGTCTACCGCAAAGCATCGGTGCTTTGTCGCTGGATCCTGAGATTTACTCCTGCCAAACTCGCTGCCAGAATAGTTTCGAAACCTAGTTCCAACTCGCTTGTATCTCGTGACTATCTGCGTTCAGACAGCGTTTGATCTAAAAACTATCTGGTCAAAATAGTCTCGAAACCTAGATAGCATCGATGCTATCTAGGTAGAACGTACCTATTGTTAAATATATGTTATGAGCTGTACAGCAAGAACTGAATATAATTATTATTATAACCGGTAACTGTACAATTTTCAATGTCAATTTAATGACATGTATTTGAAGAGTTTTCTTGCAAAAGGCACTAAATCCACTTTACCTACTTCTTAGTAAATTGAGATTTTTTGTTTCACACAGTTCTATGATTTCATTCAAGAAGATCTTCATGTATGTTTAAGAGACATCACCACAAGTAACAATAATCACAATTTTAAAAATCCTGCGGCCGTCAAATATTT
>CM046873.1:3361306-3473806 GCA_025617745.1 Heliocidaris erythrogramma
CCCCCCCCCCCCCCCCCCAACTCAGCCCCTCCACTTTGCAAGACGTTCATATAACCCTGCGGATTTTTGGGTGCGTAATCCGTATAAAGATTTCTTTCTGCCCCCCTCCCCTAGATACGCCACTGAGCGAAGCGACCAAGCGGGGGAGGGTGTGGGAGGGGGTATCCCCCCCCCTCCCACACCAGGGACTTTTTTGAAAATCTGTCTATAAAACTTCCATTTTAGAGCATCCCCCAATTTTTTTTTCATGAATAAAAGGAATGCACGGATCTACGCCAATGGACGGAACCCCTCAATTGAGAATGACAATGTGAGCGAACGAATTGTCTTCCATATTTTCGAATTGAAATTATGGCATTTCTTATTTCCTTACTTCTAATAATCAAAGAATGTGATGGTATTTCAAGGTCAAACATAATGAGTTTGGATAATTATTAGTTTTAAGTTAATGTATCATAAATATATTGGGGATGATAATACAGATGATCATTAGACAATTGCACACAACTGCTAATTGTGGAAGCTGAAGCTGAAGCAGAACCACCATAAGAAGGTGCTTGATAATAATATATGCACCCCTTGCAGGTGCCCTCAGGTGTCTTTTTTGTTGGTACTCTCCCCCCCCCCCCCTATTAGGCCTATTAATAAAACATTTTACGTTTTGTCCAAGAATAGGCCTATGATTTCGTCAGAAATTGAATGCAATTATATTTTATTTTAATAGCATGAAGATAAAAAAATTTAAAAAATAAACAATGACTAGGAATATGTAATATTTTGAAAGCGGTCTCACTGACTTTTTTTCCCGGATACATGTAAAAACATAATTATAATGGTCTATGATCATAGGTTCAAGTTATGAGGAAATCATATTCTGGGAAAATCATTGAAGGCTTGTGATGAGGATATGGGACGTTACAAATTCATGACAAAGTGGCCAATTTGTCTAGTGATTTTCTTTGTTTTCATTAGCTTTCAGTGTCATAAAGATTCATAACTTCATTTTGTTCGATTTTACTCGAACAGAGTCGAACTGCTTTATTCTGTTTTGATTTGTCTGGGACCGGACTTGCCGCTGGGAAAATGAAGCGGCACACACACACACACACACATCCACTCACACACACACAAAATGTTGAGGTTTCTTCACACTAGACAAGGAAAAGCCCACAGGCTCACTATATTGTGGTAAACCAACGGGAATCGACGGATAATAATTCCGATAATAAGGCAGCTGTGTAATTTCAACCTTTTTCACGTGTGATTTATTACCTACGTACGTAATAAATATCACGTACGTACCTAATAAATATCACGTACGTACGTAGTAATTATCACGTACGTACGTAATATTATCACGTACGTACGTAATATTATCACGTACGTACGTAGTAATTATCACGTACGTACGTAGTATTATCACGTACTTACGTAATATATATTTTTTTTTACGTCGTCAGTTTGGCCCTTCCAGGTCTTCGTACATTAATGCAATATGATCCATAAATGGGCCAATGGTATGAAGTCGCTTCTGGAAAGCAATATAATTATGTCTAAGCAACGTCGGAATTACGAATAAACTATACCAGCATTATTCTAAAAATGTTGAAACAGATAATCTCTGACATCTTCCCTTCACCGAATTACACGATTATTATTTGTTTAAATCCAAAAGACGAGGTTAGCTATAAGGGTCATTTCGTATTTTATTTCAATTTTCCTTTCCCCCTTTTTTAAAATTTCATTTCTTATTCGCACCCCCCCCCCCCCAGCCCGAAAGCTTCGCTTGTGCAATCCGACTGCCCTCCAAAAATAAAAGGAAAGTGAAAGGAGTGAGGTCGTGTAATAACAAAACGAACACGAACATTGTACAGCAACGAGTCAAAACATGAGTTAAGACAAATCATTTTTTGTCATATGCATAGCGGTTATAATGACAAAGAAATAAAAATAAGAAATTAAATGAGAGGATTGGGAAGCATGGCGGATGTGTAGTGGACGCACGTGTCGTGGGTAAGCAGGCTTATTTTTCAAATTTCACCGGTATAAATTCAGCTTTTGATTTACTTTTATTCTCACTTATGAACAATGAATGGCCGTCCAAAGTCTCGTGACCCACCTAGTGTGGAAAACTCTCTTGTAAAGAAAAAACAAGCGAAAAATCCTGAAGTTTCTCGACCCTCCTTGACAAGCTCAAATCAGCCGAACATGGCGGGTTCGGGGTCGCGTAGCACAGCCCCACTGTGGTTCATAAAATTTGAGCAGCGGCAGGAGGCGAGGTTTGCAGAAATACTTCAAGCCCAACAGATGTTAAAGTTTGACGTGGATAATGCAAAGGATGATATTTGTATGTTAAAAACAGCGCTAGAGGAGGCAAATGCCAAAATCGATGATCTGGAAAACAGAAGTCGCCGCAACAACGTCGTGATCTGGGGGGGCACCTGAAGGAGCAGAAAAGGGAGATTATTTGCGGTATGTAGAAGATCTCCTCGCCGGTGCTGCCGGCCCAAAAGCTGTTCAGCGTGCACATCGCTCTGGTCGACCGGCAGCCGCTGAGAAGTCTCGGGGAAAACCCCGACCAATCCACGTTGGATTCTCGATGTACAGAGAGAAAGAAGCGGCCCAGAAGAAGCTGATTGGAGTGTTCAAGGAAAAAACCGAAGGAGCGAAAATGTACGTTGCAGATTACTACAGTAAAAGAGTGCAGCATATGAGGAGGGAGAATCTGCCAAAGTTGAAGGAGCTGAGGGCAAAAGGCATCAAAGCTTTCTTCGTCTATCCTGCGTCCATCAGAATCAGAGATGCCAACGGCCGCTTGATAAGCCCTGAGGTTTAATTTCTTGCCCTGGAGTAAGTTGGCCAGTGTAGAGTTTATGACAAACATTTTAGTAAGGTGTTCAATCATTTTACAGCTTTATCCCATAACTTGTCTTTATGATTAACTTTTGCTACCCTTTTTTGAACATTGACTGCCAAACTTTTTTGCTTTCCAATTTTTTTATATGTTTCTTTTTTCTTTTTATTTTGGTCACTGTCAAACGTTTACTCATTGGGTCAATAGCTCTATAATGAGCACAGTATGGCTATCTGGTTTTATTTTCATTGAGGTACTCATTGTAAATTCAATTGTGAAATATGCATCTGGGAAAATCATTTTTTATTTTAGGAATGGTACTAAAATGTCTCTCAAAATAACTAATTTCAATTGTAGAGGGCTTCAGGACAGATTCAAAAGGAAAAAGATATTCAGATTTTTGCACCAAAAAGATGATGATATAATTTTTTTCCAAGAAACTCATTCTCTTGATGAAAATTTGCAGATGTTGAAATTAGAGTGGGGTGGAGAATTATATGTTAATAGTGCTACCTCTAACTGTAGAGGTGTAGCAATCCTTTTCAAACCAGGATTAAATGCTTCAATATCTCATGTATATTCAGATGGAAATGGCAGAGTCATTATTTTGGATGCTTTAATAGGAAAATTAAAGTTAAGGATAATAAACGTGTATGCTCCTAATCAGGACGACCCCAATTTTTTCTTGGATTTGTTTTCAAATTTTGATGATAGCGATCAAACAAATGTTCTTCTAGGTGGTGATTTGAATTTAGCCATGGGTCCCTTGGACTATCAAGGCTCTTGTGCTGAACATAGTAATTCAAGATCAAGAAATATTTTTTCCTTTTTAATAGATGAATATAATTTGAATGATACTTGGAGATAAAAGCATCCCACAGACAGGGTATTTACAAGACATCAACAAAATCCTATAGCCCTTTCGAGACTTGATTATCTATTTGTGTCAAACAGTATCTTGGCAAATATTTTAAGCAGTACTATATCTCATGGTCTGGCATCGGACCATTCTGTGGTCACAGTAGAATTATCTATTGGAGTTCCCAAAAGGGGCAGAGGTTATTGGAAATTAAATTGTCATTTACTTCAGAGAGATGCAGATTTTATAAAGTATATTAAAGTTAAGATTAATGATTTTAAGCAGGACCATGCTAATTCATCCTGTAACCCCCATGTTACCTGGGACTCTTTTAAGAGCACTATAGTAGGTTATTGCATGGAATACTCAGCGAGGAAAAAGAAAGAGAGAATGAAGGATACATGTAAATTCGAAGCAGCAATTGAAGTTTTAAGACAAAGGCTGACTAATAGTTAAAAACCCTATACGTCTAGTACTTTAGTTGTATTTACACTGTATATATATATATATATATATTTATTGTTGTTTTTGTTGATTTTTTATGTTTCGTTGAGAAATGTTGTTTCATATGTAAACTATATACCCATGTACAAGTATTCAATATACCATTTATATTATTGTAAATATGTTGTGCTCTCATACCCCGAGAGGGGGTCGATAGAGTGAATAAAATCTTATCTTATCTTATCTTACTAAGACACAAAATGATGCAGAGTGTAATGAAAAAATGAAACTTTTAGGTAGTTTAGAAAAAACTTTAGAAGACATTTATGATTTTGAAACAGCTGGTGCTAGTTAGGTCCCGTGCCAAGTGGGCTGAGGAAGGTGAGAAGAGCACTAAATACTTCTGTAATCTTGAAAAGAGACATACAGAAAAGAAAAATATTTATATGTTAAAAAATGCAGATGGTTCTCTAATAGTGAACCCTCAGAATATCATGAAAGAATTACATGTTTTTTATTCTATATTGTATTCTTCACATTGGTCTGAGGACTCTAGCAAAGAAGCAAATCATTTTTTTGAGGGACTAGAAATACCAATATTTTAATGATCAAAAAGAAAAAAATCAATCAACCGTTAACAAAAGTTGAAATATTTAATGCAATTAAGTCAATGCCAGCAAATAAATGCCCTGGCTTCAGTGGCTTGGTTGGCCTGCCCAAGGAATTTTACGTTGTCTTTTTTAATGATATTTATGATTATTTAATAGATTCATACGCTTTTTCCTTTGAAAAGGGTTTTATGTCTCAGTCACAAAGGAACGGAATTATTTCTCTTTTGCCAAAAAATAATAAGGACCCAATGTATGCTAAAAACTACAGACCGATTTCCTTATTGAATGTTGATTATAAGATAATTGCTAAATGTTTTGCTTTGAGATTAAAGTCATTTCTGCGAGATGTCATACATAATAATCAGTCTGGGTTTCTGAAAGGTAGGAATATAGCACATAATATACGTTTAATTATTGATTTGATTGATTACACTAATGCTCATGATGTTCCTGGTGCTCTATTACTATTAGACATAGAGAAAGCATTTGATAGTGTTGAACATGGATATTTGTATAAGGTCCTGGAACGTTTTGATGTTGGTCATGATTTTTTAACTTGGATTAAATGTTTTTATAATAACAGAAGCAGCTATGTTCTAAATAATGGCTACCTGTCATCAACAGTCCACTTGGAAAAAGGAATATTTCAAGGATGCCCAATATCCCCATACCTCTTTCTTCTAGCAATAGAAATATTGGGTATTTCAATAAGAAGCAATCCATTAATAAAAGGTGTACAAATTGGGGAAGTTGAACATAAAGTTAGTATGTACGCTGATGATACAACTTGTTTTTTAAACGGAGATTTGGAGTCAATTAATAATTTAGTTCATACTTTGGAGAAATTTGGGGCCTTCTCTGGTTGTAAGGTTAATATATTGAAAAGTGAAGGGATTTGGTTGGGATCTCTAAAAAAATCCAGAGAAAAACCTTTTAGTGAAAAGGGACTGGTTTGGAACAATTCAACTTTTTCTTGTTTGGGAATAAAGTTTTCTTTGGACTTAAATTTGCTTTTTGAACTGAATTATAATCAGAGACTGGGGAATATCGAACAGACCTTGAATTGCTGGCGTTCAAGATCATTGTCCATTATAGGGAAGATAACTGTTGTGAAAACTCTTGTATTGCCCAAACTGTTGTTCTTATTTACTAGTCTGTGTATTCATATTCCTGAAAAGTTTTTTAAAAAGCTTGAATATTCCTTTTTTAAATTCATTCGGTCAGGCGGCAATGATAGGATAAAACGAAAATATTTGTACAATGAATATGACCAATGTGGCTTGAAAATGTTAGATATCAGATCATTTGCCCTGGCCCAAAAGTTGGTTTGGTCAAGACACATGTTGAATGAAGATTTTAAAAGTGATTGGAAACAAATTGAAATGAAAAGTCTCACTGATTTCCATACAGACCCTTTCATTTTATTTAGAGCAAGTGCTCCTGACAATCTTTTAAAGAATGTAAATTTCCAGCTGGGGGAAACCATTATGGTCTGGTATGTGTTTAGAAGTAGATTGTTGGCCAACATGCATTATTATTATTATTATTATTAACATGAATTTAAGAGAGATGCACAAAATGGATGTGTTGTGGTTTAATAAGAATATTTCTTTGTTTGAAAACAAAGAAATATTTTTACTATTCGGAGTGGTATGATAAAGGTATTAAAACAGTACAGGATTTGATTTTTTTTTTTTCAATGCTTTTGTCTTCGATGGAAAGTGTGTTATGCCTATGATTTGTTGCTTTCCATGGCCATGTATCTGTCTTCTTCTTTTCCCCTTTTATTTCATTTGCATTTTATGCATGGTTGCCTCACGGTCTAGTTTTTCATGTACTATATTCATGATTTATCTTTTGCCAGGGACCAGCGCTTCTACAAGCAATGCTTCTATGCTGGTCTCTGTTTTCATTCTCATTTTCATAAAATTAATCTAATGTAGTATTCACTATTGTTACCTTTTTTATTACGTAATGCACTTTATTTTGCTTGTTATGATCAAAAACGTTTCTGCACTAAGATGTGTTGTCAGTTATATTGTATATTGTTGATTGCATAATACATATTGTTATATAAATGTACTTTGAAAAATGAAAATGTAATGAAATAAAATCTCAAATCTGAAAAAAATCTGAAATCCTCTCCGAGGGACTTGGGGTTAATGCCTTACCAAAGGACACGAGTGCATCCTGGTTTCAAACCCGCATCCTTCAGTTACGAGGCCACTGTTCGACCACTGAGCTATCTCGCCTTTCTCTGAGGATTATAGACATGATAGTGGCAACACCTACTATACAGCACCCCCCCCCCCCGCCACCCGCACACAGGCTATGCCATTTATGAATTACTTTGACGAAAATTGTCAGTACTATGTGCTTGTACCGAGGCAAGATGGGTCGAATGGCGCAACGTGGTCGGACTGGGGGGGGGGGGGGGTGGGACACAAGCGTAGCCAGGATTTTTCATTATGGGGCGTTTGCATGTGAGCGCGCGAAGCGTGCTAATTTGGTGATGAGCACTCTCTCTTTGGGTGCTCCCCAGGGGGGGGGGGGGGGGGGTGAGTGCAGGGATGGGGAGTTTTCCCAATAGAGTTGTTAGAGGTATGTAACTCTATTGTAACAGGGGTGGGGCATGGAGGGGGGGGGGAGTCCCCTTCCGGCGCAAAGCTCTGACATTTTGTAGCAAATTTGAGAGAAAGATAAAGAAAGATAAAGGCTCGTAGCAAACAATTCTTTTTAGGCGGAAAGTTATAGGCATAGTTTGACGCCCAGACTGCTTTACAAATTGTCCCCTTCCCACGCGAAACGCGAAACCCGTGACGTTTTATAGCAAATTTAAAAATAAGATAGCGGCTCGTACATGTAGCACCTTCTTTTATGCGGAAAGTTAGCTCGACACCCGGACTGCTTTAAATTATTGGACGCAATGCTGCACCGTATGTATCAGGGGTGGATGCATGGATGGGGAGTTACTTCCCCCTTCCCACGGGAAGCGCGAAAACTTTTATCAAATTTCGTAGCGCCTTTTTAGGCTTTTATCTTTCTCTTCCTCCGCTTCCTCCGCTTTTTCGCTCTCGCGTTTTTTAAGGGGCTGAATAGGGGGGCATGCCTCCCCCCCCCCCCTTGCTTGCCTGGCTAGGCCAGGGGTGTATTTGTTTCATCGCCCCTCCCCGTATTGCTTTGACACAGCCGTGGGGTGTCTCCCATCCAATATTATTATTTTTATTATAATCTTTCATATTTGAGTGTTCATTGAACAATGAAAATCATATTACAATATTTTACAAATAATCCTAACCTCTTCTTCCATTATGAATAGCGACCCTCTTCTCCGATTATGAATAGCGACCCTCTTCTTTGATTATGAATAGCGACCCTCTTTTGTGATTATGAATAGCGACACTGTTCTTTGATTATGATGAGCGACCCTCATCTTCGATTATGAATAGCGACCCTCTACTCCAATTATGAATAGCGACCCTCTTCTCCGATTATGAATAGCGACCCTCTTCTCCGATTATGAATAGCGACCCTCTTCTTTGATTATGAATAGCGACCCTCTTCTTCGATTATGAATAGCGACCCTCTTCTGTGATTATGTATAGCGACCCTCTTCTCCGATTATGAATAGCGACCCTTATGAATATTGACCTTTATGAATAACGACCCTCTTCTCTGATTATGAATAGCGACCCTCTTCTTCGATTATGAGTAGCGACCCTTATGATTAACGACCCCGATTTGGGATTATGAATAGCGACCCTGTATCTGTATTATGTATAGCGACCCTTATGACTTATTATGAATAGCGGCCCTTATGAGTAATGACCCTTTTCTTCGATTATGAATAGCGACCCTCTTCTCATATTATGAATAGCAATCCTTATGAATAATGCTCCTTATGAGTTTATGAATAGTGATCCCCTTTTCGCTTTATGAATAGCGACCCTACAGGTATAGGAAATTACACGTTATGACTAGCGGTCCTTATGAGCCACTGATCCTTATGACTAGCGGTCCTTATGACTAGCGAGGTTACCCCAAAATATCAAGCAAAATAATCATGCCATTTTCATCCCTCAATTCAATTTCTCTGATTTTTAAGAGCCAAATAAGTGTCGCTTATTTTTATCACGAATAATTGAATTTCCCACCAAAGACAAATGTGACCCGCCACCTCAAAACCTACAATAAGTCGCACGGACCACAACGTAGCAAACAGCCCAAAATAGTAAATTTGCTTGGATCAGTCAATTTTCTGTTTTTGATAGAAATGGGTAGTTTTATTATCATTATATCATGTCTCAAGTTTGTGAGTCGTAATTCGACTTAGAAATATGTTTTGGGGGCATTTTAAAATGACTCCTTTTTTTCACCTGTCGAGCTAATGAATGTTTGGAGAGCTTTTGTAATACTTTCACTCAATGCCAAATTACTACTCTACCTCTGAAGGTATTAAATTGATTTTTGGAGTGAGTAAAGAATAGGTCCTCTTGGAGCGGCGTGCCAAAATTCAGCATAATCTGTTAATCCCTTCATACCAGTTGCTATGGCCGTTTGAATACCGAGTTTTACTTGGGCGCAGAGAGCGAAGGTTAAGCACTCTTTTGTTCCGAACTTAAAGACCTCAGCCTGACCGAATTTTGAAATATACCCTTTATTCATCCACGGGGAGCTATATATTTTCTGAACAAATTGAAACCAACTTCATGAGATTCCGTTTCCTGTGGAATGAGTAACAGCGTCCCGAATGTTGAGCCCCTGTGGTTTGGGCCCCGTCTCTGAGGAACGCTACTTTGCGGGGGGTGAAAATTTGATGACGACATATCGTGTAGACGCACTCGGAGCTGTATACATGACATGTCGTCACACGTCTAGCGACCCCCTGCAGTGTTACGCCATAGGGAGGGGGCGGACCAAAAAAAATATCTTTTTTATTTTTTATGGAAAACGGAGACGAAAATTTATGAATAACCAGGGTAATTATATTCTTTGTTTACTAAGCTTTACGTCAATATATGGTTGTTTTGGGTCAGGCTGAGGTCTTTAAATGGCCATTTTCTCTGAATGGGAGTTATTGATTGCTGGTTATATACTGATTCTAAATGGGCTGTTTAAAGGTGTTATCATTGAGTAAACTAGGCAAGTGATATACCATTGAAAAGCTGAGAATCTCTACTTTCAGAAAATGTATAAAACAAAAATAATAATTTGGGCGACTTATTGTAGGTTTTGAGGCGTCGGGTCACAAATATGGTCATTGGTCCTGTGACGTAGGAGGTTCACTTTTACTGCGCATGCGCGAAATTACTTCGCAGACTTCCTATACAAAATGCCGATGTGTCAAGCTTTTGGATATACTATTTGTACGAGTTCTGTTCCAAAAAAGAGTTTCTTCACGATCCCTAATCCCCAGACAGACAGGGAGAGGTGTTCCAAATGGCTAAATACTATTGGAACAGACAAGTTTGATATCAAAACATACAAACATGGGAAGTTTAGGAAAGTGTGCGAAGACCACTTCGAACCGGAATGTTTTCAGGGGGTCGTTTCATCCAATCAACTCCATGACAGTCATAACTGTTGTCGGCGATCTACGGAAATGTCATGGACCTGAAAAACTGTTTCACGAAGACATGATAAACGACAACTCAATGATATCGATATCGGCGAAAAAACATCTATATCACAGTCCATTGGAATTATCGTCAATTACCCAAACAGATTTTGAGGCTCAGTTTTCCCAAAACTATTCCAAAATGTAAAAAATGGCAGCGAAGATGAATGCTTGTGATACAAACATCCCGTTCACATGAAAATGTGTGTTTCTTATGGCATCTTAGAATTTATAAAATTGAGAAAACGCGAGGAAGCATTGCGTGAAAACGGAAAAAAATAACGAAAATACATACATGATAGATTGTCGTCGTTTACATGGGTCTGTATATATAGACTGTTCCGTTTTCGATGCTGATTCTATGGTAGACGGATGTGGGTATTTTTAATATTAATCTCATTTACTTGTTGGGGGGTCAAGAAGCCATAAGAACATATTGTTCGTCTGTACAATATTATAATACGGACATTAGTAATACTATCTGGTAAAGGAACGATAAGGGATAGTGCTTGGAGATCAGGAAATAAATGTTCTCTTAATTTACATTTGTTATTTTTTCGCAGCCCATAGACTAACTAAAAGCTGGCTTGTGATGGCGTTCAAAAAAGATATGACAGGTTTGGAGTACCGACACGTCACTTGTCAGCGAAGTTGTCGCTGGTCCGTCGTTATGACGGTTTGATGAAACGACCCCCAGGTGGATATGCGGGCCAGAGTGATGGGCTACGAGCCCACCAGGAAACTCCTGAAGCCCGATGCGGTTCCGACGATTTTTGTTCATCGTCCCAAACCTGTTGAACGGCGCACGACCAAACGGAGAAATTAGGACTATAATCGGACACAGGTAAGTTAAGAACCCATTTTTGCACTTTTATTATCTATCATTTTTCATAGCTTCCGGCAGCGTAGTGGCTACTGCTTTTGCCAGGCCGCTTTGTCAGTCGACGCCGAACTGTAATGCAGATTTTGCTCGCTCCCACACACGGAGCCAACTAATGTTATACGTTGGGCTGTGTCAATTGTAGCGGCAGTGACAACCTAACTTGTAGAGGTAAAAACACTAACAAAATAAATTAGCAAAATTCTCAGAAAATATTTTCTTCTACATTTTTGGATGATAGAATATCTGATTTCATGCCAGATACTTCAAAAGGAAGCAAATCATCTCGATGAAGTGAAATTTCAGACTGTTTTTGGCTGATGCGTTTGCTCCTTTTCCTCCACAACAGTGCTCGCAGTACTAGTACAGAGGTACATTGTGCGAGGTTATTTATCAAAAACCTTGATAATTGTGAGTGGCTCACTCCATGATCCATTCTGTGCGGCTGCGTCGGCACGGCCGGCGGCCATGATGATGGGCGCGGCACAGCAGCTTTCGGTCGATGATGTGCTCTCTCCCAATGGCAATGCATTTGACTTGCGTGACTGGATTTGTTTGGGATTTGGGATGGGGGATTTTCTTTTGCTTG
Source organism: Heliocidaris erythrogramma (assembly GCA_025617745.1). Lineage (NCBI taxonomy): Eukaryota > Metazoa > Echinodermata > Echinoidea > Camarodonta > Echinometridae > Heliocidaris > Heliocidaris erythrogramma. Next base: position 3,373,161 of record CM046873.1, read on the forward strand.
ATACTAATACTCTTCTAATATGCTAAGTCATGCATAGAATAGTTAAATGGTGAGCCCTCAAAAACCTTTTGTCGGCCATTTGATTTTACTGAATAAGATAGCAAGATACATGTACTAAAAACATTATGTAAAAAAAGTTAGAGTGGAGCCCTGGGGCCAGTTTCTTGAAAGTCTAAGTTCATGGACATTTCATAGAAACGCATGATGAAGAATTAACTGAATGTCCTCGAACTTGAACTTACGACAGTTTTGAGGAACTGGCCCGTGCTCAACAGCATGCATAAATATTTTTGGTTGCTTAGTTAATCTTTAGTGTTAGTGATTGATTTATTTTTTATTTTTCTTCTTCTTTAGACATTGCAAAGCCTCCTTGCTCATGGACGTGCATCTACTTCATCCCATGTTGACGAGATGAATCAAGCTCATGATGGGGATGTATCTGATGTCAGAGATTCACCAGCAATGCCTTCTCTGTCAGATATGTCTGACCAAGATGTACCAGAGCCTTGCCAGGTGATCAGATGTCATTAGTACTCAGTACATGGATTTTTTAAAAAATATATATATTGTCTGTCTCACCCTTCTTGACCATATTGTGTGATAAAATTGAAAATCAATCACATTTTAAAATTTTTGGGAGGTATACATGTACATGTATACCTAACAATTCCCATCTTATTTTATGATTTAGTTATACTACAAAAATTGTACATTTTTGGGACGAATGTCTTGACCTGGTTTCTTAACATACCAGTATTTCTGTTAATGAATCATTGATATGATTTGAATTACAATATTTTGCCAAGGGTTTACATTTAGTAGTTGTAGGCCAATGCTATTGACTTGTAAGATTTTTTTCACAAATAGCAAAATTGCTGCCTTTCGGTTTCATGATTTTAACGCATGCTACTGCACTGCTCATGCATCGTAGTACATAATACGTAATACCGGTAGCCGTGCCACAATATGCCAAATTTCTGAAAATGAAATCCTAATTGAAATTGCTTAATAAATTTTTGCCATTTAAATCAAATATTTTTTCAACATTTTTATCCCACTTTATGTTGAGGTCATCACAGAGACTGAATTCAAGACGAAGACCAATAAACAGGAGGATACCACCAGACGCAAAAAGAGGAGAAGATGGGTATGCTTGCATACATTTACATTTGTAGACTATAAAAATCCCATCAACTTGAGAGTCACCTATGTAGTACATGTACTTGTTCACGTTTATTGATGGATGAAATGGATAAAACTTAATTTATAATGACATGATTTTCTTATGTACCATCTTTTACAAAATTACATCTCTACACAATAATGAAGGGCAAAATAAGTTATTTAATTTTTTCTAGATTATTGTAATTATTTCTAAATCTTAGGATACATGTATTTCTTACACTTCATTCTCCCATTTGAAAACTTTCAGTTAAATGAATTTAAAAACAATGTTTACTAAAAATGTGCTATTTCAAATCTGCATTAATATCTTGTCAGTTCTGCTAGAAAACTTTTTGACCAGATAATCTTGTCGTGTTCTATCTGATAAGAAAATTATTGCTCTTTACATTTTTTTTGAAAATTTACTTTAGTTTTAAATATGAACAGATTTCAGAGTTCTAAATCATGTCTTTTATAGATTTACATTAATCTGTATTTCTCTATAGCGGAATGCTCCAGGAAAATTCAAGGATGCTGTCACACAGACTCATAATCCAGTTTATCAGGACAGCATGACCCAGACTGAGACTGAGTGCTATGACTTCAGCTTTCAGTGTCCAGAGAGTGATGATGTGGTCGCGCCTTATGTTGAGCATCAGTATGCATTAGTTGGCAAAGTAAGTTCCATATTGGTTGTGCTCAAGTTATTTCTGTTACAGCTGATTAAGCATTTATTATTTGTTATGATGGAAAATAATATAAATGTGCACAAGTTAAAGAAGAACATGAATGTCTTGATCTGAACATGCATCTGCATTATGTTTATTTGCATATTTTTTAAATATTAACTAATCTGTTTAGGCAAGGTGCAATATTTCTGTCTTGTCTTATGAAATTAATTGCAATATTTTTGAAAAAGTAAATGCAAAATCATTTTAAATTTTGGTGTGCAAATATCTATTTCAGTTTATGTAAAATTAGTCAATTCTCATTGTCCATTCTTTTTTTTTTATTTATTTCATTTTTTTAGTTCACAACTTCTTCTTGCTCAATGCATTAATTTTTTTATTGTGAAAAGTTAACTTAGTTTTATTATATGTTTCATTATAATGCATGTTTTGAAGTGGATTTCTTTAGGTAATTGAAATTATTTTTTATTATATATTTACAGGAAGAAGCTGAGAAAAACACTGCAGCCACACCCAATCCAACAATTATCATCACCCCGTTTCCTGCCAATGAACCTGAAGAACATCCTCCTGGAGAAAAAATTCAACAAAGTCTCCAGGACATATCTACAGAGGAACTAGAGAGCTTGCCATCCTCCATCCAATCAGCGAAACTCCCTCATTCCCACGAGAAACCCAAGTCTCCTCTCATCATGAAGCCACCAAGTTCTCCAGAGAAACCTCCTTCACATAAACCATCATCGGACTGCGAGTCATCTTCTCCACAAAGGCATTCAGAGTCAAGCTATGTGGTTAGTGATTCCTCATCTACTACAAGTGACGAAGAATGGGATGAGGTAGATGCCCCATTTCCAACTCTATGTGTCCAACAAAAGAAGTTCTTGGTTTTTGAGGACAACCTTGACAAGATATTAGACCTGATTAAGTGTCCTACATGTGGCAGTCCGGTTGAATGTAAAGATAAACAAATTATGGGGACATTATTGAGAGTGAAGCTGTATTGCATCAGTGGTCATCTTGTGAGAAACTGGACTTCACAGCCACTCATACACTGCAAAAACCAGGGTGTTAATTTAACACCATCTCGGTATCTATATTGGGCTACACCAGATAAGTGTTAAAACAACACCAGTTTCGAATCAAACTGGCGTTGTTTTAACACTAACTGGTGTTGTTTTGACACTTATCTGGTGTAGACCAATATCAAACTGGTGTTGTTTTAACACTAACTGGTGTTGTTTTGACACCTATCTGGTGTAGCCCAATATGGATACCGAGATGGTGTTAAATTAACACCCTGGTTTTTGCATTGTAGGTCTCATACCTGCTGGTAATTTGTTATGTGCTGCTGCAACCCTTTTCAGTGGCAACACAGAAAAGAGTATGCGGATGTTTTCTGAATATCTTGGACTGCAAAATCCACATATTATGAACACCAGTTTAAATTCCTTGTGCCTGTAATCAATGATACCTACATGGAGCAACGGGCATCTCTTCTAGAGAGGAGATATAACACCAACGTTGAAGTAGTTGGCGATGGCCGCTGCGACTCGCCTGGGTATAGTGCAAAATACTGCACGTACTCAATGAAAAAAATAGACGAAGAGAAAAAAATGAAATAGAAGCAAAAGACGGAGAACAAAAGAAACGTTTCGCCATCGTGGCTCTTAGACACATGAAATAAACAAACAGTGAAAGTGTACTCTAACAGTGCACAGCAAGGAAGAATTGACTTACATGGTAAACCTGCACTTCGAGTCCTCCGCGTGATGTGCGAAGACCCTTGAGATGAGATTCCAGTCTGCCGCCCTTTTCAGTCCCACACAGGTAAAGCCTATTTGCAGAAAAAGAGAGATGGGGTAAGGTGGGGTAAGGTGCGCTGGGTGTCAGACTTAAGGAAGAGAAACAGAGAGAGGCAGAAGATAGACAGAAAGACAAAGAAACTATGGGAGAAACAGACAGAGAGTTCCTACAACAGTAAGTTTATCGATAGACAGAAGTTAGATCTTCGGTACGTTCGGGGAGGGGGGGGGGGGGGGGGGGGGAGAAAAGGAAAATGAAAATAAGCAGCCGAAAAAGTAGTCATTTTAGCAGCATTCAATTCAAAGAAAAAAAAATATGTATAGACCCTAGTTCATGAGATGATGGTATGGGAAAAGGAGTTATGGGGCACCCCTGCCACCTCTTAGCATTGCCACTGTTGACATCATGTTATTCAGACGATCCACCCAAAATACGATGATATACAAACAGCACAATCCTCTGTATTAAACTGATATTTGAGAAACAATCATCTCATATTCGGGCAGCGATGTAGGCTATATGTGACCCGACGTCTCAAAACCTACAATAAGTCGCCAAAATTATTTTTTGGTTTTATACATATTCTGAAAGTAGAGATTCTAAGCTTTTCAATGGTATATCACTTGCCTAGTTTACTCAATGATAACACCTTTAAATATCACATTTAGGATCAGTATGTAACCAGCAATCAATAACTCCTATTCAGAGAAAATGGCCATTTAAGTTCGGAACAAAAGAGTGCTAAACCTTCGCTCTCTGTGTGCGCCCAAGTAAAACTGGTTATTCAAATGGCCACAGCAACTGGTATGAAGGGTTTATCAGATTAGGCTGAATTTTTGTACGCTGCTCCAGGAGGCCCTATTCATTACTCACTCCAAAAATCAAGTTAATTCCTTTAGAGGTAAAGTAGTAATTTGGCATTGAATGAAAGTATGAAAGGGGGTGAGGTGTCATTAAAAAAATAAAAACAAGCAAATAAACAAATTCCGTCGGGATTGGTTGTCAGACGGCCCCTAACAATTGGGGTAATTATTTTCCCTTAAAGGTATATGGCTGCACAGTACCAAAAAAAAAGTATCCATCAGGAAGGGGGTGTAACGCTCCCCTGCAAGAAAAATAATACACCAACATGCCCTTTGACCAAGCTTTATTGCCCCTACATTGCTCTGGATGTAGAGAAAATGCTTTTTTATGTTCCAACCTTAAAATAACTCAAAACAATAGATTCAATTCTGGTCAAATTTACAAACTGCAATTTTGTGTATTGTAATTTTCTTGGGGTGAAATTTAGTTATCATTTGTGAATATTGTATTGCTTTCTGAAAAGTAGCCAAAAAAGCTTGAGAGGATTTTGTAAACTCAATTATTGTCCAACTGCAACTGTTTGAGAAGACATAATAAAGCATGTTAGCTCAGTTGGTTTGAGCGCCCGCCTCGTGAACGGGAGGTCGTGGGTTCGAGCCCCGGCCGAGTCATACCAAAGACTTAAAAAATGGGACTTTCTGCCTTCTAGCTAGGCGCTCGGCATATTAGAATGGAGAAGGGTAATGATAACATTATGTTCCAGCCCGCTGGAAGAGCAGTTTGATAAGTGAAGTGGCTACCCTAGGTAAATAAAGCGTTATTATCATTATTATTATTAAAGCAGCTCGCTACATTGCTATACATGTACGCGACAGCCATGCTGAAATCTACGAACACCTTGCAAGATCTTTTACTAGGGAGCTTACGAAACGGGACGGGAGAGCAACAAGACGGGGAGAGTTAACCACCGTGACGGTCCTCGCACTCTCCTGTCTGTTTTTCTATCAAGTTACGAAAACGAGCTTACGATTTCAGGACGGGAGCCTTTGAAGACGGGCGAAAAATCAAAAGGTTCATGGAAAAGCTCGTCACGAGGTGCTCAGAGAATTATGTGCATAAATTTGTATACATTACAGAAGAGGTCTATTGAGCGGTTAGAGAAGCTCGAATTTTATACATTGATAAGCGGTTTTCTATTCACTCACTTCTACAATCGGGAGCAAAACTAACGAAAACCCTGAAAAGCTTGAGAAAGAGTCGAGAAATTCAGTAAGGCTAAACCTGAAGTTGAGATTTCTTTCAAAAGTTGAACCTTTGCAAATGCTGTTTTATACAATTTATCCTGCATCGGGGGCGCTATATTTAATATTAATTACGAGATCCTGAAAGATAATAATTATGCGAGGGAGCAAAGCGACGGAGCTTTCGAAAATTTTCGCATTTCAAACCTTCAAAAGCTACATTTCTAGTGCATTAACCTTGCGGATTATGGGGTGCGTAATCCGTATAAAGATTATTTTTCTTTCTGCCCCCCATCTGTATGATTTCCTGTATGCAGGTATTTTCAAGTATTCTGTAACCATTTAATAGATCAGTGATTAACACCTCAGTTGAAATATGTTATTAACTGTTGTGACTGGTACCAAAAGACTCTAATCAAAGTATAAATGCAAGACAGGTGCTGTATCTTCGATTTTCTTGTAAAAGAGCTGGAAATAGGACATTTGAAAATGAAACGATACATTTCACTATAATCAGAACAGTACACAAATCCCTGTTATGAGCATTTCAGCATGTTGTAGAAATTGTTAACACTTCTCGCAAAATACTCAATAATCTTTCTTTACAAAAGTTTGTAATAGTAACTGTGATGTTATCACTTGTAACATATACCATCTTGTCAATTTTGTTTCTTTCCAAAATACAATTGTTACGAGTAAATACTTATTCACATAGTTAAATAACTGTACAATTCACGTAACTTTACATGATATAATCACGTGACCAAACAGGCATATTTGCATTTCTTCTTGGCCTGCTTGAGCTTTCATGAGTTTCGCTAACATGTCGTGATCTAGACTCGGACTGATTGTTGTCACGACACAAGGTGAGTTTTGACGCATTCCACACGCGATTATCCTCTAACTGAAACGTATAGCATCCTTTCTTAGCTATTATACGTTTAGGACCACTGAACTTTGCCCCACTTTTGCCTGTAAGCCTAACACGCACATAATCCCCTACATGAAAAGAAGGTTCCTTAGCACTTCTCTTCTTGTTTGTGTATTTCCGCGACTTCTCTTGCTGTTGTGTAACACGCGCACGAATATCTGCATCCTGATGAGCAGATACGGGAACAGATACAGGAACATCGCGAATGTTAACAGGAGTGACCATCTTTCTCCCATGTAATAGCTCTGCAGGAGACTTCCCTGTGGTCGCATGAGGAGTTGCCCGATAGGCCATAAGCAACTCCACTGTAGCTTCCTTCCATGGCTTCTGGTCATTTTTCGCGATTTGTAGGGTTTGCTTTAGTACGCGATTCCACCGCTCCACCTCTCCATTCGCAGGAGGATAATAGAGAGATGACTTTAGATGACGAACCTTCAACTTCGCGAGAAATGCTTCAAATTCTGTAGAAACAAACTGCGTACCATTGTCTGATACTATTTCATCTGGCAATCCTTCACGTGCGAAGATCTGCGTAAGGAATGTAATCACAGACTTTGTAGTAACTTCCGCAACAAACGCTAACTCAACCCACTTACTGTAATAGTCGATCAAGACTATCGCGTATTTGCAATCATGTGTAGAATCAAATGGGCCAGTGATATCGATACCCAGCTTTTTCCACGGGCCTGCAGGCAAGGGTTTTCGCTACCTTATCACTCGACTGGCACAAAATGCATGACGCTATGGAATCCTCAACCGCTTTATCCATTGCTGGCCACCAGAACAGATCGCGTAAGCGTTGCTTGGTACGGACAATACCTTGGTGTGCTGAATGCGCAGACTGAATGAGCTTACTCTGCAACTGAGGTGGAATACAGCACCGTTCACCCCGCATAAGGCATCCATCCACTACACTTAGCTCATTTTGTAGCTTGTAGAAAGGTTGAAGTGAAGACGGTATGTCTTTCTTGTACGGCCATCCATCGGACACGTATGACATTGCATTGCGAAGTGTGGCATCTTCAGCTGTAGCACGTTGGAGATCCGATTTAGAGATCACAGTATCTGTGAAAATCGAATTAATGCACTGGATGACAATCTCGTCGTCGCTATCCGAAATCGGTTCTTGCGCTCTCACATGAAGACGCGACAAGGCATCAGCAGCATAATTCACGGAACCGCGACGGTATTCAACAGAGAAATTGAAGCGCATCAATCTTGCAGACCATCTGGCTATGCGCATCGACTGACGTCCGGTTCCACGTGACGACAACAGCGTACACAGCGATTGATGGTCAGTACGTAGTATGAAGTGGCGTCCCCACAAATATGTGAACCATTTCTCTCACAGGCCCACACGCATGCGAGAGCTTCCTTCTCATGCAAAATTTGAACGAAATCCGTCAAGAAATGCAGAAGTAAGAGTGCAAGAAATGGAAAAACGACCTTTGACCCTATAAAGGACGGAACAATGAGGGCAGCATCACCAAAAATTAAATATGTGTAGATTATACCAAGATACATCTCCATACAAAATTTGAATGAAATCCGTCAAGAAATGCAGAAGTAAGAGTGCACAAAATGGACAAATGAGCTTTGACCATATAAAGGACGGAACAATGAGGGCAGCATCACCAAACAGTAAAGATGTGTAGATTATACCAACATACATGTCCATACAAAATTTGAAAGAAATCCATCAAGAAATGTGGCCTGCAGAGTGAACTCACGCCATCCCTTGAAGTATGACCTTTGACCCTATAAAAGACGGGACACTGGTGGCAGCATCACCAAAAAGTACAAATTTTTAGATTACACCAAGGGACACCTTCATGCAAAATTTGAACGAAATCTGTCGAGAAATGCAGAAGTAAGAGTGCAAGAAATGGAAAAATGACCTTTGACCCTATAAAGGACGGAACAATGAGGGCAGCATCACCAAAAATTAAACATGTGTAGATTATACCAAGATACATCTCCATACAAAATTTGAACAAAATCCGTTGAGAAATGTGGCCTGCAGAGTGCACTCACGCCATGCCCTGAAGTATGACCTTTGACCCTATAAAAGACGGAACACTGGTGGCAGCATCACCAAAAACTATAGGTTTTTAAATTACACCAAGAGACACCTTCATGCAAAATTTGAACGAAATCCGTTGAGAAATGTGACCGCCAGAGCGCACACAAGAGTACACACAAGACATCTATCAAAATATGACCTTTGACCCTATAAAAGACGGAACACTGGGGGCAGCATCACCAAAATCTATAGGGTTCCAGATTTTACCAAGAGACACCTTCATACCAAATTTGAACAAAATCCGTTGAGAAATGTGACCGCTAGAGCGCACACAAACTATCCCCCAAAATATGGCCTTTTACCCTATAAAAGACGGAACACTGGGGGCAGCATCACCAGAAACTATAGGGGTCCAGATTTTACCAAGATACACGTCCACAGGAAGTCTGAAAGAAATTCGTCGAGAAATGTGACCGCTAGAGCGCACACAAGAATGTGACGCGGCGGCGGCGGCGGCGGCGGCGAAACGCTGCTGAATCCAAAGTATCCTCCGGCATACTGCCGGGGGATACAATTATGTTTTAAAACTAGAATGAAAAGGCCCTCGGTTGCGATAATGAAACAAGTATCTGATTTGTTTTAAGCTTGAGTTAACTATTGGGCGGGGAGAAACGATGACTTTTAAGCTAAGATGCAGTTTGTCTTCGTCATGTTCATACCGCCAGTCAACATGATGATAATTAGCGGCCAAATCTCTTATTCGTTTAAAAAGCCGAACAGACAAGAAAGAGTTAGCTTTCAAAATAGAATTCAGAAGAACAGTCGAAATTATGATACAGGTGAAAGATTTAGAAGGAGAGAGAGATTGTTCGGGCGTTAATTTAAAAAAAAATAAAGCTCTGTTATAAGCAGTTAATCTTTATCCTGCTGTTGAACATGGGGAATTGATGATAAAAGAAATGAAGCTTTTTAATCATACCGAAAAGGACCTGTGTGGAGATACACGCAGCCCCCCCCCCCCCCCCCCCCCCCCCCCACTTTGCCCCTCCACTTTCCAAGACGTTCCGCGGTTTTTGAGAAGGACAATGAGAGAGAAGAAAAATCAATCGTCTCGCGAAGGCAGGATGTGACTTAATCCTTGTTCTTTGAAAGGGGCGAATTCTATACCTCTTTGACATGGCGAAAAGAAAAGAAAGACGCTTTTATAAACATTTTTTAAAGGTAGAACTAACTAGAGCAGGATACAATTTCTTTATTATGATTCTGTTTCATTCCATCGTTGTTTAATCTGGTAATAAGTAAAGAGCGAACCGAAAAGAGAGTTAGCTTTCAAAAGAAAGAAATAAAACTGTCGAGATTATGAAACAGGTGCGTGATGTAGAAGGAGAGAGAGAAAATCAATAATCGTGTGTTAATTCTCCAGCTTAAGAAAGCGGCGATTTCTATTGCTCTTTCACAAGACGAAAAGTAAAAAAAGTAAGCTTCATAAGCAGACATCAACGATCTCTGTCAATATTATTCTTGGTAAAGACTAGTCTAATCAGTAAATTTGCCAAAATTGAATGACTTTGCGACAATCGAATCCAAGCTATAAAAAGAAAGCAAATAACATTGAAAGAAATCAAGTTTACATGATTAATTTAGAAAGAGATATAATGACATAAAAAAGTTTGAACCATAATCTAATACATTTCCCCGCACAAAATGACAGACTTATAAACCTTTTGACTATAGCTAGGTTAATCAACCCTTTAAGAAAATCATACCGGCATAGGAAAGGCTCAACAAAAAAAGCATGAAGTTGATGCGGGAAGCTTTTTCAGTGCCGTGAAACTACTTGATTTGTTACCCTTTAAAGCGTTAGAATTCATGGCTTAAATGAATTAAAATTCATGTTTTCATGAGAAGAGATCCTAAAGAAACATAAGGACTAGTTTTTATTAGAATTAATAAACGTTAGCTAAGGGCTTTATAAAAATCCAGTTGACATTACAAACGGAAAATGCTGCATGACTGCAAAACGGAAGTCAAACTTTGGAAGCGTTTTTCTCGAAGAAATACTTTGCCACAGCCCTACTTTACTCAAGATTCAAAAGCTATTATCTCCACTAATACTCACTTTCTAGACTTGAACTATATACCAAATTAAAGCTTATGAAACGGAGAATAATAATAAATAATAAAATGCAATTTCAAAAAATGCGACTTCTGTCTCATTTTGACGTGATGGGTCACATATAAAGAATAAAATTAAATTAAAATGATTATGATAATAGATCTAATTATAGTAACCTAAATGTAGCTTCATTTTGCTCAATTTACATTCAGATATACTAATACTAATACTGCACATTGAAATAAGAAAATAACAATAAGGAGAATTAAACATTTGTTTTTGGGTTAATAAAAATCAACATAAAATAGGAGGCTACACCCACGTCTAAACTATTCATTCCTTCATGCATTCATACTATTACGCATTAGTACTGCAGGAAAACGGAATAGAATCATCTCATACAATCAATTATGAGTTGAACAATAACTTACTCTATGCATTCCATCGTCTTCACATGTCTGCAGCACTCGACGAGGTAAACCAAGTCTTCCTCGTCTGTGCACTTCACCCTCCACACATACAGCCCCTGTAGGTTGTTGGTTTGTTCTCTGATCAGAAGACCCAGTCCTCTCATCGTCTCTCTCGATACATTCCTCTTCTCTGATGGGAGTGATGGCGGTGCTTCAAGCCTGATGTATGTGAGCTGCTGTCCCCCGGTCAGACGAAGACAAGCCGTGATCTGAGATATGTCTCTCTCTGCATCATCGATAGTGATATCGATCTTTTTCAAGCCAGGTAGCGATGAGAGCAGACCTTCGTAGCTTTGTGACGTCACTCTCTCAGCTATCAGCTCTGTGACGGATGGAAGCTCAGGAGGAGATGGAGAGAAACTGAGAGAGGAGTCTGAGATAGTAAGCTTGGACAGTGAGGTGAAGGATCTGAGGCAGGACCACAACCTGATGGTCATCTCAGCAGATAGATGACAGTCCTTAATCGTTAACATAGGGATCTGTAATGAATTACAAGAAAATGAATGCGTCAATTTTACATCATATTCAATCTAGGGAGTTACATACAATCTCTTGCTTTCACTATCATGGACAAAACATACGCTTTACAACTACTAGATCGTATTATTTTTTAAAATTTATTTTGTATGAATTATTATTATTTTTTTTTTTTATTTATTTATTTTCTTTTTCTTTTTTTTTTTGGGGGGGGGGTTAACTTAATACTAAATAGAAATTCACAATGTTTTTACTGACATCTTTTGGAAATTGTCATTTAATTGTAGTATGAATTAGGCCATTTGCACAATGCAATAAATAAGGAAGAAATAGCATTTATTTTGTTGTCACTTCCAAAAGGCGGAATGTATAAATTGCTTTTGTTGAACGTTTCTAAACAATGAGGCATATCAGGCCTACTTACATTTGATACGCGTCTGTCCGAGTTCAGCGATCCAGAAAACCTATAGCATTTAGGAGAAAGATGAGGAAAAACAAGACAGTCGTTAATAAAATATTTTGGTTTCTAGAGTAGATGTACTGATGGTAACAATTATCATGTTAATGATAATGATAATTAATAATAATAAGAAGAAGATTAACATAAAATGTATTAGCAAAGCAGTATATCAAAGTCATGGGAGAGTATGTACGTACATGTATGTATGTATGACCATGACACGTAGTGTGTATAGCTTGAATACAATGTACAGTGAGTTTATACATAAAACTGAACATTGAGTGTAATTGGATGGAACATGACAATGGGATGAAATGAACAGGTGGTTTTGGATGGTGATGGTATGGAGGGTGATTGGCAGGTGAACAATGTAATGGACAAGCATGCAATTAATGAGCATAAACATGACCATGTTTTCTGACACAAAGACAAAGTGTATGGGAAATGATATCCTATTTCACGACTGCATATCATGCCCATTGCTTTGACTTTGTAAATATAATGCCAATGAAAATGTAAGCTCATTTCTTCTATTAAAAACTTGAACAGAATAATCTCTTAGACTTAGTTTAGACTCCAAAATTGTTCATTTTTTTGCGATTGTTTTTATAGTACTCTTCTTGTGATATTTTCTGTCAGTCTTCAAAGTTTATGGATTTCAGGGGCCGTATTCAATAAACTTCTAAGACATTTTTCTTAAGTTTAAGAAAAAAATTCTAAGAATCTGTTAAAGAAATATACCCTAGCCGTAATCTAAAAACGTTAACCACCGACAGGTTAAACAAATTTCTTAGATTCAGTGACGTCACTATGTCTAGTCAGATAGCCGAGTCGAGTGACACGACTGCAGCCAAAATTTGCCTATGCATTTTGCGTTTTAAAATGAAAATCGTACCGTAGGAAAATTATACACAAAACATATGGGAGAACTGAACAGAAATGATTATGCTCATAATTTTGTGCTTGACCGACTGCACTAGGCTAGCGCTATGGTCTATGGTAGCCACGCTCACATATTTTTTTAATGCTCATGAAAATCCAGTGAAACTGACCTTAAATTGAAGAGATTTTGTCATAGAACATGAAAATGTATTGATCTAGACGTAAAATTTAATATAACTATAGTTATGATTTTTTATATGCGACAACCTCGCCAATGGGCAGTCAGGGCAAATTCGTCGGCATTTTTGATGTCCGAGAGATCAGCTGATCAGTGCGCATGCGCGTGTTGCATTCGGTTCAAATTCGTCAATATACGGGACTACACGTTGCAATGTAGAAAAATGCCCTCGCAGGCGCTCCAAATCTGCCCGCGCGAACTCCGCTGTATATGCGCGCAATGTTGGAAAATTCACCGCGAAACTGGCTGACAAGGGTTTTTTTCGAGCCGTCTTGGCAGTTAGTGGCAGAAAGAACCGTCACGAATTTGGTATCAAATCAATCCTTACAATTTAAATTTTATAGTAGAATATGTACTTTTGATGTAATGTGTCTGATACTTAAATTATATCACGAAATCGGACAAATTTAAGCAAAAGTGGTACTTATAGACATATTCAAACTCAATTTGCGTATGGATTATGATGTCGCGTCGTCGGCGAAAAATACTTGCATTGTAAAGCTGAAGTCACAAGGAAAATGACGTCATATTTCTTTTAACCATTGATTTATATACTACCCCTTGAATGGGAACATTGAAGGGGTGTGCATGTTAGCGAATGGACAGGTGACCGATCTAGCGTGTCGCAACTTTTGTACAGCAGAAATGAACACGGAGAATGCGCCCTCTCGTGTTAGATGAGCGTGCCTATCTATGGAGCAGTTAAGACCCCCTCTCATGGACCTATATCCACCGTCTAGAGTCTACTCTAGGCCACTGTACTTCTCCTTTTCACAATTTAGAAAAGCCTAGGCTATACCTAAATTGCTATTTTAGACTTAGCCTTTAGGAAGCCTTCGGCTAGGCTCCACGACGCTAGCTAGTCCCGTCGATCGACCGACTAGGGCTAGCACTAAGTACATCGGCGGCCTGCTAGCCCAGTCGTCTATTAACGTTAACTAACTTAGATCTATACAAGTTGGCGTTGGATCTACTGTAGATCTGTTACAGGTCTACTCAGCCTCAGGTCTCAGTCTAGCCCGGGACGCTGCCACGAAGCCCGAACGATTAAACACATTTTTATCTCACCTCTTGATATGGCAGACAGTGTTATAATTATGTCGGTATGTCCGACCTGTGCTAGACGCGGCTCTCTATCATATCTTCGCGGAGCGGCGCGCACAGATAGCTCACGCTTAGATCTATAAATAGGTCAACTAAAGTCTAAAACCTGCGAAACGTGAATTCATGGAAGGTGTATTCGTATGTTTTTATCATAGTCAAAAGAACGCTGTCAGCAGCCCAGCGGACCATTTAAGCATCCTCCCTAGTATAGCATGCTAACATATAGGGTAGAATACTTACTTATCATTACATTAGAATACGGAGTGAAAAGGAGACACACTAAAATGCTGAGGACCCTTTTTTTATGGGGGGGGGGGGGGGGGGGGCTTGTCAGAGAATTTTTGAGGGAAAAAGCCTTTTGTGTGTGTGTGTGTGTGTGCCCCCCCCCCCCCCGTTTACTAAATCCTGGATCCGCCACTGTTACTCTGAAAAATCGGATAAGAAAAAAGTCTTAATTTAAGAAAAAAATTCTTACCAAATATCTTTATATTGAATACGCATTTTGAAGATTTTTTCTTTAAAAAAAGATGAGAAAAAGTTCATAAATATCATTCTTAAGTAGTTTATAGAATATGGGCCTAGGTGGATATTTTGGTAATTAAAAGTCAACATATTAACTAGCCCATTTCATGTCAAATGTATGGATTAAAAAACATGAACAAGGACACACACAAAGGCATGCTAAAAAACAGGAAACCCGCGATAGATGCGAGAAATTTTTACTAGATTTTCCTTTTCTTCTACATTCTGTTTTCTTTGTTCATTTTTTTAGAAAGATGTTTTAAATGTAAATTTTCATTCAATAATAATACCACGTGCATGATCGTGCTTATAAAATGTTTGACTCATATTAGTTGGTTTGATAATCATTGTACCAATAAATGTAATTATATAAGTTTGCATATATGATTTGCTATCTTACCTTGATTATTTGTAAAAATGTTATTTTGAAAATGGAAGTAATTAGAAGAATCTTAAAACAAAAGAGGTAGTAATTACTCACTGTTCTAAATACAGACTAGATGATATCAAACGTGTCGAAGGCTCAACGAGATCAATTAATTTCTCCTCCGGTCCGGATACCACACCTGACAATATCACCTCGTCCCCGATCAGAAGACCCAGTCCTCTCATCGTCTCTACATTCTTCTTCTCTGACCGGAGTGTATCGGGTGCTTTAAGCCTGATGTGCGTGAGCTCCTGTCCCGTCAGACGTCGACGAAGACCAGTCTGGATCTGAGATATGTCTTCTTTCCCTACATATCCGATAGTGATATCGATCTCTCGCACGCCTGGTAAAGTAGAGAGCAGACCTTCGTAGGTTTGTGACGTCACTCTCTCGGTTATCAGTTTTGTGATGGATGGAAGCTCAGGAGGAGATGGAGGGAAACTGAGAGAGGAGTCTGAGATGGAGAGGTGGTAAAGAGAGGCGACGGATCTGAGGCAGGGCCACAACTTTTCGGTCATCTCTGTAGATAGATGGCAGTGCTTTATCTCAAGCCTAGAAGGCTGCAATGAAATGCAAACAGACACTTTGTTACATTTGTAGGAATATTGCGAGTGAAGGACTAAGCACTAGGAAATTCCTACTCACAAAAAATGGTCGTGCTAAGATAAAGTCCTGACGATGGCTAATGAAGACAGATCTAATGTACAAACTCCGAATGCACTGGGGTCCGTAGAATTCAACACAAGCGAGGTAGAAGTAGAAATGTCCACCGCGGGAGAGCTGGTAGAATCAAATCACTGGTAGGCCTAACGTTAGGTACGCAGCGAGGTGATGTATAAGTAACACACGCGAATCGCGAGGTAAAATCCAAGGGATAGAATCCAAGTATAAAAAGTATAAATCCGTGGGTATTAGAATCCAAGAGAATTAATCCAAATAGCGTGGATGAAAATACTGTCCATGAAAATGTAGACTAGTATACAGTTCGGATGAGATGTATGACTCCAGCGATTATATCGTGGAAGCATATTACACACCAAATGAATATAATAATTTTGTGTCAAGTACATACTCATCTGAAAATATTACTAAAAAGCTATCTTGTTTCCATGTTAACTGTAGAAGCTTATGTCAAAACTTCAATTATTTGTCTTTATTTTTGAGTAATCTTTCAATGCAACCTTCCGTTATCGGTATATCTGAAACATGGATTAATGACCAGTCTTCACTCTCTTTGTACAATCTAGATAATTATGAATTTATGAATAATAACAGGAAGAATAAGCGTGGAGGAGGTGTTGGTATTTTTATTCGGACTGACATCAATTACAAACGTCGTCTTGATCTAGATGTAAACACAGTTTTCACTGAAAGTCTCTTTATTGAAATCCATAATCATAACTCTACTATATTACTTGGTGTTATCTATAGACCCCCTTGCTACCAAACAGATGATTTTTTTTCATATCTTACTGATGTATTTGAGACTGTAAATAGAGAGAAAAGTATTTTATATTTGATGGGTGATTTTAATATGAATTTATTGAACGTTGGTAAGGTCCAAATTGTAACAGATTTTTTAGAATTGTTAATGCTTCATTCAATGCTTCCTCTTATAAAATACCCCACTCGGGTTACCGAACAATCTGCTTCTGTACTTGATAACATTATAACTAATGATACTTGTTCAATCCGATCGGGGATAATTATTACAGACATTTCTGATCATTTTCCTGTTTATTGTATTTGCGATTCTGATTTTTTAATTGTAAATACAGAAATGAAGAGTGTTAAAAGAGTAATTAATGAAAGTAGTATCTTAAATTTTGTATTGTAGTGATAATTATCATGCCAAAAATATACAAATGAACGAACAGACTGCATTTTTTTAAACCTATCACTTGTAAAGAAATCATAAATATTGGTGATCGCCTTAAACCTAACACTAGTGCTGGGTTTGATGGGATTAATGTTAAAGTTATTAAACGTGTGATACATTTAATTGTAAAACCATTATGTGCAATATTTAATCAGAGTCTTGAACAAGGTATTTTTCCTGATCAAATGAAAATAGCAAGAGTCACCCCTGTTTTTAAATGTGGCACTCCTGAAATAATGTCTAATTATCGCCCAATATCTGTATTAACAATATTTTCCAAAATACTAGAGAAATGTATTTATAATCGTCTATATAACTTTATATCTAAGTGCAATATCATCAGTAATAATCAATATGGCTTCAGGGCAGGACATTCTACCTCGTCTGCATTAATCAATTTTATCCATAAAGTCGTACATGCTATTGATAATGAAGAAGTAATGGTTGGTTGGTTTTTAGATTTATCAAAAGCTTTTGATACCTTAGACCATTGTATATTGCTTAACAAACTGAACCTATATGGAATAAGGGGAATAACATTAAAACTTTTTGAAAGCTATCTCTCAAATAGGAAGCAGCAGGTAATAATTAATAATGAAAAATCTGGTTATCGACCAATCAAATGTGGTGTCCCTCAAGGATCTATACTTGGCCCACTTTTATTTCTTTTATATATTAATGACTTTTGTAATATTTCCAATATTTTGCATTGTATTCTCTTTGCTGATGACACTAGTATTTTCTTATCTTATAAAAACTTACATATTCTTCAAAATACGTTCAACCGAGAAATTAATATAATTTCCCAGTGGTATATCAAAACAAGTTAACAATAAATATTAAGAAAACTCACTTTATGGTGTTTACAAATAGAAAATGTAATACTGATGATATTGTTATAGATTTGTGTGGTTCTCAGGTTAAGCAGGTGTCTTCACTAAAATTTCTTGGTATAATGATTGATAATAAATTAAATTGGTCAATTCATGTAAATTTCATATGCAATACATTAGCTAAAAATATTGGTGTTATGTATGGACTTAAAACGTTTCCCAAGAATATACTAAAAATGATATATAATTCAATTATCCTTCCATATTTATATTATAACATTATTGTATGGGGTAACTCATCTGAAGCCTCTCTGAATAGAATGATTACATTACAAAAACGTGCTGTTAGGATTATTGATCATGCCTCGTTTCTTGCCCATACATCACCTATATTTAGTTCACTCAAAATTTTGCGTTTTGATGATTTGTACTTATACCAAGTAGGAATTTTCATGTATTTATGTTATAAACATCTTCTTCCTGAGTTACTTCTTACTTATTTCAGTCTAAACTGTAATATTCATAAGCATAGAACAAGAAATGCCATGAATTTTCACTTGCCTCATTTGCGTACATCTTTGTTTAAAAAATCGATTATATATCAAGGACCTATCACTTGGAATTCCCTTCCCTCTTCAATTAAAGAGTCAGTATCGCTGAATGTTTTTAAAAGTAAGTTAAAAGAATTTATTCTTGCAAATTATTGATTGATTTGAACCTTTTATTTATTTTGTTTAATTATACGTCTGGCACGTTGTTGTGTATTTTTTGTGTGAATGTAATATTTTATTTTGTAATGTTTGGTACGTACATTTAACTTTTTATTAAATCTATTTAAGGTCGGCCACATATAAGGGGTGCTTCCTTTCTGGCTGCTACCTGCCAAGCAACTTTTTATATTTTACTGTACCAATGTATATATTCCATGTATGTATGTATTTATAATGTTTTTATTGCTTTGCTAAAAATAAAATTGAAATTGAAAATTGAAATTGAAATTGAAAAATTGAAATTGAAAATTGTGCTCTCGTAGTAAAACCTAATCGAGAAGTGAAGTAAAACTTAGACCTCGAGGTATCACCAGAAAAAAGTCCTCTAGTCGAGTTGTGATTGGAAGATAGAAATGAATGTCTTCACAACTCATTGGTCGCTTGTGTCCATGGCAACAAAACAAAACTTTGCGCGAAGTAATCCAAGCGCTGGTGGAATGTAAACAAACACGGGTGAATAAAAACCACAGAATGTGGTGCGCTTGCTGGCATGTCGGCACACAAAAGTTCGCATCCGTGTTGACAAATTGATGAAAAAACAGACATGGTGGAATAGGGCGGTTTACGCGATGACGTCATCGCCCCCTACTTCCTAGTTGCTGTTACTAACTCGGGCAAGCTTTGACCGATCGCCATCCTGGATTGTGCCCGATCTCCATGCAAAGTCAATGCGCGTCTCTCCCTAGCTGTTATCGACGATAGTGACTATGTCATAATTTCTTACAATGGCATCGACTTCCAGTTCATCGTCAAGGAAGTCAGTGAAGGATTGGACAGTCAGAGATTTGACAGACTTCTTGAGACAAAGAGGTGTGAGTACGAGCGGGTATAATAAGGAAAAACTTGTCAAACTTGCGACGGCTGTCGGTGACTTCCGTGGACCCCGATCTCACCCAGGTAGATACCGCCGGTACGTTGCGGGAGAAACTCTCGCGAGCCGGATGCCCGGACCCAACGATACTGACAGGATATACGAGAGACTTCTCAGACATTCCTGAGTTTGGATTATTCGATATTTTCAACTACCGTATTTGATTATGACAGGAAAAAACTCAAATGTTATAAATCATTTGAGGATGTCTGTGATGATGTCATGTAATCACACTGTTTATTTCATCTCCCAATAAGAAATGCTATATGTAGCTTCAAAATATGTGTAACAAAGTTACGTGTACAGTATTGATGGAAAGAAAGTTGAGTTTCCCACATTGTCCCACTAAAGTCTGTAATAACAAAGGATACAAATAAGAAAGTATGATGAATAACTACTAAAGTCTGTAATAACAAAGGATACAAATAAGAAAGTATGATGAATAACTACTTGTACATGCGATAGACACAAATAAAGTATGATGAATAACTACTTGTACATGCGATAGACACAAATAAAGTATGATGAATAACTACTTGTAGGCCTATATGCGATAGACACCCCACCCCCCTCACCAACACTTGTACTCATCTATTGCCTCAAAATTTTAAGTACAAAACACCCCCAGCATTTCGTGCCTTTTCCCAAAATATCGTGAATCGCTGTTGCACGTTCCGTAACACTAACAGCAATGTTTTCCTCCCATTTTGCGGAAACTGTGGAGAAAAAATCCTCTTTTGGCGTACTCTCTCATGTGAAATTAGATCTACGGTGCGCGATGTGATGTAGAATTAATTTTCTTTCAAGTATTGATGAGATAAGCTTTGATGCGACGCACTCTATCGGTACTCTACACGTACATCTATAGATGGGACTAATAGAGCAGCCCCAGCAGTCGACGTCGACAGTTCTTTTGCCCGAGGTTGCGGCCGTGTGCAAAATTAAATGTCTGTGCATATACTAAGTAAACCGCCCTATTCAGTCATAACACAGCTGTACAAGTGCATTGAAGAAAGTGCATTTAAAGGTCCCCTTTTATGGAATTACAAAGGAACTTCATTTAATAGACTTTTCTACTGTGAATCCAGATCTGTCAATCATATTACCTGAATTCCATTCATTAATCTGTAACCTTGAAAATAAAAAAAATAACTGGGAACGCCCCTAAAAATTTTGGAAAATCGGTCCAGCGATCGATGACGTCATGTGACGTCACCCACAGAACGCTCGACTCACACAAGCTGGATCAGTATCGATGTGTGTGTGTTATAGCTATTGAGCTTCGTGTAGATCCCTTCGACTTCGTGCCATTTCAGCCCTTCATTTTAGCTTTTTAAAGACAAAATCCTACATCAACGATGGCATCATTTTCTTCAGCCAGGACACTTATTCAGGATCAGATATATCTGATTTGGAGCATCAAGTCCCAGAAGAAATTGAAGAGAAATTAGGGGCCCGGCCGTATACTATGTTTGAGCCAGACATGTCGGAGTCTGGGCAAGATTCTGATGATGACACAGACGTCCCTGATTTTAATAACGGAGAGGATATCGACGGGAGACACAATTGGTAATTATTTTTTGATAATAAATTACCGATTAAAGTTTAATTCACGCATATCCACGTATTATGAATCTTGTTTACGCTTGCAAATTGCCCGAGAGGCTGAGCTGATACTTCGCTGATCGAGGCAGTGAGCTCGATGTGCGCAGGGCCTGGGTACACCCCGCGCCGTTTGGTTGTTCGCCTGCTGACCCTGCCTGGGCTTGCGCTTGGGCAGTTTTACTGGTGCATGGGGTGGTAGCGTTTGATTCTAGTAAATTCTAACATTGATATCCAGAAAACTCTTAGCTCTCCTGTTATCTTGCTTGTTTTCTTTGTGCTGCTACACTAAGTAAGTGTAGGTACCGTTATAGTTGACAATAGATATGATCTTCTTCTTCTTCTTCTTCTTCTCCACCCAGGGTTTCATCCAGTGTGTCTGGAGCGGTATGTGATGGAAACTGCTTACTATCTGTATCGGCAGCAGTATGGCGGACAGGCAAGGCAGGATGCAACTGAAAATCAGTGAGTACACCATATTTTTTGTTTTAATCCTTACTGCAGTATTCCTGTATTATATAAAGCAGTTTGCATGCAAAATGCCAATTTGGCTCCTTATGAAATTAATATTACGATATTCTATAAAAGAAAATAATGTTTTAGCCTTAATGTAAATAGAGGAAGATTATTCTATTTGCAGTGTACATGTATTTTCTTGTCCTATGTGCAGATTAATGTTTGTTTCCTCTTTCCCCATCACAACATTTTACACTGCGATGTTGACAACTAAATTATTAGCTAATCTTCTATTGTTTATTTGTGAAGTTCAAAGTAAAAGTTACCTCACTATCACCTACATCATAGACTACACTGTGCATTGTTTTGAAGTTGTCTAATCATAGTTTCCTTTGTACTCTTAAAAAAAAAAATCTTTTATAGGAAAGCCAGGCAGGGCAGGACGTGTTCCTCTCCCATCTTGTGCCGTGACAAGAATCCGTGCAGCATTTCCATCAGAACCATTGGCGGATCCAGGGGGCACAGCTGACCCGGTCCCCCCCCCCCCCCCCTTTGGAAGAGAAGTATGATCTTTTTTGTTGCTTGTCAGGGAATTATGGAGGGGAAACTAGACCCCAATAACCCATTATTGAACGATTTTTGAAGGTTTGCCGAATTTCTTTTTTTTGCCCCCCCCCCCCCCCCCCCCCCCCCCCCCCCCTCACTGAGCGACTTTTCGAGAAGCTGACGAGACCAGAAAAATACGGGTCTACCTTTTGACAAACTTTCATTTTTGTGCCCCCTCTTTTACTCAATCCTGGATCAGAACAGAACAGGGGCTTTGAAGAGGCGTAGACCTACATACAATTTTGCTGTTATCTTTTCCCCCACCTTGTCAAGATCTATGTTTACAGAAAAATATATGTTTTACTTCCACCTTATTACTGAGATTTTTATTACTGTTCTAAGATAGATTTTCAAAGATAATTTTTTTAAAATTGGAAATATTCCCTGCATTTTACCTCTTTAGGGTATTTTCTTTTCAAAGTTTACTGTATGTATATATATTTTTTTAACCTTTGCAAAAAAATCAAAAGGGAGGGCAGCTCTGTGGAACTTTAATTTAAGCTATGCAACCATTATTCTCATATTTTTTTTTACTGGGGCTTGGATATGACATGCACAAATCTCAACATTAAGCAAAGGTGATAGTAGAATTGAACATTTTAAAAATAGTTATGTATCAGAACTGTTGTTCCATCAGTGTAAACATTTACACAAAGTCCTTATTTGAAAGAAAAGAATATTCAGTACTAATGACTGGCAAACATCTTTTATTTAATCGGGTCATTCATGTGATCATCATTATTGTTGCTTCACATCATATTTCTTTTCAAATTGACATTATTTTTTCTACAGATTTTTTTTCTTCTTTCATTTGATTTATTGTTGTATTTATTATTATGTACTTATATATGTTGGTCTAGTTGTTAACTTGATAACGCTTAGATAGCATATACATTTATCATGTATATAACTGTTTATAAGAAATGTTAAAAATGCTAGTACGTCATTGTTCAGTCTATCTTTTCATGATATTTAATTCCTATACATGGATATCAGTTTCCCTGAAAGTTGGGTTTATTACATGAGGGTGTGCTACACTGTGACAATGTGGTAAAAATTTTATTGCTGTTTTTGCTTCAAGTATCAGAGGAAAAGAGGAGTCTAGGAGGCTTATTTTGAATTGAATATTCATTTTCACTGTCAGAAAGAAAATTGGAATTGGGTAACTGAGTTCACATCGAAGTATTTGTAATGGATGTTGTAAAGATGCATGTATCTCAGTCAAGAATGATAACTCTATTGTTAATGGCATATGAGGTCTGTTATTTTTTATGGCATTTGTTGTTTAATTTGTTAATGAAACATACTTTGGAAGCTAATCAGTTTTGTTTGTTTTGTTTTGTTATGGTTTTTTTTTTTTGGGGGGGGGGGGTGGGCATTCTCCTATTGAATTTTTGATGTTCAATTGTAAGACAACCATTTCCTGGATACATCTATATCTACATTTCTCCAGAAGTAATAATATATTTCAAATCAATTGAATATTTTTGTCATCTCTGGAAGAGCTCAAACACATTTACTATGCAAGGCTTGTCGTGAATGAAACTAACAATTGAAAAGAAAGGTGTGAGTGCGTGAATGAGATCAAAACCAACAATTGGCAGAATGGAAAAAAGAAAAAAAAGAGATAAAGTTGAGAGGAGATGTGTGTAATTGGAGAATATTGGGCAAAAAGAAGGAGAAAGGGAGACAGAAAGCACAAGAGAAGAAATAGTGAAAAAGAGAGGGAATCACTGGGGGAAAAAGGGAGAGATAAAAAAGTTGAGGGAAGATGTGTGAAAGTGGAGAATTTTGGCATAAAGAGGGAAAAATGGAGGGAGAGGGAATCATGGGGGGGGGGGGGGGAGGGAGAGATAAAAAAGTTGAGGGAAGATGTGTGAAAGCGGAGAATTTTGGGCATAAAGAGGGAGAAATGGAGGGAAAGCACAAGGGGAGAAATAGAGAGAGAGGGAATCATTGGGGGAAAAAAGAGATAAAAAGTTGAGGGAAGATGTGTGTAAGTGGAGAATTTTGGGCATAAAGAGGGAGAAAGGGAGGGAAAGCACAAGAGAAGAAATGGTGAAAGAGAGAGAGGGAATCATTGGAAAACAGATTTTCTGTCAAATGTATAAGGTAGAGAAGTAGGAATCAACCTGTAACTGTGATGTATACCCCTTTTTCCTGCCGAAGGAGGGGGGGGGGGGGGGGGACTATTAAAATTACCTGGTTAAATCCAGAATCTCGTTACATCAGTTTAAAAAAAAGAATATAAAGAGTTGAGACCAAAATATTGCCTTGTTATATCAGGAATATTGTTGTATCAGACCTCTTTATACTGAGTTTCCACTCTACCATGATAAACATTTTTATAACACTCTTTATGGAGAAAGATCTTTTTCTTCATCAAGAACAACAAAAAAAAAAATTTTAATAGTAAAGACCAATTGAGAGAGGTGCTTGTGAGGTAAAGCTCAGAGTCGCCAAATTTCATATTATTGATACATGTATGATCAAACTTGTTTCAGGGACGGCCTCTTCTTGATGCCATACGCAGCCCCGTGCTATCGACGAAGTCCTCCGCACAAAAGTGCTCGGAGCACACAACACTGTGCTCACTAGGCCCCTTCCAATGGGCGCGAGTTAATTTTACTTTTGCGGTCCACTTCCTTCTTATATTTGGGTCTTTAGGGAATAAATGTAGACTGACACCCTCCTTTGTGGTGTTACTGCAACCTGCAACAACGCAGCGTTGCGGCATACTTCGCTTTAGAGGTGATTTTCGAGGTGGTATACACAACAGCAAGTTAGTTTGCACATGTAATACATAGGCAATATTGTAAACAAGCATCGGCAATGTCGGTTTGTGACGTCACACGTCAATCATGCTCGCGGAACGAGAATTCGGGGTTTAAAAGGGGGCGGAGCTTAGCAGACTGTTTTGGACATGAATACCTGGGGGAAATATTATTTTAAAAATATCTTGATACGTATTTATTGCAAACGGATGTGATTTTTCAATTTAGATGAGATGCATGTACAAAATACCAAGAATTATAATTTCATAACAGGGGACCTTTTAGTGTATTTAGACCACTACATTTAGCCCGCCCCTAGATCGCTAGTGTAGACTAATGCTGATTAAACAAGCGATCGATAATGAAAAAAAGCACAATGTAAATACAATTTTAAACACAGTGGAGGGTGTATACTCTTCAAGAGTCAAAATACACGTACTCAAGGCCGTACGCAGTGGGGGGGGGGGGGGGCAGGGGGCAGTTGCCCCCCCCCCCCAGAAATTTCAAAATCATACTTTTTTTAATCGGGTTTTAGACTCAAGTTATGGGTTCCTATGAAAGCGATCATCTTGCCCCCCCCCCCCCCCCCAGGAAAAAATTTCTGCGTACGGCCTTGCACGTACTGTACATAGCGGGCCGGCCAATGAACTTGCCTGCCGGCGCGAGTAGTCCGTGTCGGTGGCGGCTGGGGTAGTGATGACTGTCGCTGTGGTGTAGGGACCGGAATGATCGGTGTACTCGCCGGAGCTCTGGCGGGGACGGGTGTAGGTTGCTGTACTGGTGGGGTTTCCAAGAAGGCGGCTTTCAAGCGATCGATGGTGACCGTATCCCTCTTACCGTTGATCTCCAGAGTAAAATGCTTGGGAGATCGGCGTAGTACTTTGTATGGTCCGGTGTAAGGTGTTTGCAATGGACGATTAACACCTCCCCGTCGCACAAAAACATGAGTACACTTGTGTAAATCGGCGGGTACATGAGTTGAAATATTCTGTCGACGTGAGCGTGCCGGGTGTAAAGTAGACATGTACTCACGCAGACGATGTACATAGTTGGCGGGGTCGTTCACACCAGTAGTCGTAGTTGGGACAACCATCTGACCTGGTAGTACTAGGGGCATGCCGTACAACATCTCGGCCGGTGTACATCCCATGTCCTCCTTGATGGTGGATCGTATGCCAAGAAGAACTATAGGTAAAAACTCACACCACTTGTCACTGTTTCCATGGGCCTTGAGTGACGACTTGAGCTGTCTATGGAAACGTTCCACAAGTCCATTTGCAGCAGGGTGGTACGCAGTGGTGTGTACGTGAGTTGTACCCAGTATGTTCGTGAGCTCGTTGAAAAGCAACGACTCGAACTGGCGACCGCGATCTGTAGTCACAGTAGATGGTACTCCGTGCCTCGCTACCCAGTGATGTAAAAAGGCCCTGGCAACAGTCTCGGCCGTAATGTCACTAATAGGAATAGCATCTGCCCATCTACTGAATCGATCCACACAAGTGAGTAGATATTGGTATCCCCTCGACGGGCAGAGGGGTCCAACAATGTCGATGTGGACATGTTGAAAGCGAGCGTCCGGTGTGGTATAAGTGCCCAGTGGAGCTTTTACATGGCGATGTACCTTGGCTTTCTGACAAGCCTCGCATGATCTAGCCCACTGGCGTACATCTCGGTTCATACTCGGCCACACAAAACGTGACGAAATGAGCTTCTGTGTGGCTCGAATCCCTGGGTGAGACAGGTCATGTAGAGTGTGGAAAACTTTTCTACGTTGTAACAGGGGTACATAGGGACGCTGGACTCCTGTAGATACGTCACACCAAATCTCACCTGCACCATCGGGCAGTGGGAAACGTTTGAATGACAGGGATGGTAGCTGTCGAACCGCAGTCCACTCGTCGTCTTCTTCTTGATCCCCAGCTAGCTGCTGTAGATTGACGACGGAGGAAGTATGCAGTGCGTCGACATGAATCCGTGAAAGTGCGTCGGCTACAGTGTTGCTGCTACCACTGATATGGCGTATGTCAGTGGTAAACTGAGAAATGTCCAAATGACGTACTTCACGAGGAGAGTGCCTGTCTGGCTTGGCTTGAAAAGCGTACGTGAGCGGCTTATGGTCCGTGAAAAGGGAGAAAGTGCGTCCTTCTAGCAGGTATCGAAAATGTCGCACCGCTAAGTAGGTTGCTAGTAGTTCGCGACCAAAAGCACTGTATCGAGTCTCAGCAGGCTTCAACTTCTGAGAAAAGAAGGCGATGGGATGCCATTCACCGTGTACACACTGCTGCAAAACGCCACCTACAGCCGTATCCGAGGCGTCTACCATAAGACTGGTAGGTAGACTTGAAGAAAGGTGTATTAACATGGCAGCTCCAGCAATGGCCTCTTTCACACTGGTGAATGAACTCTCGCACTCAGATGTCCATGTGATGGGTTTGTTGCCGCGTTTGGGATGGTCACGCAATGCATCGGTGAGTGGTGTTAGCATTGCGGCTGCACTCGGGATGAAACGCCGATAAAAGTTGACAACCCCAAGGAATCGGCGGAGCTGCTTGACTGATGTAGGGCGCGGAAAATCACGAATGACTCTCACCTTCTCCGGCAGTGGACTGATGCCATGCTGATCGACGTGGTGTCCGAGGAAATCTAACTCGCTCACACCAAACACGCACTTGGATGGGTTGGTGACCACACCGTATTCGGCTAACCGCGTGGAGATGACGTTCGTGCTCCTCGGCTGTTGCACTAGCAATAAGAACATCGTCTATGTAGGCGAAAACGAAAGGTAGGCCGCGAGTTACCTCGTCTATAAAGCGTTGAAACGTCTGCGCTGCGTTCCGTAGTCCAAAAGGCATTCGTGTGAACTCGAACATCCCAAAAGGTGTAGTAATGGCAGTCTTTGGTATGTCATCGGGATGCACCGGAATCTGGTGGTATGCCCTCACCAAATCAATCTTTGTGAACACCTGCTTGTCTTGCAGTTGAGAGGTGAAATCGTGCAAGTGTGGGATTGGATACTGGTCTGGAACTGTTTTTGCATTGAGAGCACGATAGTCACCGCACGGCCTCCAGTCTCCAGTCTTTTTTTGGCACCATATGGAGTGGAGATGACCAGTTACTACTGGAGGGTTGAATGATGCCCAACTCCAACATGTGCTCGAACTCGGCTTTGGCGACGGTAAAACGCTCTGCCGCTAATCGGCGTGGTCTGGCAGCTGCGGGCGGTCCACGAGTAATGATGTGGTGAGTTACCGAATGTTTCACGGCCTTCGGATCATAGGTAGGGCGAGTGATCGGATACTGTTTAACGATAGTATCATACCTAGAACCCTCAGGACGAAAAAACATCGGGCTCACGATGGAGGGTGAGTCGTGGACGCGAACTCCATTGACAGACAGGTTTGTAGTGGAGTCAATGAGCTTGTGGTGTTTGACATCCACTAGCAAGCCAAACTGGTGCAGGAAATCTGCCCCGATGATGGGCGTCGGAACATCGGCGATGATGAAAATCCATCTAAACGTTCGACGAAGGCCGAAATCCAGAGTTAGTGAGCGTTCTCCATAAGTTGTGATAACAGACTCATTCACTGCCTGTAGGCGGAAAGTAGGCGAAGAATTCTTCAGATCAGCAGTTGTAGGAGGAAGTACACTAACCTGGGCTCCAGTGTCAACAAGAAAACGGGTGCGATGTTGTCTGTCCGTAATGTAAAATAGACGACTGGTAGTGTCATTGCCAGAGGAACTTGTCGTCGCTAGTTTCCGGCTTGGCCGTTTCCCTGCTGTGTCGAAGGGTCCGACTGAGTGTGTTTGCGCCGGGAACAGGGCGATCGGCAATGTTGAGCTTCGTCGCCGAACCTCCAGTGGTACCAACACTCGCCGCCGGCGTGGCGTTGTTGTGAATCACCACGCTTCCGTGAACCACTGCGCGACCCGTCACGGCCGCGGTTGCTGCCTCTAGACCGCTGACGTCCCCGCTCATCCAAACGTGAGGACAGCGCACACACCTGTGTCGTCAACATCGCGACCTGTGCCGTGAGACTCGCCACTGGATCCACCGGAGGGCTGGTAGCGGCTGGTGGGAGAGCAGCTGACGGGGTGGGGAAGGAGGGTGTCTTGGGTGCCAATGTCGCGACAGATAGCGGTGCAGCTACTTCCAAAATCTTGTCGGCGAGTTCAGCGACCTGCTCAATAGTAACCTCGGTAGATGTTGACGCGAGGATCTGCTGAACGTTATTTGGCAGTCTCTGTAGAAAAAGAGTTTTGAGGATGCTTTCTTCCAACGATGCATCGCCGAGCAGCTGTCTCATTCGACGCAAAAGTTGGGTCGGCTTCCGATCTCCCAACTCTTCAGCCGTTAGCAGTTGGTGTAGTCGTCTCTGCTCTGAAACTGTGGTACGCTTGATAAGCTCCGCCTTAAGCTTATCGTAAGCGTCCGTGGAAGGAGGGGAGATGAGGAAATCCCTCACTTCTTGCGCGATTTCAGGCTGCAACGACGAAATAACGTAGGCAAAACGTGTTTGCTGCGTAGTAATGCCACGAGTAGTAAATTGCGCCTCGACCTGCGCAAACCAAAGGGCTGGGTCGTTTGGCCAGAAGGGGGGTAGCTTCAGGCTAACTGCCGTAACCGCTGGTGCCGGCGATGTGTTGGCGGTAGAAGCGCCATCGTCCGTGGTATCCATCGTATCACGTCGGGGTCACCAATGTAGGAATATTTCGAGTGGAGGACTAAACACTATGAAATTCCTACTCACCAAAAATGGTCGTGCTAAGATGAAGTCCTGACGATGGCTAATGAAGACAGATCTAATGTACAAACTCCGAATGCACTGGGGTCCGTAGAATTCAGTGTCCCATGAAGAATATGTACAAATAGGTCCAGCGACAGAGTGGAAAAAGTCTCCTTGTGTCGCGGCTAACACAAGCGAGGTAGAAGTAGAAATGTCCACCGCGGGAGAGCTGGTAGAATCAAATCACTGGTAGGCCTAACGTTAGGTACGCAGCGAGGTGATGTATAAGTAACACACGCGAATCGCAAGGTAAAAATCCAAGGGATAGAATCCAAGTATGAAAAGTATAAATCCGTGGGTATTAGAATCCAAGAGAATTAATCCAAATAGCGTGGATGAAAATACTGTCCATGAAAATGTAGACTAGTATACAGTTCGGATGAGATGTATGACTCCAGCGATTATATCGTGCTCTCGTAGTAAAAGCTAATCGAGAAGTGAGGTAAAAATGAGACCTCGTGGTATCACCAGAAAAAGTGCTCTAGTCGAGTTGTGATTGGAAGATAGAAATGAATGTCTTCACAACTCATTGGTCGCTTGTGTCCATGGCGACAAAACAAAACTTTGCGCGAAGTAATCCAAGCGCTGGTGGAATGTAAACAAACACGGGTGAACAAAAGCCACAGAATGTGGTGCGCTTGACGGCATGTCGGCACACAAAAGAAAGTTCGCATCCGTGTTGACAAATTGATGCAAAAACAGACATGGTGGAATTCAGTCATAACACAGCTGTACAAGTGCATTGAAGAAAGTGCATTTAAGTGTATTTAGACCGCTACACATTTATTTATTTATTTATTTATTTATTCTTTTTCCGTTTCACATAAACAAAATATAAAGAAACATGACATAATAAATATAATACAGCAAACATTCACACGCTTCGGGATACTACAATGTATGACAATAAATGTAGGGAATGAAAGTATATTGAAAAGAAAGTCCAAAATCTCGCTTCAGTGATAATCAAGCAAATAATTTATTTCATTTTTTTTTTACAGAAAGTGCCACCACTTTGTTGTAAACTCCCCATCAGGCAGAGAAATTCACTTGTTGGTATATTTTAGAGCTATGTGGACGTATCAGTATTGCAAGTCTACTTACCTGAACGGCGCATCTGTCGTAGTTTAGAGAACCACATTCACTCCTACATGATATGACAAAGAAATGAGGAAATGTGGTTCAATACGTTTGTAAGAAATGAAATCAATATAGAAAATAAATGAAATCTAAGTCTGTACGGTGGTAATTAAATAGTAACAGCAATAAAAGCAATAATAAAGATGATGATAATAGTAAGCCGGAGTGCAATGGCAATCCTCACCCTAGCCCTGGGGGTCCATCCTTCTTTCAATGCGACCCCTACGCCAGGTAAGTATAATAATAATGATGATAAAAATCAACAATTATAGCAATAATATCAATAGGATATTATAATGAACATATCGTCTGTTCTGATAGAAGAAAAGAAATTGGTATGGGATATTAACAATTGATAAGAGATACAGTCGTCTATCAGAATTTTACTACTACAATTTGCCTTTGCATTTGGTACACTAAATGGAAAACTCCAAATATTTATATTCTCAACAGGGACGTCGCTAGTATCTACGAGGGGACGTGCAAAAGAGAGAAAGAAAAGGGGAAGAAATACAATAAATGTTATGGTCTTTGAGCGTTATTTGCACCCAAATCAAGGACAAAATGCGTAATAAAAGGGGGTTTGAAATGCGAAATTTTCATAAAGCTCGGTCGCTTTGCTCCTTCGCATAATTATGTTCAAGATCTATTTTGCGCCCCGTCCCCCATGGGGCTTTTAATGTGTTAACCATTAATTTACTTTAGTTGCTTTGCCCCCCCCCCCCCCCCCCCCCGCATAAGCTTGGTAAATTTCGCACCCCCAGATGGGATATAAGTGCAGAAAAAACACCTTCAAAGTATAGAACATTCGAAATAGATCATAAATTTGCCTTGAAATTGCTTTCTCAAATATATTTATTTTGCGCCCATAAAATAGGAATGTTCAAAATTCCCCCCCCAAAAAAAAAAAAAATATATATATATATATATATATTGGTAGGTCGCTGTATTCCCTCGGATGTTTTTCTTTGTAAGGGAAAATTACATAAGAAATTTCAAGTTGAGGGGTGAAAAGGAAAAACAAAATTCTGCCGCTCGGTCTCATTGCTCCCTCGCTTATACACTATTGACTAACTCATCATATTTGGGCTAACAACCGCGGGTTATGTGCATCAAACTCATTTTCACGTAGTGCCATCATTTCTAACTTAAAAACGCTCATTAATTTGAGTCTGGGCATGTGGAGGGGGCGCAGATTTGATAGTTTGCCCCGGGCGCTAGAATTTCTAGATACGCCAGTGGTCACAAACCCTCCCCATCCCCCCCCCCCCCCCCCCAAAAAAAAAAAGAAAAGAAAAAGAAAGAAAAGAAAAGAAAGAAAATGTCGGTAAATGTCCAACCTCTAACAGAAAAAAAAGAGGAGAAATATGGAGGGAGAAATAGAGAAAAGAAAACGGAGAAAAGAGAAAGGAGAATAAAAAAGAAAAGTTTAAGAAAAGGTGACGGAAAGGAAAACAAATATAGAAAGACAAGATGGAAAGGAAAACTAAAGGCAAGAAAAAGGCAACATTAGCCAATTTTTGGTCCCTGGCAAAGACCGTGGGAAGTTAATATTCGGGGAAAAGGCGACAGTTCGCCCCCCCCCCCCCCCCCCCCCCGCCAGATCTCCTAAATTCGCTCAGTAGGGGGTGGGGGTCCAGTTTTCCTCCATATTTCTCTGACAAACAAAAAAGAAAGAAAAAAAAAATAAAAGGGGCACTATGCTATTTCCTTCCAAAGGGGGGGGGGGGGCACGGGCCGGATGTGCCCCCTAAATCCGCCACTGTACTCACCCCAACTCCAGTGACTTTAGGTGTGTCGACTTAACAAAGAGGTCAACCACGGCTTCCTCATCTCTGCCCTTCAGCCCGGAGATACGTAGCCATTGCTGATTTGGTGTTTGTTCGCTGATCAGAAGACCCAGTCCTGCAATCGTCTCTATCGAGCCAGTCATCTCTTCTGTCAAAAATGAGGATGAAACGCGATCCCCGGTCTGACGAATAGTCCTGGAGGCCGTGATCTGAGATTTGTCCGTCTCTGCATCATCGATAGTGATATCGATGTCTTTCAAGCCTGGGAGCGATAAGAGCAGACTTTCTGAGCTCTGTGACGTCACCCCCCTGGCTATGACCTTTGTGACGACTGGAAGCATTGGAGGAGATGATGGGAAACTCAGAGAGGAGTCTGAGATGGCGAGATGGTAAAGAGAGGTGACGGATCGGAGGCAGGACCACAACTTGTCGATCATGTCATTAGATAGTTGGCAGTGTTTTATCTCAAGCCTCGCATTCTGCAATGAAATGCAAACAAACCACTTGTCACATTCACACGCATCGGGATATTATGACAATACAAGTATAGGTAATGAGAGTACATGTATATTAAAAAGAAAGGCCAAACTCTTCCTTCAGTGATAATCAGGCAAATGATTTATTTGTTTCAAACAAACAGTGGCACTTTTTCTGTAATTTCCCATCAGGCAGATCCCATCAGTAGTACAAAGTCTACTTACCTGAACAGCATTTCTGTCGTAATTTAGAGAACCACATTCACTCCTACATGATATATAACAAAGAAAAGAGGAAATGTGGTTCAATACGTTTGTAAGAAATTAAATCAATATAGAAAATAAATGAAATCTACGTCTGTCCGGTGGTAGTTAAAAAGTAACAGTAATAAAAGCAATAATAATAATAATAATAATAATAATATAGGTTTTTGCCGTCAATTTCGGACTTTTTTCATTCACTTTGATATAAGAGACATTCAAATTAGGGAAAAAAATCTGCACCTTAAAATTCATCATTCAACTTGGTATTTCGGTCATTCAAATTCGCACTTAGATCAAACAATTTAACACTTTTCTCATTCAAAATAAAAAGTCGGTTGGGATCATTCAATTCGCCACCATGCCGGAATGCATCTCTGCCAGCATTCAAATTCGCACGTGGGCGTTCGAATTCGTAATAAGCCCATTCAATTTAGCATGTTTAAGGTATTTGGACTTTTAATTAATTTACTTTGAAATAATTGTTTTGTAATGCGTGGTTAGGCTTCCTTTTCATTACTCAGTTCTTTTCCATAGGCCTTATAGCTTGTATATTCAAGTAATACAAGTCATTTAACAATATAACATTATGAAACAGATCTTCACTTGAAAGTATGACCAATAATTATTTTGTAAACATATTAGACCATAAATTAGAGAAAAGTAACTCAATAATGTTTTTAAAAATTGCTAAAATATATGTAGATGAGATAAACATGAATTCATTAAAAGAATCTTATAACAATAAAAGAATACATAAAATCTCATATGCAATTCGAAACCAATATATAAAAATTAATAAATAATAACAACCAAATAAAATGTGTTCGACGTAAATTACGAATTCGAATGCTCAATCTGCGAAAAGAATGCTCTGAAATGAATTTGAATGCTGGAATAACGGTACTGCGCAATCGCATCACCTCCCGTTCTAAATTGAATGACCGTTTTACGAACTTGAATCATTTTTTTGCGAATTGATAAATTGGATTGATAAAACTACTAATACGAATGCATGAAATATTAATTTGAATGCTTAAATGCTTGTACACGGTCAAATTCTTCTAAATTGAATGCACGTAGTATGAATTTGACTGATGAACTTACGAAATTGACCGCAAAAACCTATAATAATAATAATAATAGTAATAATGATAATCCCCACGTTTGGGGGAATCGCAAGATTCATCAAGCCGTAGTGCAATGGCAAGCCTCGACCTAGGGGTGCATCCTCAGTGCGGCCCCTACGCCAGGTAAGTATAAAAATAATAACGATGATAAAAATCAAGAATTATAGCAATAATATTAATAGGATATTATAATTAACATATCGTCTGTTCTGTAAGAAGAAAAATAAGATGGGTATGGGTCATTAACAATTGATAAGAGATGCAGTCGTCTATAAGAATCTTTCTACAAATTGCTTTTGAATTTGTTACACCAAATTGAAAACTCAAAATATTTATATTCTCAACAGGGACGTCGCTAGAGGGGGATGGGTGTCACAACCAGTGGCGTATCTATTGGGGGGGGGGGGGCAGAGGGGGATGTGCCCCGGGCGGCACTTCAAAGAGGCGCAAGAAACGCAAAAGAGAGAAAATAAAGGGGGAGAAATACAAGAAATTTTACCGGGTGTTTGAGCGTTATTTGCGCCTAAGTCAAGGACTAAATGCGTAAGAAATGGTGTTTTATTTAACCATTAATTTACTCTAGGTGTTCCCCCCCCCCTATAAGGCAGGAGCTTGTTAAATTTTGCGCCCCCAGATGGGATATAAGTGCATAAAAAGCATCTTCAAAATATAGAACATTCGAAAGAGATCCTAAATTTGACTTGAAATTGCCTTCCTCAAATATATTTCTTCAGGGTTTTCATCATTTTGCCCCCATAAAATAGGAATTTTCAAAATTAAAAAAAATATATATATATTGCTAGGTCGCTGTATTCCCTTGGATTTTTTATTTTGTAAGGGTAAAATACATAAGACATTTCAAGTTGAGGGGTGTAAAGGAAAAACAAAATCCTGCCTCTCGGTGTCGTTGCTCCCTCGCTTATACAGTAACTCATCAAATTTGGGCTAACAACCCCGGGTTATGTGCATCAAACTCATTTTCACGTAGTGCCATCATTTCTAACTTAAAAACGCTCATTAATTTGAGTTTGGGCATGGGGGGGGGGCGCAGATTTTATAGTTTGCCCCGGGCGCCAGAATTCCTAGATATGCCACTGTTCAGAACCCCTCCCCCCCCCCTCCCCCCCCCCCCCAAAAAAAAAAAAAAAAAAAAAAAAGAAAATGTGGGTAAATGTGCAACCTCTGTCGGCCCAAAAAAACCCCCCAAAAACAACAAAGAGGATAAATATGGAGGGAGAAATAGATAGAGAAAAGAAAACGGAAAAAAGAAAAAAGAGAATAAAAAAGAAAAGCTAAAAGAAAAGGCGATGGAAAGGAAAACAAATATAGAGAGAACAAGATGGAAAAGAAAACTACAGGAAAGAAAAAGAAGGCAAAACTAGCCATTTTTTTGTCACTGGCGAAAAAACCCTGCAAAGTTAATATTCGGGCAAAAGCGACATTTTTTGTCCCCTGCCAGATCTCCAAAATTCGCTCAGTGGGGGTGGGGTGGGGGTCCAGTTTCCCTCTATAATTCTCTGAGAAACAAAGAAAAAAAAGAAAGAAAACAGGGTTTTTCATTTAAAAAAGGGCACTATGATATTTCCTTCCAAAGGGAGGGGGCGGGCCGGATGTGCCCCACCCCCCCCCTAAATCCGCCACTGTACTCACCCCAACTCCAGTGACTTTAGGTGTGTCGACTTGACAAAGAGGTCAACCACGGCTTCCTCGTCTCTGCCCTTCAGCCCGGAGATACGTAGCCATTGTTGATTTGGTGTTTGTTCGCTGATCAGAAGACCCAGTCCTGCAATCGTCTCTATCGAGCCAGTCATCTCTTCTGTCAAAAATGAGGATAAGACGTGATCCCCGGTCTGACGCATAGGCCTGGAGGCCGTGATCTGAGATATGTCCGTCTCTGCATCATCGATAGTGATATCGATGTCTTTCAAGCCTGGGAGCGATGAGAGCAGACTTTCGGAGCTCTGTGACGTCACCCCCCTGGCTATGACCTTTGTGACGGCTGGAAGCACAGGAGGAGATGATGGGAAACTCAGAGAGGAGTCTGAGATGGAGAGATGGTAAAGAGAGGCGACGGATCGGAGGCAGGACCACAACTTGTCGATCATGTCATTAGATAGCTGGCAGTGCTTTATCTCAAGCCTAGAATTCTGCAATGAAATACAGGAACATACATGCGGCAAGGGCCGGTCACATTTGTCCGATAACGATGACGAGATTTTCAATTAAAGCTGCACCCTACTATATTGTGTTTGTGTGTGAGTATGCTCGTGTATGTTAATAGTAGGGCAGCTCTAGGGTGAATCTTTAAAATAAATCACATAAAATGACATGTCATATTGTTCAGCTGGTGCTCGAACGAATAGTTCATTTTTTTAGTAACTTCTTTATATCCATTTACAATTTTTCATTCAATAATAACTTCGGAAAATATTATTTGTAGTAAATAAATACAACAAACAAGTATATAATTGTAGTTTATAACAATTATTAAGTAGTATTGGAAATACACTGAAGAAATATAATTTATTTTGCTGCATTTTCTAAAAGGTGGAACGCACAAATTGCTCTCTTGAACATTCCTAAAGAATAAGGCCTATCTATCAGGCCTACTTACATTTGATACGCGTCTGTCTAAGGACATTGACCCAGAAAACCTGCAGGAATTAAAAGAGAAATGAGGGAAAACTTGGCAGTCGGTAATAAATTATATCAGTGTCTAGAGTGAAACAATCATGTTAATTACTATGATGGGGATAATACTAATTATAATGTGATTAATAATTATATAATATTGACTGGCCTTGAGGGGGATATCAGAATATATTGCCCACAATCCAAGATGAGGGAAATATGGTTCTTTTAAGGGCAGTATTTCGACAGTCTCCGAAAGTAGAGCTATCCAATATTATTATTGTTATGCCTATTTTGTAGTTTTTGAATTCATTCCGTAGTCATATGCAAAAGCTGTACTAATCTTTATTTACATATAAAATCATACATCTTTTTGTGCTTTGTTTTGCAGGGGGGGGGGGGCACTTGAATGGGGAGCAAAATACATGATTTGAATACAAAAAAAAATTACTGCTTGGTTTTAAAGTTTTTGTTGTTGTTGTTGTTGTTTTTGGGTGGGGTTTTTTTCGTTTGTTTGTTTGTTGTTGTTGTTGTTGTTGTTGTTTTTTTTTTTTTTTTTTTGGGGGGGGGGGGGTCATTATATTATGCTGCGAGAGCCATACATGTATTCCCAATATACACCACTACAGCACTATGCAACCTGGAATGAGACCTCATATTCACTATTGTGGCAAGAGGCCTAACATTGTGAACGTGAAATCAGCTGGATAGAAGGGCATTGTGGGTTTGTGAGCAGTGACATATCTCCTCATAAAATCATAATAACATACAGTGCCTTTAATAGTTGGTTCACCTACTTGCTTGCAAATAAATTACCATTTAGTATGTCAAGGAAGAATGATACATCTACATCTACCAAAGGCAAAGAAGGTCATGAAAGGGGTTATGGCAATTTTCCCCCACCATGTCTTTGTAGGTGCCCCCCCCCCCCACCCCTTTTGAAAGATTTTTTTTTTGGCAATGACCACCCCTTCACCTCCAAAAATGTTCAACCTCCCCTGCTGTCAAGATGATTCTTGAAGACACAGTCTCTGTGTGTGAGCCTCCATCTTTGATTGTTCCATTTCCCCCTCCTTTCTTTTTTGATGCCTTGGCCTTGGCCTTTAAGGTTCAAGCATTAAAATGGCCTTTCAGTCTTGGCCTGGTGGGTGAAGTTTTGGCCTTAGTCTTGGCGTTGTTGGTAAAGCCTTAAAAAAAGCAAGTGGAACTTGTCAATAGTTCCTCCACAATTATTCAGTATCGCATTGGGCAGTCACAATATGTCTCAACTTGATAACTGAACAAACATCAATAAAAGTAATAACAGTGGCGAACATAGATGAATATCTTGACGTGTGTGTGACATGTTTCAGATAGACAAAATAATATTTTGATGCGTTTGGCAATGAACATGACACAAGTACATTGTAGCATGCAGAGTTTGAATACAATAATGCGCATGTACACATGTACAGCTGTACAGTGAATGTACGTGTACGCATAGTCACACTGACTGAGCATTGAGTGTATATCATGAAACATGACAATTGAAGAAATTACTGTATGTGAACAGGCGGTTTGAATGGAGATGATGGTATGGAGGGTGACTGGCAGGTGAAAAATATATTGGACAAGTACGAAATAAACATCAGCATAAACATGATCAATTTCTTGGCTGTAGCATTCAAAATAAGATTTGACAATATCCTATTTCATAATTTTATCATTGTTATGTAATTATTATGATGAAAATCTGAGCTAGGCCTAGGGCTAGGCTATGCCTACTTTCTATATTTTCAACTTCAACTGATTCATCACTTAGGCCTAGTTTAATTCCTACAAAAGTTGTCACAGTTTGTTTGATTTTCTGCGAGTCGTATCATTCTTGTGATATCTTCTTGAATATTTTGAACCTTACTGGTCCTTTCACTTAAAGGGATACGCCACCGGGCGGCCGTGGGGAAAGTCGGGATTGCGTAAGCCCCATTCATTCGTACACAAAGTTTGTGCGACGAACGCGTCCGTTGGACTAAGTGGGATTACATTTCGACTGCACGAAGCAGACCGAATCTCGCACGAGCGCTCGAGCTCAGTCTATCCGAGGTTTGCGCCCGCGGGGCAACGGCATGATCCGGTAACGATCACGGTGAAATGGAATTCAGGTCGATACTTCGGTAATTAAAAATGTCAACACATTAACTTGACTAAGAAAGTAATTCTTCTGATGCCCATTTCATGTCAAACATATGAAGTAAGTCAAGGAACAAAACATGAAAAAAAGCACAGAGGCGGGCTGAGAAACCGATAAGTGTAAGATTAAGAAACTTAGAATCAAATTTACTTGGCGTACCGTAATGATTACTCACTGTTCTATATACAGACTAGATGATATCAAACGCGTTGAAGGCTCGACGAGATCAATCAATATCTCCTCGGGTCCGGAAATTACCCCGGACAATATCACCTCGTCACTGTCGAATGTTCCGTTCAAGAGACCCAGTCCTCTTGTCGTGTCTCTTGACACGCTTGATACATTCTTCTTCTCTGATGGCCTAGGGAGTGAATCAGGTACTTTAAGGCTGATGAGCGTGAGCTCCTGTCCGGTCAGACCTCGACGAAGACCAGTCTGGATCTGAGATATGTCTTCTTTCCCTACATCATCGATAGTGATATCGATCTCTCGCACGCCAGGTAAAGAAGAGAACAGACCTTCGTAGCTGTGTGACGTCACTCTCTCGGTTACCAGCTTTGTGACGGATAGAAGCTCAGGGGGAGATAGAGGAAAACGGAGCGCGGAGTCTAAAAGTGTGAGATTACGTAGTGCTGAAAATGTCCCGAGGCAGGACCATAGACCTCTCGTCACGTCCTTAGGTACAGTTGAATCCTCGAACTTCACTTCTCGAATCTGTTTTGACAGAGAAAGAGAAAGAGACAATTCAGATTCAGATTTCAGATTCAGATTTTATTGAATGTTTTCAATCATGTTTTTCCTTAGATATGGTACAATATCAATAAGTAAAAAAGATATGATGCACAAATGTTGACCTATTAAGGGATGTTGAAAACAGTTGGACATGTTTAAAAGCAAAGCTTGTATATTACATGTCCAGAAACTTATACAACTTAATCACCAGTGGGTCGTTCAATAATATTAAATTCATAAAGCATCATTTACGAGAAGCGAATTATTGATAAGAGAGAATTGCTAAGTGAGTTGAGGAAGGACTATTGCCTCAACCCACAAGAAAAAACTAAGCGTGAAAGTAAAGTGGAAGTGGAAGACGGTGTGGAAACAAAAAAGAATGAAAAGAAGGAGGGTGGAGGAAGGAGGAAAATGAAAGATAATGAGTGTGTCTGTGTGTGAGAAGAAGGAAGAGAGAAGGCAGGAAAAGAAGGGGTGAAAAGGGAGTAAAACAGAGAAGAGAGAGGGAGATGGAGAGAGAGAGAGAGAGCGAGAGAGAGAGGTGGGTCCTGCTAGCTCAATTTGAATTCATTGCATATAGTTGAAGATGTTTCTTCAACATGCTTTTGAAACAGTTTAGACTTTGGGAGTTGATTATATTGCTGCTAAGTGAGTTCCAGTATTTCGGGCCGTAGAAAGAGACGGTTTTGTGTGCAAAGAGAGTGCGGGTGCGGGGAAGGTGGAAACGGTTGGATCGTCTTGTTGGGTATGTATGTATGGAATTGTTTCTTTTGAACATGTTAATGAAAGCGTGTGGCAGTTCGTTTTTATTCAATTTATACATGAATTGTCCTGTTTGAAAAAGAAATAAATCTGGAAACTATAGAATTTTTGATTCGTAAAATAAAGGATCGCTATGTAAACAATCAGGAGCATTATGCATTATCCTTATGATTTTCTTTTGTGAGATAGTAATTTTATCAGAAAGATATTAATTATTGTTACCCCAAGCCATTATTCAATAATTAAGATAAGGCGATATCAGTGAAAAGTATAATGTGAAAAGTGTGGTCCTTGGAAAGAAATATTTGAGTTTATTCATTATTCCAGTATTCCGGGAAATAATTTTGGTTATATTTTGTATGTGCATGTTCCAGTTTAGTTTATCGTCAATCGTAAGCCCTAGAAATTTTGTTGATGATACCCTATCCAGCGTGAGCAAAGTGAACATGGTTTGACAAAGAGGAAGAGTGAGGGAAAAAAGAGATAACCAAGAGTGTTCAAGAGGGTTACCGAAAGAGGGAGCCAAGGGGTGAGGTGGGGGAGTGCGATGGGTTGGGTTGAATTGAAACCGAAAGGGAATACATGGAACAAGAATAGAAAATTATTTTTTTCTGATGGGGACCTTATTGTATACAAAGTTTTTATTTCTTTGTTTTATCTATATTTCATTGATAATGCTGATTAATACAACTTTGTTCCTCGCAAAATCTGTATCATTTTTTGGTATACCTCCGTTTAGGAATGTAATGGTCTGACTGCATTTCTCAATTGGTCCCAGTAATGCTGAGATGGAAACCTATATTACCTGATTTTTCAGCTGCTCTGGAAGATTCTTCATTCCAACAACCGTGTAGACAGTCGGTGACTTGAGAACTATACTTTGTGCAGTTACGCATCTTTGAACCAACGAAGACACGCTTCCTTCCATTCCGTGGTCTCTGATGAGCAGTCAAGGAGAATGCGATATCGCTCGCTCTCATCCAAAAAGCTGTTGGCAAGGAGCGCCCTCATTATTCGGATACAGAGGCCGTTATCCGTGCCAGCAGCGAATCGGATGAGATTCTCGTAGGCGCCAATGTTTGTTTCTATTTTGTTCAGAATTCTATCCAACTTGGAAGTCTGCCATGGCCACAATCGTTTCTTCGATTCAGCTGCAAGATGTTTCCCAGCCGAGTGCTCCTGCGCAATTTTGTGATAGAATTCGATGGTGGTGGAAGTGGTCTTGTGGGATCTTGGAAGGCCTTTTGGTAGAACAGTTGTCTTTGATACTATCCCTAACTCACATGCCTTGTCAATGATAGCAGGAACCTTTCTGAAATCATGAGGTGTGAAAACGAGCTTTTTAGCATCATCAAGCAGACCAGCAAGAGCCACCTTACCAAGTTTACAAATGACTTCACCTAGTTTTTTCTCTGTTATCTTGTTTTTTGTCTTTGATCGGGCATTAGCATGGTGCATAAAAAATATATTCACGCTGTCCAGTAGTTCTGTTTGGGTAGTAGTATCACTCTTCAGCAGGTGCTCGTTCCACAAGTGACAAACCATGAGACAAAACAGTGGTGTTATAACAAGTTCATTAATCAGTGGTTGCCCATCGAGGTAATTCTTCAGACCTGGTCCGTTTGCATGGTTAGAGGGATTCGAAGTCGAGGTAAAAAATTTGTCGATATACTCTCTTGAACTTTCATGCGAGAATCCTTCTATCCACAACTTTGTGTACACCCTTGGAAGTTCTCCCTGATTGAAGAAGTTCTCGAGGTGAGGGCGTGATGTTACAAGGACTCGACAATCTGGATATTCCTTGCACAGCATCACATCGACAATGTTGCTTCCCAAACCTTTGTTTGCAGTGATACCGGCATACTCATCTAACCCGTCTAGTACGATGTGACAAATGTCCTGATTTTCTCTAATAAACATATGTAATCCATCTTCGGTTAGGTCAGCAACGTCACTCAATAGCTGAAATCTGATTGCTTCTGCGATTGATGTCTGCTTGTTTGTGTTTCGTAGCTTAACAACAAAGAGTAGAGGTAAGTTTTCATGGGATGATTCCTGCACTCTGTTAGCCCAGTCGTAAGCCATTTTAGCGACACATGTTGTCTTCCCTCGTCCAGCGGGGGCCGATATGAGGACTCGAATAGGTAGTCTGCCGTTTACTTCCGTTGAAAATATTTCACTAACAGACCCTTGGAGTATTTCCTTTTTGTCTTTTCCTTGTGCGTCTTTCTTCAACATAGTGACAACCGTGTGCATGTCATTGATCTCAGCAAAAGCATTTGGATTCCATGGAGCCATCTGGATTTTGCATAATGAATCGAGGTATTTGTTCACCAATTTTTCACGACATCGCTTGACAGTCAAAGACTCCGAGATCTTCTTACTGTCGATATCTGGAATTATAGAAACGGAGAGGGAAACAAGGTCTAGCACTCCATTGAATTAATTAAAGTTCGAAGTTCGAATTAAATTGCGCACCACTATTCTAAATGTAAAAAGCAGGGTCCGGGCAGTGACCGACTGATGACACATTGATTCTCGGGCGGTCTCCAACCGGCCATCGGCCGATTTTTAAGTAATCGCTCGGCAGCCGGCCGGCGATCGGTGGGGACATGGTGGTGACCGATCGGTAGCCACCATCTAGCGGCATTGCTTTTTGACCTAAATCGCTCGACGGCGACCACTCCATTAGGTCCCTGCCCAGGCGCCGACCGTCGATTTCCCGTTGGGCGCCTGACGATTTTAGGTCAAAATTGGGCCAATTTTGGGCAGCTTCTCCGTACGGCGTCCGGGCAGTGTCCGACTGATGACCAACCGATTCCAGGGCGGTCTCCCACCGGCCACTGGCCGACTTTGAACTCGCCGATCGGTGACCAACACATCTTCCAGCGGCCACTGCGCGGCGACCACTCGTCAATCTTTGAGCTAGCGGCTTTGATTTTTGACCTAAATCGCTCGACAGCGACCGCTCGATTAGGTCGGTGCCCGGGCCTTCGCCACACGGGCACCGAGCGTATTTTGGGCGGCGAGTGAAAAGCGGTCAAGCGCTGCCAGAATTTTAACTCCGCGCTAAAACTTCACCGGCAACCGAGCGATGCCCTGAAAACCAGCTGTGCCCGGGCGAAAATGGCTAAAAATCGCTTCCCGGCCGCCGAGCAGGCTAATTTTTGGGGTTGTGACCATAGCTGCTTTAGACCTCCATACATTATTATAGGTTTTGACGGTCAAATTAATCAAAACAGCAGCCAAATTGATGCACAGTCGCTCGATTTCATGTGAATTTGAATTTTCATCAAGACCAATATTCAATTCCCTAAAATGTGCATTCGATTTCAATATTAGGGCAAGTAATCGCATACATTCATCGTGCATTTTGATAGATTGAGCATTCAAATTAAACTTTTAGCCAATGAGCATTCAAATTCACGTGAGCTTCGGACCACGAACATTGGGGATTCGACTTCATCAATAGACAAGCATATTATTTGCGATTTAAGGATTGCATTTAATAGCGCACTCCTTCCCCTTC
This sequence comes from Heliocidaris erythrogramma, assembly GCA_025617745.1. Taxonomy (NCBI): domain Eukaryota; kingdom Metazoa; phylum Echinodermata; class Echinoidea; order Camarodonta; family Echinometridae; genus Heliocidaris; species Heliocidaris erythrogramma. The sequence continues at coordinate 3,417,708 of CM046873.1, forward strand.
GAATTTTCAAATTATTCTTAAATGAAAAGATTCAGAAACAATATGTGACCCGCCGCCTCAAAACCTACAATAAGTCGCACGGACCACAACGTAGCAAACAGCCCAAAATAGTAAATTTGCTTGGATCAGTCGATTTTCTGTTTTTGACAGAAATGGGTAGTTTCATTATCATTCTATCGTGTTTTTTTTTTCACCTGTCGAGCTAAAAAATCGAAATCGCCGAAATTTGTAATACTTTCATTCAATGCCAAATTACTACTTTACCTCTAAAGATATTAAATTGATTTTTGGAGTGGGTAATGAATAGGTCCTCCTGGAGCAGCTTGCCAAAATTCAGCCTAATCTGATAATCCCTTCATACCGGTTGCTATGGCCATTTGAATACCCAGTTTTACTTGGGCGCACACGGAGAGCGAAGGTTTAGCACTCTTTTGTTCCGAATTTAAACGGCCATTTTCTCTGAATAGGAGTTATTGATTGCTGGTTACATACTGATCCTAAATGTGATATTTAAAGGTGTTATTATTGGAAAGCTGAGAATCTCTACTTTCAGAAAATGTATAAAACAAAAAAAATAATTTTGGCGACTTATTGTAGATTTTCAGGCGTTGGGTCACATATGTAATGTCTTGTTCTCGAAATGTCATGATCAGGAATAAATGACAATGATGAAAAATGATATACAGTGCGTCCCAGAAAAAAAAATGAAACCCCAAATCAAAGGATCATTGTGACCACACTATGCGTTCTATGATAATAGGTTTTCCCGCCCAATTTCGTCAAAATTGCATCAGATTTAACGATGCGATCATTCAGTTTCGAGCGAATTTGAACAATCACCAAGATCAAGATTAAAAAAGCTAACTAGTTCATTCAATTTGATTTTATTAGCATGCGATTTAAAAAAGCGCGTTCAAATTAAAATGCACATTCACGCATAGGTAAGCATTTATAGCATTTGGGCAGTGTTTTCCGTTACTGCTTATGTTCTTTGTAATCTGCATCTGTTTGAATAAATTATGCAAACTTTATGTACCTTAAAATGGGACATTTTCCTTATATTGAACTTTCTCATTCCTCCGACAAACCGTCATCGAAGCAACAGCTCATAATAACTCCACTTTCATATACATACAATCAGGCCCCTGGGAACGATTTTGTTACTGGGGGTGCTATGAGCAGATTAAAAAAAATTGTTGGTATGCTGTTGCTTATCTATGAATGGCGCCCTGGGCAAACGATGAAGTTGCTTTAAGTGCAAGGGCAAGTGTCCCCTATAGAAAACTGGGGGTGTGGCACCTACCCCAGCACCCCCGGCTCCTAGGGGCCTGCATACAATTCATTTATACACGACTATGGCGGCGGCTCGAGGAGAGTACATGAATATCTCGAATACGGACAGAATTAGGTTGGCTGAAGCATTTGACATTAACCAGCAAGACTCCATAGAACTGGCCGACATTGTAGAAATAAACATGAAATATAATTAAAATAAACTTTGAAAATGAAAGTTTGAAAATGAGAAAGAAATTATAAAATCAAAATAGTGAAAAGGGGTGCATATGACGTGAAAAAAATGAGGTAAGAATTACATAGAGCTACATAACTTGTTTATGTTAATTGAATTCGAAGTGTGAATGTGTGTGCCTATAAATGAAATTGAAATTGGTATTTGCATGGGACGAAATTGAACGTCTATGGAGCTGGCCCGAAATTGAATGGCAACTTCATGTCGTTAAATTGAACGGATTTCTCTATAAATTGAATGAAATCAAATTTAATAGAAAAGATATAAAACGAAATTGAAATGCTCAAAGAATGAAAATGAACCATGAAAGCAGAGAGTTGACGAAAATCATTCGAACTTGAACGCCTATTCATGAATTTGAATGCAACTCTGATGAAATTGGGCGGGAAAAACTATAACTATCTATTTTCCATAAACTAAGAGTAGTATGCTTCTAAAAATTAATGATACCTTGATGGCATCCATCATTACATGCTTTAATTACCGAGTAGCAGCAGTTTGAAAATGATATATAAAAACTCAGTTGTGCCGGATCTGGGTAATCATGAAAACATTGGGATCACATACGACCATAACCCAAATGCTACAAAACTATTAAAACCCATCTGCTTATTTCAATAATATAGGTAATGACAATACCCTCATAAAATAAAGGATGGTCAATGTTGGGGTGTAAAGAAAGGGCATGATTTGTATTGAAATGGTACCTGCATTCGGAATGAAAAGCATATTTTTTTGGGGGGGGGGAATTTTTCTGAACTGTAATTTCTTTTTAAAACAAAGCGGACACACAGTTGATATTTAAAAAAAAACAATATCAAGACAAAAATATGAAGATTATGGCAATTTACTGACTTAGGAGGGGCACTTTTCTTCATTTGAGGGATGTTTATTGATTTTGCCCCCACTGAAAATTGGTATTGATCCGTGTTTTATGAATTTCTGATTGAATGTATGCCATCACATGAGGGAAGTCCACGTATCATATATCTTAAAGGGATATACTCAACCGCAGATTGTGGACGTTTTTATGCCGCGAGAGAGCACCGTGATCGTTACCTGATCATGCTGTTGCCCCGTGGGGGAAACATCGGACAGACTAGTCGCTGTGCAACATGCACGCTCTGCCTGAGCTAGAGCTCTCGTGCGAGATTCGGTCGGCTGCGTGCAGTCCGAAATATTATCCCAGTAGTCCGACGTACTCGTTCGACGCACAAACTTTGTGCACAAGTAAATGGGGCTCACGTAATCCTGACTTTCCACTCGGCAGCCTGGTGGCGTATCTTATTATAATTTGAGTAAGGCCAAATGCTTTGTTATTGAAAAACTTTTTGGCGCTAGCATGAATGATGGCTTTAAAAATACCAACATCATTGTTGTTTAATCGTTTCATTTTTCGAAAAGAAATTTGATTGACACTTTAAAGGGAGCGACAAGTCGCAATCTATGGGCGGTTTTACAGTTGGCTGCTCCTTTCTCTGGATCAAAGTTCAAAGCGACTTCAATTTATCGCGCGCAGCTAATAAAAGTTCGCACATTGACCCAAATTTGAGTAAACAAGATCGCCTGTTCTTTATTCCAGTATTTGAATCTCATTGGTCGGTTACGTATGTAGGGATTCGAGTTAACGATCACGCGAGGAATTCGGCAATAACATTCCTTCGGTAGCGCACGATTGGACCTGATTGTATCGGAATTTCCCCGAGTCAGGCCAACTGGTCAGGCCCATGGATTACGACTTGCCACTCCCTTTAATAACACACACATATTGGTGAACGAGTCTGGGAGGTAGCTATCAGTGCAATGCGGGCCGCTTGCGGGCCGTTGGTTGCACGCAGTCTATAGTCACTGAATCAGTGGTTGCAGTAATGTTGCAGGCATGCCGCGCAGCTGCACATAGGTACGGAGCATAGGTAGGGAGAGATCGTTGACAGTGTAGTGTATGTCTCAACCGCCGCTTAGCCAGGATATTTATTTATTTTTATTTTTATTTTTTAATTCTTTTTTTTTTGGGGGGGGGGGGGGGTGGAGGGGGGGGGGTCACTCTCAGACAAAATTGTGCTATCCAAGCGAGTCCACACACTTCAAAAATGAACCCTAAATGGCATATCGCACAAAGTCTAATTTTGCACCCTATACGGTGTCACATCATCATTTATTTGGACGCAATACTGAAGAGTATTAGACCGTGGGCCAAGCCTCAAATTTCTTCATTTCCGTAATCCCTGACTGGGGGCTACTTTATTTATTACTAAATGATCAATGGACACGCATGTAAGACCAATGGTGAATGTTCCCACTTCTGAATTTTGAGCGTTTTTTCAGAAATCTGAAATAAAATTGCCAATATTAGTGCATGTAGCAGACCTCTTTCCTTCAGTGATGAGGGCATAGTTGAACCTTAGATAACCAATCACAGCTGGGGTATTAGGGAACTTTGTGTGATTGACCAATCACAGGCCCTGTACTCTGAGTCATACTCATAGGCAGGTTCACTGTTAAAGGTTGACTAAATTAGAGAGAAAATGGGTGGTCTTTCCATGTATTTTTTTCCTTCTAATCACGAATCTGCCAATCAATTGTCCAAATTGTGTCTCGTTTTGGCGAAAAAGGGGGAAAAGTAGAGGTTTTTGGACCGTTCCTTAAAACTCGTGAGCTGATTGGTTAACCCCCAAGTGACGTATGAAGAGTAAGAGGCACAAGATCTGCAGGCTGCAGCATAATCACAGAATGCGGTATTTGACCCCTCTGTTCAACGGACAATTTATGAAAAAAGGAAATTAATTAATATAATCTTAGGAGTGAATAATCATTAGCAATATATTTTCTACAAGATCAGAAAACGCTTTTCCCAGAATATACAGCTCTTGTTTTGTTTTTTAGCTTTTCTTTTGAACAATGTTCTCATCCATCTGAGCTTCCGAACGAAAGTTTTGCATTGGTCTTAAACGCGTGCACAGCCGTTTTATGCGTCTGTATACATGTACAATGTCCTACACATCTTTAGTACGGCAGTGACTATGTTCCCCTCGTCCATAGCGACTGGTGAACGCTTTTGTTTTGTTAGTTCACTTACGGTTTTTTTTTTACTTCTCTTTACATAGTATACGGTACTGACTTAGATTTTGGCTGAATTCGAGTAACTTATATAGAGAGAGGAAAAGTGCCCGCGATTCCGAGTTGGAGGACTTTTCTGAGTCATGCAGATACGAACTCTGATTTATCAGATGATTTATCAGATGATTTATCATACCCCGAAGGCAAAGAAGCTCGAGTGGCAAGGGAAATTCGACCATATTATATGTTTGAACCCCTCGCAGAATACGGTGAAGGACCGTGGGTGAAGTAACTCCAGGGAGCTCCTACGCGTTGGAGCTCCCTGGAGTTACGGGTGAAGTAGACCGAAAATTCTGTCTCTCGTTCGTTAGCTCGTCTTAGCTAACGAACGAGAGACAGAATTTTCGGTCTACGGGTGAAGCTGCTGCAGCTGCTGTCGTTGAAAAACAGATTGGAAGACTTGACTCCAAGTCTGATCGTTGGAATAGCTGAATCTTTTAGCTAGCTTATCCTTCTCTTCATGCCAAATTCGGAATACAGGCCAGGATCCTCAAAATCATCTTCGGCAAAGTGATCGCTGCAGATTGTACTCCACTCACTTGGCCGGCCCTTGCCACTCTGCCCGCGTGAGCTTTACCTTTGCGACCCACAATTTCCGTAGATTTTCATCTTTAGGAAAAAGATGTAGGCTTACATCATCTTTAGGGGTCTTGCTACAGCCTGCAGCTATACACCGATTCGGCATAATTGATGAAACTGTATCCTCAAATCAACGTTATTGTGAGCAATTAAATGCGAAAATATGCAATGCAAATGGTCGATGCGGTGAATGTCATGCTCGGACTCGGTACCGTACCTGTATACAGGTGGGTGGAATATTTTCCTTTACTTTTCGTACGTCACAGATCACAATGTCGGTTCGATGTTTTTTTAGGGGCGGGGCTTATGACTCTGTAAATCAGCAAAAATGTACTTTTCAAATGATTATGAAATACGACTGAATGCATAAAAAAGTGCGTGATAGATATTTTTTGGCTCCTGATGACTCCTTCCTACGAAAAATGTGCAATTAATTTTTTATTTTAGTAACCCCTTAATTCTCTGCATTTGGAGTGCTGCAAGGCCAGTAACATCATCTGGGCCTGGTATTTCATCGCTGAGAGGGCCAGGATAATCAAGATATGAAGGTAATTTATTCTTCCAGTTTATTTTGTTTCAATATTAATGCTATTATGACCTATGAAGCTGTTCTTGGCTTTTGATGGCACGAGTGCTTGTTATATTAGGTCATTTTTTTCAAAGTACAGTTCCATGCATTAGTTTTTGTGTTGTGATTTGGTTCTGGTGAAATTCGAAATCGAATGGGCTTTTTTTCTCAGATTAATGATTGTAGTAAATATTAGAATATAATTTATTTTGTTTTAAAACAATTTAAATATCATACATTATATTCAAGGTGTACATTTTGAGTAAATTCCAGTGAATTCATTCACTTCTCACACACCTCTGATTACGTGACTGACTCAGTGACTACGAGTGCGATGCGAGTCACGTCAGACATGTCAGATGTGGTGAGTCTGACTGAGTGCTACAATTTTGAGAGCCTATTAAAATGTTCTCAAGCTCATTAATAAAAAAAAAATCAATAGATCAGGATATTCTTTAATTTGAAAATTGCCTGCAAACAGGAATCTAGTATTGCAGACATGGATTTATATTCATGTCATTAGCACACTTATACATGTACTACAAGCTTGTCTGAAGACACTTATACATGTACAAGCTTATCTGAAGATAACCCTGTACTCCAGACTAGCTTTTACGGGTGAATAGGCTTCAATAGCTTTTGTGTGTATCAGCAGGCCCTTTCCAGGCTAGATCATACAGGAGAGGAAAATAATTATTTAAAATTTCACTTTCAAGTCTGAATCCCTACATTTGTGGCAAAGTAAGAGTTGAAGTGTCCCTGAATCAGGTAATCTAGCAAATTTAAGAAAATTAAATCTTGCTGAGAGCAATTTTGTTGTCGGCTTTTGACTGCTGCAACAGTGAATGTTATACATTGCACTATAAACTTTTAGGATTGGGATTAGTTTGGATCAGTGAGTTTATTTTCAATAGGAATCCAAAATATCCCTAGTAAAGGAAAAAGTGAAAAACCTGATATATTGTTTTATTGCGGTTAATCTTTTCAATTTTGTTTTACACTTTGTAATTTGATACAGGTATCAACGTTTTGAGTCTCCGCAATGCTCCTTTGAAGACCAAGCACAGGACACCGACAATGAGTTGCTGTATGCAAATACTAGTGAAAATCATTTTGTTTTTTGATGCTAGTGAAAATTTACAGACTCCAGAGAAGCCGAACTTGCACAAGATGCTATCAAAACTTTTGGATTGGAGCTGGTTAGATCGCAAGAAAGGCTCGACAAATATCCCTATGAAGCTGGGTACCATCGCAAGTGCTACATGCGATACACAGACAAGTGTAAGATTGAGAGAGCAAGGAATTAAGAAGAATGCACTGTTGCCAGAAAGCAATGACCAATGTACACGTAAGTATATATTTTGTAATATATATACACTTACGCTCAACAGGCGCTGATCCAGGATGCTACATGTATCATAACGGGGGCTTTTACAATTTTCTTTTTCCTGACTATCAAGCCTGTGTACCTGTCTATCTCCCGAAATAGTTGATGACTGGGGTTGGGTTGGGGGACTCCGATAATTTTTCAGCCAGGCCGGCAGGTAATTAAATACAACTACTGCATTGCTTTCAGTGGAACCCTATTTCAAGAGCATAATTATGTTTTAAATTATTAAAAAGGCTGTCGATGTTCTTTTATATTTATTCATGACTGTTACCTCAGAGATTTCCCTTTTTCTAGGTGCAGCATGAGCTAAAACAGAGGTTCAACCACGACCCTGAGGACTAAAGCAGGACAATACAGCCGCTCTTATCTCTCAGAATTTCATATTGGAAGGCCTATTTTTTCCAGAAAAATGCATGATTTTGAAAAAAAAAATGATTGCACTAAGAACAATGCAGCACTAGTATTAAATAATTTATGTTGGGACAGTGCAAATGCAGATGCTTACCATATACATGATATGCAAGGCTCAACACTGGCGCTTGCCGCTTGCCCGGGGCAAATAAAAAGTGTTGTCGGGCAAGTAAACTGGAGAAAAGAAACAGTGTACTTGCCCAATCGGAAATAATGATCACTTTCTCAGTTGGAAGCATGTGTGCCTGCTCATGTTTCATGACAGTGACAGAGCACTAACTAGTTGCCAGTCGTCCGTTGTCCGTCATGCATCGTGCATAAACTTTAAAAAAAAAATCATCTTCTTGAAACCCCACGGGTGAATTTTGACCAAACTAGGGTGATGTGATGTCAATGTGTTAAAATGGGCACCATGCCTGTCAGGTCTGGTGGGTTCAAAATAACCTAACAGTAGTTAATTTTCAAAAATCTTCTCTCGAAGCAGAAATAACAGAGCCAAGATTTTGCAACAGATAAATACCTTGAACAGTGAAGAATCAAGTTTGTTGATAGGGTGCCCCAGGGTTGTATGATCAGATTTTTACACAGATGAAAGCCTGACCCGAGGTTCTCTTGGCTCTCTTAGTTTCTTTCTTATGAGTATAATCATTATATTTGAAGGATATCAGAAATCATTATTTCCAAGAGTCTACATTTTATTTGCCCCCCTCCCCCCAAGAAAAAAATAATGACTGTCCCCAAACAGCAATCCAGCTATTTACTCATCACTATCCTTTCTGGGTGGCCAAGGAGGTTTGACATCTTCCCACAGAGATGCGATTGCAATTTTTATCATTCAGTATTTACCAAACTGTCACTTATAATTTATGTGCCAGTTTTCTTGATGTCAGATTTTTAATGGTTCCTGTTGTTTTTATGTTCGGGCAAGTAAAGTTTGCATTCGGGCAAGTAATATCTTCAAAAAATGCCCTTTGCAAAATCAAAATCGGCTAAATATCTTTTAGTTTTATGAAATAATGTTGGGGAATATATACTGACTTTTTGGTTCCGTGTATTATGTTTCATTTTATTTTCACTTCATTTTTTCTTCATTTTAATAATTTTTCATTTCATCCATTGATTGGTAATAATAATTGTTAAGCGCTTTGAGCAGTTATAGACTGTATATTGCAATTTAATAAAGAACACTTTTATTATTATTATTATTATCGATATCTGGTATACAAATTCATACCCCCAAAGTGATATTTATAATCAACAAGTTCATTCATGTAATGTATAAACTTGTTATTTATTAGTAGCAGTCATATGTATATTCATTATTTTCCAAGGGCAGGCAAAGTTGTAATATATTTTTCTTTCTACCGGTTCCCTTTCGTTAATGCAGCTGATGTGTCTCATGAACAGAACGGGGGACAAGATCAAGTAGCTCCCAAGACTAGATTAGACTGCGACCACAGACATCCCATTCCAGAATTGCAGTCTCAAGATCTTCCCATCTACTGCCAGTCTGCTGTCTTATTTGTAAAGAAAGACAAGAACAGTTAGTTTGTTGTGAAACTATAAAAGCTGGTAAGCTAGTCGCTGCAGCCGAGATGAAGAAAGATGGGGCCCTCCTTATCAACATTAGAGGGAAAGATTTAGTTGCTCTAGAAGCTAGGTCTTTTATGGAGTTATCGCACTATTCGTGCAAGAAGAAATTATTCACAGCGTCAGTGTTCTTGTTTGGCCCACAAACTTCCCTGCACAGATCTGTGTTCTTGTGTTGACTGTGAAAACGTGTCATTGTCATTAGATGAACTCGAACAACATGAAGCAGAAGATCCTGACTCAGAGGATGAGATAGATGTTTAGTACATGTGTCTTTCACTTGTCTGTATTATCATTCATCAGGCGATGTTTTCGTTTGATATATAAATGTTGGTTTATGATTTGTGGATACAGTATAATGAAGGTCTTGACTTTTCTGAGAGATGATACATAATGCAATATCATACAAAAATTGTTTGCTGTGCGTCATTGTCAGTAGTTGATCTCGAACAACACAAAACAGAAGATCCTGACTCAGAGGATGAGATAGATGTTTAGTGCATATCTTTCATTTGGTCTGTTTGGAGCTAGAAGGGCAATTACTCATATACTTTAACACAGAGTTTACGCCCTTCTGCCTCTCAACAGATTTTGTCTGTATTAGCCTTCACCAAGGGGTGACTTTTTTTCGTTATACATGTATATAGACGTTTTATTGTGTTAAGTTACCCGCAAATAGAACCAAAATTGGTTGATTAATTGTATTTTTCAGTTAAACAATTTGAGCAGAGGAAATGATATACACTGGAGATTATATATATATATATATATAAATCTATTGAGAGACTTGTATGACAGATTAGAAGACTAATTCATTGGCATTTATTGTATAACAATGCACTTATTCCTCAACAAATAATTCTTTTCATGAAAGAATTCATAATGTGTACGAAAGATGATTAGATGATACATTTAAAAGTTGATTGACATACATGGAAGTCATCTTTTTAGCCACAAACCTTTAGTCACATACATGTACCACTTGTTTACACTACCAGTATGTGAAAATGTTGGTTTATGATTTGTGGATACAGTATATGAAGGTCTGGAATTTTTTGAGAGATGATACATAATGCAATATCATACAAAAATTCTTGGCTGTGTATCAGTGTCAGTAGATGAACTCGAACAACACAAAGCAGATCCTGACTCAGAGGATGAGATAAATGTGTAGTACATGTATCTTTCACTTGTCTGTATTATCCTTCATCAGGCGATGTTTTCGTTGTATATAGATTTTGTGTGTGTGAGGTTAAAGAATTATGAAAGGAAAGAAACTAATTTAGCAAATACCCATGTACACATAAAAGATGATTTGTTTTATATCAAAGTGTTTTGAGACCAAGGAGACAACCGTATATGAAGGTCTTGAATTTTCTGAGAGGTGATACATAATGCAATTTCATACAATAATTATTGGCTTTAAAATAATACATGGAATCCATTGTGATACGATGTGATAATGTAAATCAGATAGAGATATAGAAAATTTATTGAGACAGGTTGAATTGCACAGATTTACAGTTTTAAAAGACATTAAAAAACATTTCATTTACACTGTATATGGATAAAAAAGAATATCGTATAGATTATTTTGTAAAATAAACTTGTAAATACAATATAACTGTGATTACACCAACAACGCGGCAGTCGAGATACCCAAAAGTAAAAAAAAAGGAAATGTATGGATCACTGAATGACATTATCATTTGGATACTTTATTTATTTATTTATTTATTTCTGATATTTATACAGGGTGGCTCATATCACCAATTTGGTGGTCTTCCATGAGGCCCTGTTTGGTAACAATAAAACAAATAACATCAACAACAATCAATATATATAAATACACAAGCATTAACACGTATAATACACATCAATCGGTATCCTCATTAGTTAAGTAATCCTTCAGTAATATTCATTGACTATTTACAAGAATCTTCGAATCGAATTTTAAATTATTTAGCATTAGCATTTAGCATTATTAGCATTGTAAACTGTGAAATAATCAAATTAGAATATGGATGATAACCACACACCAAAATAAGGGGAAAATAATTAACAACACATATACCAAAGAAGTTGCTATGCATAATATCCCCATATAGCTCACAGCTTACATCTCCTCTGCAGATAACAGTCAATGTCCTCAGGTTGTATTAAAAGACAGCAGTGAAGAAACATGTACTAATTCCACTATACAGTGTATTCCATTCGTTGTGTTGCAGGAAAGCTTTCATATGAGAGGAAAGTGACACAACTTGAAGATGAAAGATCAAGAAATGGAAAGAAAGAGAGAGAGAGGGTGGGGGATTGAGTGTGTGTGAGAGAAAGGGGTGAGATAGATGGATAGATATATTAGATAGCATTTTTAAATTTTTTTGTGAAAAGATGATTGAAGAAATGTCATTCCAAATTACATAAAGGTTATACCTACTGAGAACTGTGTTACATGTACATTGAGCATTTCTACACGTGTATCTCTTGTAACAAAAGACTACTAAATATGCCATCTTATCATCATTTAACAATGCAGTAGGGTGTGTTGAGATGCAAGGAGCCTTTTAAAAGTGTTTTTCTGCCCATTTGATATAACATCTATGTTCTCAAACCCACATAAAATGCCTATAATATCTCCGTTGCTAGGGTAAAAACTATCAAAGCAACCAATTTCTATGTATTTCTTTGTTTTTTGGTAAAATTCTCATTAACACTCAATTTTCAGACGTGGGAACAATTGACGTTTTGTTTAGATACATATGTGGAACATATAACAGAAGTTTCAGGTAGCCCCCAAACGAGGACTACGGAAATCAAAAACTAAGCAGAAAAATTGGGTACGGCCCACGGTCTATATGTAACAGGGGTGGGTGCAGGGAGGGAGTCGTCCCCTTCCCGCGTGAAGTGCGAAAACCTTGACGTTTTAGCAAATTTTAAGAGAAAGATAACGGCTCGTAAACGCCTTTTTAGGCTATTTTCCCTCACTTTTCCCGCTTTTTCGCTCTAGCTTTTTTTTTTTTTTTTGAGGGGGGAGGGGGGGGGGGGGGGTTGGGGTGCAACAAAGAAAAAGATAATAATGTATTTACATTGTTTTACTTTCTTTTTTGTTATTTTTTTAATCAGAATTGATAGACCTACTTTAAAAAATCGCCAACCATACCTTCCGAACAAGAGACACGCACATTAAAAATTGGTTTGTCCTAGTTTATGTACATGTACTTGATCATGTGACAAAGAATTTTGCGAATAATATAATGTAGCATAAAACAATTCACAAAATTCCTCAAGTCAACCTTCCATTTTTAAGACAAACAAGTAGGACGTCAAATTACAAGGGGTATGGATAATTGTGCTGTTAACTGTATATACATAGACCTCTTTTTATGAAATTATATCCAACATCAAACATTTATTTGTATAATTATTATGATTGTCTCAAGAACGTCATTTCGACGCCCCCACCAAATTCAGAATGGTTGGCACTGATCTTTGCATCAAAGCCGCGAAAGGCCGCCATAGGCGGCAGTTCGCGAGTCCCTTTAAAGCTGGTATTTCCCTTGTGTCCTGTTCGCTTGTGATACTAATATTTTCAGGTTTTTGCCCAAATCTGGCACAACTGAGTTTTGACATGTCATTTTCAAAATGCTGCTGCTCGGTAAAGCATGTACGGTTGCATGTCATCAAGGTATCATTTAAAATCATAATACTTAATCTAGATTAGGGGAAATTATTATTAATAATTATTGTCATAGAGCGCATAGTGTGGTCACAATAACCCTTTGTTTCAGGGTTTCGGTTTCTTTTCTAGGATGCACTGTACAACATTTTTATACTCAATGGCAGTCAATTCGATCTTTGTTTGTTAAACGGAAATGAGAGATTTGTTTTACTTGAGTTTAAAATATCATTCTCATTGAATTGTAAAATGTTGCTTATTACCTCAATAAAATAGCCGATGGAGGGATAGAAAGTCTGAAAAAAGTAGTTGAAAATGTTTGCAACTTTATAAGGGTCCTGAACCTTAACAACAGTAGTGTAGTAAATTGATGTGAAAGAGTTATAACGGTTTAGCGGTAAATTTACTGATTGTTTCTAGCTTCGCACAGCAAGGTCGTACGGTCCTGTGATTTTCCTAGTCTCTTATTGGTCGTTCGCCCGTATTTATATATTTATATATTAATAAAAAGGCAGAAAAACATAAGGAAAAGGAAAACAGAAAGAAAAAAACAACAAAGAAATACATAAAGAAATGGAAGACAGAATGAAAACGAGTCATTTTGCTCATTGCATTACAGGATATGGGTAGAGGTAAGGTTTTCGCGAACGATTCCGAAAGGATGGGAATGTCGAAACAATGGCAACGTCCATGCAGCATTCAAAGAAGCTCTTCTCAGAATGTGTCGCGACAATGGAGCCGTAAACCATTTGTGCGCAGTTGTTGCGTAGTTCTCATAACGTATGTGCGAACGTCGTGTGTAGCGTTTTTCAGAACACTCTCCCGGTAAATATAAATATGCTTAAAGTAGACAATAAAGGGAACTTTGTGGTTTTAGATATAACGTTGTACGAATATGATATTACTATCGCGCCGTTGAATGACCCGAATACAGACAGCCCATCATTTTTTGCTGATCTTCAACAAATTATAATAGATTTTGAGAATCCACATGCTACTGGGTGTTTGGACTGGAATTTAGTAGAAGATTCAACCCTTGAAACATATACTGACTTGCAAGTTAATAACCCGTAAGAATTAAGTAGATTTATGTGATCCTTGAATAATCCGATTTTGAGATAAAACATATTATGCATGTGGCAACCTACCCCTTTTAAACAGAGTAGATTAAACTTCTTTTTGATATCTTCAGAACCTCTTTTATCCATGCACAAAATTGATATTCTCTCGGGTTATCGAACAAATAACTTCTTAATTCGTTTAAGGCTTAGTCTGAATCAGAAAAAAAGAGTGCCTAGTTTTGGAAATTTGATAATTCCTTGTTAAAAAAGGAAAGTTTTGTTTAACAAATTAAGAAAACTTTAAAAGATACTTCTCTGTTTAATGCAAAAGACGGAGTAAAGTTCGATCAAAGTGATTCCATAGTGGGTGATTGGGAATTTATCGTAAATGTTATAATAGTCATTTGTGTATGTTTGGACTCTGACGAGTAATTTCCCCACCGGTTTCATAAGGTTTCCTTTCTAGCTGACCAAGCTTAATTATGGGGGGGGGGGGATTTAGGGGCGTCTGGCAGGCATTCTCCACCACTTAAATCTTCAGACAGTAGTCATTTTTGTATATTTGGACTCTGCCGGACAATTTACAATTAGTTTCATCGGCTTTCCTTTCCAGCTGATCGAGCTCATTTCTTTTGGCCACTTTGGGGGCGTCTGGCGTACACCCCATCACTTAAAACGTCTGGCAGTGCCCATTCATGTACCTTAGGACTACATGGCGAATCTTGCCATATAGGTTCCTTAGGTTTCCTTTCCAGCTGATCTAGCTCAAAATTTCGACCAATTTGTGACCTCTCCCTGGCCGCTGCCAGGTAAAAATGCGAGAGGAATAAATGCCAGAGGTAAAAATGCCAGAGGAAAAAATTTCAGAGGTAAAAATGCCAGAGGAAAAAATGCCGGAGGTAAAAATGCCAGAGGTAAAAATGCCAGAGGGAAAATGACAGAGGAAAAAAATGCCAGAGGTAAAAATGCCAGAAGAAAAAATGCCAGAGGTAAAAATGCCAGAGGTAAAGATGCCAGAGGAAAAAATGTCAGAGGAATAAATGCCAGAGATAAAAATGCCAGAAGTAAAATGACAGAGATAAACACGCGATGGGTGATGTCAGGAACAAAAAGTAAAAAGAGGAAAAATATGCCAGCTGCATACTAGGAGAATATAGGTGAAAATTCAAGAGGTGAAATATAAAGAAGGTCAAGAAGCAGACCTGACATCTGGTATTTTACTTTTTAGACTATTTGGTTTGACCGCGTTTTTCTTGTCGAACTGTTGGACTCTGCCACTCTGGACTCCAGATCGTAGACCCGGCTTTTTTTTAATCGACGTACGATTTCATTATCCCGAATGGAATTTGGAACGAGAAGGAAGTCTGCAACTGAATTTTAGGTTTAGAGAAGGGAAAGGAGGTATGCAAAAATTACATCACCCTAATGTGGGACAGTCCTTTTGTAGGTAAATGTGAACCTTTTCGAAATTATGAACCTTTGGATAAACGAACCTTTGGAATAAGGAACCTTCGGAATAATGCAACAAATGTTTGGAATTTTGAACCCCCAGGCATGGGAAATTAGTGTTTCGGAAATACGACCTTCGGAAAAACAAAGGGGGGGGGGGGGGGGGGTTACTAGCATTTTTTACCTCTGGCATTTTTACCTCTGGCATATTTACCTCTGGAATTTTTTCCTCCGGCATTTTTACCTCTGGCATTTTTTCCTCTGGCATTTTTCCTCTGGCATTTTTACCTCTGGTATTTTTTCCTCTGGCATTTTTACCTCTGGCATTTATTCCTCTGGCATTTTTACACCGAACCCCCTGGCCATACCCACCACATAGAAGCTGTGAACTATATGGGGATATTATGCATACCAACTTCTTTGGTATATGTGTTGTTAATTATTTTCCCCTCATTTTGATGTGTGGTTATCATCCATATTTTAATTTGATTATTTCACAGTTTACAATGCTAATAATCCTTAATTTTAAAGTCGATTCGACAATTCTTAAAATAGTCAATGAATATTACTGAATGATTACTTAACTAATGAGGATACCGATTAATGTGTATTATACGTGTTTATGCTTGTGTATTTATATATATTGATTATTGTTGATGTTATTTGTTTTATTGTTACCAAACAGGGCCTCATGGAAGACCACCAAATTGGTGATATGAGCCACCCTGTATAAATATCAGAAATAAATAAATAAATAAATAAATAAATAAACATGCCAAACGGTCAATTCGTTATATGGGACTATGCGCTCTTTATATTCATGCACATGAAAATTGGTTTCCTTTCCAGAAAGGTTGACCACCCTGGCTCCCGGACTATATTGAGTCAGCACAATTTTTTTTTATATCTTATAACGCATCATTTTCCTTTCACTTATAATAAAATTCAACAAGAAGCATAGGGAATTGACACTGCTTATAATTAACGCAAGAACACGACCCTCTTTCCTTCTGTACAAACACCCCATTGAAATTTGCGCACAAGTCACTTGGTATCTTAGGAAGCACATCAAACGTATGTTGCATGCCTTCTGATGCTCAGAATTTGAAATTTGTTCCAATATCATGGAATCAAAGTTTTGACATTGGGCTTGTGAACTTTAAAAAGTGGCCATTTTGCCTTTAGGCGTGCTCACTGAAGCGTGACCGAATGATTTCTCTCTGAATTTCACCCGAAAGGTAACTGAGAAGGACCGCTACACATGTATCTGTATATATCCTCAGGTTCCTGATTCAGAAATTACAGAGATTTGTTTTAAGGGGAACCTTTTGTGTTGTGTTTATTTAGCAAGGGAATTGACAGTTTGGAATGCTTTAAAATGTTGAACCTTTGCAAATGCGATTTATACATTTTAATCCAAAATTGGGGGCAAAATATTTAACAAGAGCCTGATTGAACCCTTTAAAAATGTCATTCATAATCTATATCCTTTACTGGGGCGCAAAATTACAAGATTCTCGAGTACAAATTATGGGAGGGAGCAAAGCAACCAAGCTTTAGAATTATTTGGACCCCCCCCCCCCCCCCCCCCCTCGAAAAACAGTATTTCTATAAGTAGTTCATTTTACGCTGCGGATATGAAACGAAAAATCCTGAATGATCATAACTTTTCCTGCATTTTCTCTTTTTGCTTTTTCTCTTTTGTGTTTTTTTTTTGGTGCCCCGCCCCCTTTAAGTGCCGTCGGGGGCACATTGCCCCTGCCCCCAGTAAATACACCACTGCGTAAAAACCATAACCACAGAAGATGCATACACAAATTTGTGGTAACGTGAAAACGTGCCTCTCCCCCTCCGCATGGAGAAACAAAATGAAAACATGAGAGAAAGAGAGAATAAATGAAAGAAGAGGAAAAAGGGCAAGGGCAAAAAAAGACGGTAGGACCCCTTCCCGCACCCTCACCCTTATCAGTGGCCTCGTTAATTCGCCTTAAAGTATCCGATTAAGACGGTTGCTTCCCCCCCCCCCCCCCATGATTCCAGTGCTCCCTTAAAGGTCCCCTTTTATGGAATTACAAAGGAACTTCATTTAATAGACTTTTCTACTGTGAATCCAGATCTGTCAATTATATTACCTGAATTCCATTCATTAATCTGTAACCTTGAAAATAAAAAAAATAACTGGGAACGCCCCTAAAAATTTTGGAAAATCGGTCCAGCGATCGATGACGTCATGTGACGTCACCCACAGAACGCTCGACTCACACAAGCTGGATCGAGTATCGATGTGTGTGTGTGTTATGGCTATTGAGCTTCGTGTAGATCCCTTCGACTTCGTGCCATTTCAGCACTTCATTTTAGCTTTTTAAAGACAAAATCCTACATCAACGATGGCATCATCTTCTTCAGCCAGGACACTTATTCAGGATCAGATATATCTGATTTGGAGCATCAAGTCCCAGAAGAAATTGAAGAGGAATTAGGGGCCCGGCCGTATACTATGTTTGAGCCAGACATGTCGGATTCTGGGCAAGATTCTGATGATGACAGAGACGTCCCTGATTTTAATAACGGAGAGGATATCGACGGGAGACTTGGGAATAACAACTGGTAATTATTTTTTGATAATAAATTACCGATTAAAGTTTAATTCATGCATATCCACGTATTATGAATCTTGTTTACGCTTGCAAATTGCCCGAGAGGCTGAGCTGATACTTCGCTGATCGAGGCAGTGAGCTCGATGTGCGGCCGGGGTACACGCCGCGCCGCTTGGCTGTTCGCTTGCTGACCCTGCCTGGGCTTGCGCTTGGGCTTTTACTTGGGTTTTACTGGTGCATGGGGTGGTAGCGTTTGATTCTAGTAAATTCTAACATTGATATCCAGGAAACTCTTAGCTCTCCTGTTATCTTGCTTGTTTTCTTTGTGCTGATACACTAAGTAAGTGTAGGTACCGTTATAGTTGACAATAGATATGATCTTCTTCTTCTTCTTCTTCTCCACCCAGGGTTTCATCCAGTGTGTCTGCATGGAGCGGTATGTGATGGAAACTGCTTACTATTTGTATCGACAGCAGTATGGCGGACAGGCAAGGCAGGATGCAACTGAAAATCAGTGAGTACACCATATTTTTTGTTTTAATCCTTACTGCAGTATTCCTGTATTATATAAAGCAGTTGCAAAAGCAGATGCAAAATGCCAATTTGACTCCTTATGAAATTAATATTACGATATTCTTCTATAAAAGAAAATAATGTTTTAGCCTTAATGTAAATAGAGGAAGATTATCTTCTATTGTTTATTTGTGAAGTTCAAAGTAAAAGTTATCTCACTATCACCTACATCATAGACTACACTGTGCATTGTTTTGAAGTTGTCTAATCATAGTTTCCTTTGTACTCTTAAAAAAAAAATCTTTTATAGGAAAGCCAGGCAGGGCAGGACGTGTTCCTCTCCCATCTTGTGCCGTGACAAGAATCCGTGCAGCATTTCCATCAGAACCATTGGCGGATCCAGGGGGCATAGCCGGCCCGGTCCCCCCCCCCCTTTTGGAAGAGAAGTATGATTTTTTATTGTTGCTTGTCAGGGAATTATGAGGGGAAACTGGACCCCAATAACCCCTTACTGAGCGATTTTTGAAGGTTTGGCGAATTTCTGTTTTTGCCCCCCCCCCCCCCCCCCCCCCCCCCCCTCACTGAGCGACTTTTCGAGAAGCTGGCGAGACCAGAAAAATACGGGTCTACCTTTTTGACAAACTTTCATTTTTGTGCCCCCTCTTTTACTCAATCCTGGATCAGAACAGAACAGGGGCTTTGAAGAGGCGTAGACCTACATACAATTTTGCTGTTGATATCTTTTCCCCCACCTTGTCAAGATCTATGTTTACAGAAAAAATATATGTTTTACTTCCACCTTATTACTGAGATTTTTATTACTGTTCTAAAATAGATATTTTTTTTAAATTGGAAATATTCCCTGCATTTTACCTCTTTAGGGTATTTTCTTTTCAAAGTTTACTGTATGTATATATATTTTTTTAACCTTTGCAAAAAAAATCAAAAGGGAGGGCAGCTCTGTGGAACTTTAATTTAAGCTATGCAACCATTATTCTCATATATATTTTTTTTTTATTGGGGCTTGGATATGACATGCACCAATCTCAATATTATGCAAAGGTGATAGTAGAATTGAACATTTTAAAAATATTTATGTATCAGAACTGTTGTTCCATCAGTGTAAACATTTGCACAAAGTCATTATTTGAAAGAAAAAAATATTCAGTACTAATGACTGGCAAACATCTTTTATTTAATCGGGTCATTCATGTGATCATCATTATTGTTGCTTCACATCATATTTCTTTTCAAATTGACATTATTTTTTCTACAGATTTTTTTTCTTCTTTCATTTGATTTATTGTTGTATTTATTATTATGTACTTATATATGTTGGTCTAGTTGTTAACTTGATAACGCTTAGATAGCATATACATTTATCATGTATATAACTGTTTATAAGAAATGTTAAAAATGCTAGTACGTCATTGTTCAGTCTATCTTTTCATGATATTTAATTCCTATACATGGATATCAGTTTCCCTGAAAGTTGGGTTTATTACATGAGGGTGTGCTACACTGTGACAATGTGTAAAAAATTTTATTGCTGTTTTTGCTTCAAGTATCAGAGGAAAAGAGGAGTCTAGGAGGCTTATTTTGAATATTCATTTTCACTGTCAGAAATAAAATTGGAATTGGGTAACTGAGTTCACATCTAAGTATTTGCCCAGAGCATTTTTTGTAATTGATGTTGTAAAGATGCATGTATCTCAGTCAAGAATGATAACTCTATTGTTAATGGCATATGAGGACTGTTATTTTTTATGGCATTTGTTGTTTAATTTGTTAATGAAACACACTTTGGAAGCTAATCAGTTTTGTTTGTTTTGTTTTGTTATTTTTTTTTTTTTTTTTTGGGGGGGGGGGGTGGGCATTCTATTGAATTTTTGATGTTCAATTGTAAGACAACCATTTCCTGGATACAACATCTATATCTACATTTCCAGAAGTAATAATATATTTCAAATCAATTGAATATTTTTGTCATCTCTGGAAGAGCTCAAACACATTTACTATGCAAGGCTTGTCGTGAATGAAACTAACAATTGAAAAGAAAGGTATGAGTGCGGGAATGAGATCAAAACCAACAATTGGCAGAATGGAAAAAGAAAAAAAAAAGAGAGATAAAAAGTTGAGAGGAGATGTGTGTAATTGGAGAATATTGGGCAAAAAGAAGGAGAAAGGGAGACAGAAAGCACAAGAGAAGAAATAGTGAAAAAGAGAGGGAATCACTGGGGGAAAAAGGGAGAGATAAAAAGTTGAGGGAAGATGTGTGAAAGTGGAGAATTTTGGGCATAAAGAGGGAGAAATGGAGGGAAAGCACAAGGGAAGAAATAGAGAGAGAGGGAATCATTGGGGGAAAAAGGGAGAGATAAAAAAGTTGAGGGAAGATGTGTGAAAGTGGAGAATTTTGGGCATAAAGAGGGAGAAATGGAGGGAAAGCACAAGGGGAGAAATATAGAGAGAGGGAATCATTGGGGGGAAAAAGAGATAAAAAGTTGAGGGAAGATGTGTGTAAGTGGAGAATTTTGGGCATAAAGAGGGAGAAAGGGAGGGAAAGCACAAGAGAAGAAATGGTGAAAGAGAGAGAGAGGGAATCATTGGAAAACAGATTTTCTGTCAAATGAACTACATGTATAAGGTAGAGAAGTAGGAATCAACCTGTACCTGTGATGTATACCCCTTTTTCCTGCCGAAGGAGGGGGGGGGGGGGGGGGGGGGGGGGTTGTGTAGGTTGAAAATTGCCCGTTACATTTTCACTACATTCAGGGTGGTAACAAAAATCAATATTAAATATACGGTGGAAACTTAGTATAACGAGGTCCTTGGGACTATTAAAATTACCTGGTTACATCCAGAATCTCGTTATATCAGTTTAAAAAAAAAAGAATATAAAGAGTTGAGACCAAAATATTGCCTTGTTATATCAGGAATATTGTTGTATCAGACCTCTTTATACTGAGTTTCCACTCTACCATGATAAACATTTTTATAACACTCTTTATGGAGAAAGATCTTTTTCTTCATCAAGAACAAAAAAAAATCATTTTTAATATAGGTTTTCCCGGTCAATTTCAAACTTTCTCCAATCAATTTAACGTTTCGAGCAATCAATTTCGCCCGAAATGCGATCGCGGTAACAAATCAGAATTCAAATTCGTCTTTGGCCGCTCAAAATCAACATCTCAGCGATCAAATTGCAAATCGCGCCAATCAATTTAAAACAATGAGCAATGGTATTCGTCAATCGTCATTCAAATTCGTCCATTCGTAACAATTCCGTCTTTGCGGTCATTCAAATTCGTTAATGAGCATGCATATTTGAAATAACTGCATTCAAATTAATAATGTGAGGTTCGTATCAAGTAGAAAGTCAAAATGGGGAGGGTTTGGGGAACGCTTTATGTTAATACTTGGCCATGGTGTTGTTATGCTCATTTGGCAAATAACCAGAAACATTTTCCTTCTTTTCATGTCAAATTTGGGTAGAAATTTGATCTCTTTTTTGATATGGTGTTTTGATTTCTTAAGGGGTCTATGCCCCGGTTCTCCCCCAATCCACCGTAAACTAAATAGTTTTTTTTACACAAAGCTTGTTTTGGGGAACGCTATATGTTAAGAAAGCTTACCCGAGGATTGCCCGACAAAACAACAACTAATGTATGCAGGATGGATTCCAAGTATTGAAGTTTATTCATCAGGAACAGGTTAATGGAAAAGCTTGTTATATAATTATAGGTCCCCAGGAAAGAAACATTCATAAATTTGACTACATTCATAAATCAGTCTATTAAAGAAACGCTTGTAAACACTTTCATCTGTTCCGTGCTGTATTTTACTTCATTTCATTTCACTCTACAAGCTTGACGTTGACAGACTACATATTGCACTGAACTGACTTAACGGACAACCTGTACAGAAAAAAATATGGCTGACCATCATCCAGTACGCTACCGACGCATCACCAATGAGGACCGACGTAGAATTATCGAGGCTTTTGAAGACAACAACATGGACTATCTTGGCGGACAGACTTGGTGTCAAGCGCCAGACAGCAAGATCTATCGTGGCCACATTCCTACGAACGGGGCGAAGTGACAAAATACCTCGAGGTGGTAACAGGAATGTCAAGATGGACGACGAGATGAAAGAGCGCCTTCGTGAGGTTTTGAACGCCAACCCCCTAGCGACCCTCGAACAAATGAAAACCGACTTGGAAGCATCACTTCCAAACAAGCCCCATGTGAGTACCAGTACCATCGCGCGTACTTTAAAGGGAGTGGCAAGTCGTAATCCATGGGCCTGACCAGTTGGCCTGACTCGGGGAAATTCGGATACAATCAGGTCCAATCGTGCGCTACCGAAGGAATGTTATTGCCGGATTCCTCGCGCGATCGTTAACTCGAATCCCTCCATACGCAACCGACCAATGAGATTCAAATACTGGAATAAAGAACGCGCGATCTTGTTTACTCAAATTTGGGTCAATGTGCGAACTTTTATTAGCTGCGCACGATAAATTGAAGTCGCTTTGAACTTTGATCCAGAGAAAGGAGCAGCCAACTGTAAAAGCGCCCATAGATTGCGACTTGTCGCTCCCTTTAAATGGGATGATGTATACGTCCAAGCTGGTGGAAGATGTGCCCCGACAACGAAATGAACAGCGAGTTTTAGACAACAGGGCGGGGTATGCGCAGTGGTTTATGGAGGAAGGGGTGGTCGGGAAACCCGTCTTCATTGACGAGTGCGGCTATAATGTATGGACTCGCCGAACATACGGCCGTGCCCCCAGAGGTCAGCCAGCTCGCCGGGTCGTGAGTGGACAACGAGGACGAAATCTGAATGTAACCCTGGCAATAGCCCCTGAAGTCGGTTTGGTGCATCATG
This sequence comes from Heliocidaris erythrogramma, assembly GCA_025617745.1. Taxonomy (NCBI): domain Eukaryota; kingdom Metazoa; phylum Echinodermata; class Echinoidea; order Camarodonta; family Echinometridae; genus Heliocidaris; species Heliocidaris erythrogramma. Next base: position 3,441,077 of record CM046873.1, read on the forward strand.
GCACAAGAGACTGTGACCAGAGAGGGCTTCGAAGGTTTTCTGGCTGATACAGCCCGACGCTGCCAAGAGATCTTTCAAGAGAACGATCGGGTGTTTCTCATTTTCGACAACGCCAGACCACACATTAACGCCAGGCTACCAGAGGGAATGGACAACATCACCCTGAAGCTGCTTCCGCCATATTCGCCTTTCCTTAATCCGGTGGAGAACGCTCATTCTGCTTTCAAGGCTCGGGTCAAGAGAATGCTCGCTCGTCCGGAGTGGCAGAGACGAGTGGATGACAGAGAGGCGGCACAGGAGGAAGGCATCAATCTTCAGCAATTGATGCTGAACCTGCTACTCCAGGTCGGACGACTTTCGATCGGTGTCATCTCTGCAGAAAAATTTGGCCAGTGGTACCGACACAGCCAGACCTTCTTTCCTCGATGCCTGGCAAGACAAAATATCGACGGATAGACCTGCACACTTTCAGACAGAATAGACCATGTACCGATAACTGAGAAATATGTAATGAGAGAAAGATAAACGTAAAGATGAAAGATATGAAACGATGAACATAAACATGCACAAAAGAAATGAAAAGCCACAAGATAAGTAGATAACATCTACAAGAAAAACATGTATAGGAAAGAATAAAATGAAAATAAAGAAATCAAACATGGAAAAGAAAAGAAGAAAAAGAATAGAAATTACAAAATAAAGAAAACATGTCATGAATGAAACAAAACAAAAAATAAAAAAATCTGAAACATTGAAAAGAAAATAAAAATAAAATATATAATATATATATATATATATATATATATATATATATATATACATATATATATATATAAAATGGATGATAAAGAAAACAAGAAATGTGAAAGTAATGTGTATATACGTTTGTGTATGTGTGCATGTTAGATCAAAATGCCTATGTGTCCACGCGGACACATCGTACACAAGGATTCTAAATTGAATGAATAACATAGAAAATCGACTTCCTAAAAACGATTTTTAATGCTCGAAACACGTTCCCCAGCCATGACTTCTTAAATTGATTGCGGTAATTTTAAATTCCATCGCACATGAACGAAAATGTTTTCCTATTAACGCTTTTGATCGCTCAAAAACGAAATTGCGTGTTCTAAAATGAAATTGATTGCTGTTTGTGTTAATTTGAATGATCGATACACACGATACGCGAGGTATCGTTTTATTTGAATGACCATTTTACGAATTTGATTGGCAAGGGTTTAAAATTGACCTGGAAATCCTATAGTAAAGACCAATTGAGAGAGGTGCTTGTGAGGTAAAGCTCAGAGTCGCCAAATTCCATATTATTGGTACATGTATGATCAAACTTGTTTCAGGGACGGCCTCTTCTTGATGCCATACGCAGCCCCGTGCTATCGACGAAGTCCTCCGCACAAAAGTGCCCGGAGCACACAACACTGTGCTCACTCGGCCCCTTCCAATGGGCGCGAGTTAATTTTACTTTTGCGGTCCATTTCCTTCTTATATTTGGGTCTTTAGGGAATAAATGTAGACTGACACCCTCCTTTGTGGTGTTACTGCAACCTGCAACAACGCAGCGTTGCGGCATACTTTTTAGAGGTGGTTTTCGAGGTGGTATACACCCGGGGTATACACAACAGCAAGTTAGTTTGCACATGTAATACAGGCAATATAGGCAATATTGTAAACAAGCATCGGCAATGTCGGTTTGTGACGTCACACGTCAATCATGCTCGCGGAACGAGAATTCGGGGTTTTAAAAGGGGGCGGAGCTTAAGAAACTGTTTTGGACATGAATACCTGGGGGAAATATTATTTAAAAATATTTTGATACGTATTTATTGCAAACGGATGTGATTTTTCAATTTAGATGAGATGCATGTACAAAATACCAAGAATTATAATTTCATAAAAGGGGACATTTAATGGCAGAACTAACGCTACGCCACTGTTTGAAAGTAATCGCACCCCGCCCCCTTCCAACTATTACATCAAATCCATCTTTAAAACAAGCAAGATTCATTACAATTTCTCATAGATCTATAAACCGTAAGCATATTGTTTCTCGCGTGTAACAATATTATTTTCTCAAAGAAGTAAATACTTAAACTTTTGAACCTACAATAGAAAAAGGCAACATTGTTTCAACAATATGTTGTATAATATTAAGTCGTCACGTTAATCAAGCAACTACGACTGTATTCATTTGACTATTAATTTAAAGCCAAAGACAACTGAAGACGCATGTGCAGTTGAAGATATAGAAGACAGCACAATCGGACCTTCAAATAATATCGTTACTAACGGAGTGCCCTCCCACGTGCGATAAAATGTGATTATTTCCGGGGCCCTTGCTTAGCATATTTTGTTGTCTCGTATTTGTCATCTAGTTCGAATTTGTACGGGGAAAAAATCAAAACAATATGGAAAATCAATCAATGTGCAAGCTCGGTGGCAAAGCCAATCATAGATCAATATGGGCGAAGATGCAAATGGGGCAATGATGATCAAAGATTCGACTAACAAACGAGTAATCATGTTAGTTATCCGTGTTTTTATTTTTCTGGAAATTTGCATCGAGTTTAACATTTTAGATATGCACTCATATCTTATATCACATAGTTCGAGTTGTTCTATTTAAAACTAGAAAGGAACAGTCCGATGAAGATAAATAAAACTACAATAACAATATCAGTATGTATCATTATGTCCCTATAAAAAGAATACAATCATACCTGTGCTATCTTGCAATGGAGTCGTCGTTGGATCACATGGGTCTTTCTGGTTTGCGAGGTATGCACCTGCAAAAAAAAATACAATTTATTCATTTATTTATTCGCTCAAGGCCTGGAGCACTGCACATGTGTTTCTTTTCCTATATCTTTTTTTTTAATTCCTGTATGAAAACTTACACTGTAAAAAAATACTGCAGGATTTTAAAGTAAATTACTGGCAACCCGCTGCGCAGTAAATTAGTGTATTTGTCACGGTATTGTCTTGTTTATTATACAGTTTAACGCTAAACTGATTTATAACGTGACTGGTAGAAACTAAGCAAACCCTTGTAAATTACAATGAAAATGTCAACGTGTCAGACAGACTAATGACCAAAACAATAGAGAAAACTTGCTAAAAGAAGAGTGACCATTATTTTAAGAGCGCCCAATCTGTGTCCTATTGTTTGTCGCACATGTGGTTGAGTCGAAACTCCCTATCATACACAGAGAAGTACTACTAGGATTGAGTTGAAATTTGCTATACCTTTAGAACAGATATATTTCTTTGTTTATCCAGATTTTGAATATCAGACAATGCAGAGTTTATGAGCTATACGAGAAAGGCGATGTGAAGTACGATCCCAGCAAGCTGACACACGCAGTTTGAAAGTCCAGAAAAAAATGTTAATTTTGAATGAGAGTAAAATCATATTTTAAAATGGTATTTTACCCTAAAATTTTGTTAGATGGTAGATTAATAAATGAACTTCCAGAAAATACAATATTTATTGGTCGGTTTCTGGTGGAGGGTCACATATAACTGTCAAAATAGAGTATTTAACTGTAAAAGATACAGTATTGTATTGTGCAGCCGGGTTGCCAGCAATTTACTGTAATTCCCAAAGTAATATTTTATATTGTATTCAAGTTAGAACAATCAAAGAATTCAAATGCAGCTAAATAAGGTACTCATAAGTTTCTCGAATTTGATACAAAATAGAAAGAATAATCCGATGGGGATGAAACGAAATATAAATAAAGGTGTGATATAATAATTATTGTATAGGCCTAGGACTATGATTGTGTTCTCATATGTACCACAATCATACCGGAGCTACTTTTCAATGGGGTCGTCCTTTGGTCTCTATTAGGTCTTCATGTTTTGTTAAATATGCACCTCCAAAAGAATTACAATCTAGTGGCACAAAAGCTATTGTGTATTCCAATATGGGTTTTTTCACATTAGTGAGAGCAATCAATGAATTCAAATTCAGCTTAATGATAATTAAGCTGAATGATTAATTCCATACAAAATGTATAGTTTTTAATTAATTTCAAAGCTTTACCTTTCGATAGTTTATCTCCCAGATCAATAAGTCTCACTTCGCTGAGTTTGCTTGCCAGGATGGATCGTGAATGGGAGGTGTCTGTTTGATTGGTCTTCCACTTGATAAGGATCTCCACTAGAGCTTCATTGAAGTTATTGAGATGTTTTCTGAGTATCGATTGACTGATCGCATAGGTATACCCGAGAGCGTTGCATAGTCTTGAGTATTTAGCAGGTATTATGTGTTCAGCTAGTGATATCAACTCCACTTCCTGTAAAGGCTCCATCGTTCTGTGAAACCAAAGCATAAGCCAATACATTAGGCGATTATATTTCTAATCCCGAAGAGGAGAAGAGGGTCGCTATTCATAATACGGTATGAAGGTCGCTATTCATAGTAAAGATTGAGGATCTGTATTCACAAACAATGCAAACAATATGAAATTAAGAAAGAACAACCCGACGCGACGGTGCTGTTTTTTTTTAAAGAAGGCCTTAAAATGCATTTGCGGCTATTGTCATTATATCGCTATGAAGAATGCAAAACCCGTGACCATCATCATTAGAAGAACAAAAATATATATTTTGGCTTGTTCGCTGACGCGGTTGCAAATGAATAAGCAGATCTTTATACACATTTGCAAGTAACCGTGTAACGATTGAGGATAATGATCTTTGATTGTGTAGGCTATTGATTGGAAACTTGGGGAACTTTGGGGGGGGGGGGGACTTTATTGGGGAACTTTATTGTGTTCTCTGTACCCCACAACTGCATATATGTAAAATCACACACACACACACCCACACACAGGCTCTGCCATTTATGAACTACTTTGAAGAAATTGTCGGTAATATGTAATTGTACCAATGTTGAATGGCGCAGCGCGGTGGGTCGCGTACATTATTGGGGCATACTTGTTTTCCTTATTTTGTTCGACCCCCCCCCCCCCCCCCCCCAGCTACGACACAGCTGTGGGGATGTCCCCCATCCAATATTATCAGTTTGCTTGCTTTACTTAATTTTTATGAATAGCGACCATCTTTCCGTATAAATATGACTAGCGACCCTCTTTTCGTATTATGAATAGCGAACCTCTTCTTCAATTATGCATAACGACCCTCTTTCTGTATTTGGAATAGTGACCTTCATTTTGTATAATGAATAGAGACCCTCTTCTTCGATTATGAATAGCGACCCTCTTTCTGTATTATGAATAGACCTCTTCTCATAGTATGAAGAGCGACCCTCATTTCTTGGTATGAATATCGTTCGTCTTTTCCTAATATGAATAGCGACACTCTTCTCATATTATGTATAGCGACCCTCAATCTGTATTATGAATAGGGACCCTCTTTCCTAATTATGAATGCGACCCTCTTTTCATATTATAAATGGCAGTCCTTATGAATAATGACCCTTATAAATAATGAGCTTTATCCATTATGAATAGCGGTCCTGATGACTAGCGAGCGGACCCCCTTTTCCTCACACCACACTGAGTGAGTTGGACACTATACTTCTGCGGGGGGGGGGGGGGCAAAACCGTATTTTTGAACAAAACGTGATTCTGGTCTGAATAGGGGAGCTCTTATAACCGGGGAAGGTAATAGAAGAGGATAAATTAAAGGAAAAGCAAAGGAATACACAAGGAAAGAGAAGATGATTTTTATCGAAACCGGATAACAAAGAAATACATTTTATTAAGAAAAGAACAGGAAAGAAATTCATAAGGAAAGAACAGAAGATATAGAAGACATGATGCATTTCTCTTTGTTTTTTCTTTTAATCTATTCTATTCTCTTCCCTATGTATTTCTTTGTCTCTCCTATAATCCATCCTCTTCCCTCTCCTTATGTATTTCTTTGTTTTTCCTTTAATCTCTCCTCTTCATTTTCCTTATGTAGTATATCTTTCTTTTTGTTTTCCTTTAAAGGAGAATGAAACTCAACATACATTAGCTGATAATCATGTGGAAAATTGTCAGCCTGTTCAAAATATCTTGAAAATACTTTGATTTGATTACTCAGTAAGGAGAACAGTCTCTCTAAAGTTTGCAGATTTCTTGCTAGATATTATTCCATGGGGGCTGCCATTTTGAAAAAACTGTGATGTCATTGCGGTACATGTCCATTTACCTGTACACAATGGATAAGATGTTGCATAATGAATAGCTTTTGTACAACTAAAGCCACCCATGCAAAATGGCAGCCATCTTGGTACCCCCATTGTCTCGCACAGGTGATATCTAAAAGCAGTTGTAGGTCTTTGTCACTTCTTTGAAAAATTGACAAACCTTTGTCAGACCAAGCAACTTACAAGTGCATGCCAAATCCTGCTTAACAAAGAAACAGCTGAACCAAATATCTTGACACAAATAGGTTATATGACAGGATAAAAGTATCTTCATTTGAATGTACATGACTACAAAAATGGTTTATTATGAGAAAATCCAGTGTCATGCATTCCACAGCTGATCAGGAGTGTCATGGTAGCTAGTGTATAGGTCAGTGGGTATCTCACAAATAGAACTGCTCTGACATTACTTTGTAAAGAAAATGGCAGCCCCCATGAGATAATGTCAAGCAAGGAAAATGCAACTTTTGGAGACACTGTTCTCCTTCTTAAATAATCAAATAGGAGTAATTTCAAGATATTTGTAATAGGCTGACAATTATCTACATGATTATAGGCTAATGTTTGTTGCCTTTTATTCCCCTTTAAAGGACAATCCATCCTTTGTAATAATTTGATTTGTATGGAAGCAGAAAGATCAGAGAAGCAGATTGGTGAAAGTTTGAAAAAAAATCTGAAAAAGAAAGCTGTGATTGTTTAAATGATGTAATTAATAGTCCTACACATAATTATGTGAATGTCTATTTGGCCGAATCGATAAGGTTCCCGTAGGCAGTTGGTTAACTTCTTGCAACAATACCCAACTCTAATTGTAAGTGGGTCTTATAGGAGGGTCTTCTTCTATTCATTATACTCATTCCCTTCTTTATTCGCTAAAACTTCCTGTTTCCATTTCATCCTGTCTTATCATTTCTTATCATTTCCTTCCCTCTCTTTGTTGTATCCCCCTTCTCGTTGACCCACGCCCTCTTTTGTGTTGTTGTTTTGTACATGCAACTACACACCGGTACAATTATTTTTACCATAGGGTGTAATAGCCAAGATCATTATTTTATGTCCCTTGTTTTTTCCATATAACTGTTTATTCCTAATGTACTTGTTATGTTTTCATATTTTATATATATGACCAATACGTGCAATTATGCAGTTTTACATGTATGTTGTTTTTATATTGAGTAAAATAAATGAATCTTGAATCTTGAATCATCAAAATCATCTCCCAACTGACGTTCTTTTAATCTGTCATCGATGTCTTTATATACTTCTCTTCCTGTATATTTGAACTCTACTACCGTATCCTAAAATTGGCCTAATCTATTGCACAGAGGTTACCAAGGAGACAACGTCCTTTTATATTCTTGATTTATTTTTATGATTACAAATATTTTCAACTATCACAGTTCTTTCGATACACCAGTTTTGAATGAATAGCTCTGCCAGCAAATCAAGGGCTGATAAAGTTCAACAATGCAAGACAATACAAAAAAGAGATGTGTTAGTTTTTGTCATGCCGTATTCAGCTTTTAAAATTTGGTTTTGTTGTTGATCATTTATGTTCCTTTTGTAATCAAAGCTCAGAAGCTTATTCACACTTATTTTGTAATTGCGCCAAAATTAAATCCTTATGGCAGGATATGATTGAGTATTTTGAGATAGAAGAACTTAGAAATGCAGATTGACAAGATATACATGTGGGTATATACTTGCCACAGAATCAAATGGTGTTATACGGTTATTTTCATAATCAAGTTCAAGGCAACTTCACAGTCAACAACACCGTCTTTGGCAGAATTAAAGAAAATATTAATCACATATCGGGAGAAAGAAAATCATATTGCCATTAAAAGAAATAAATCGGGATGGCATTTGCTGAAATGGGAATGTCAGAATAAAACGTAAACTTTGTTACATCCTCTCCGCCCTATGCGTGTTTGTTTTTCCTCTTATTAAAAAAGGTTACATAAGCACCAACTTCATACATCACCCCCTCCCCCAAAAAACAAACAAGCAAAAAACAACAAACAAACAAAAGAACAAAAACAAAAGAACAAAAACAACAACAAACAACCCCCCCCCCCCTCAAATAAAAAAAATAAAAAATAAAAAAAAAAAATAAAGAGAAAAATCATGCATTATGGGACAGAACCTGTAATTCGGTATAACTGCTATTTTGGTCTCAGTTTTGACAGTGCATTGATATAGGAGGTTTATTTATATGTTTTAACCATCCTGCAAAACGAAGTGCTAGGACTGTAATACGTTCAATTCGAGTTTTAACTATTTTTAGTATGCCTTCTTCACTGTCACAAAAAACCCGTTCATTTTTATACAAATCCACGTTTACTACTTTTAAAACGTAAAATGACGTCTGTATTTATACCTCACTTTGGAACAAATATCGGCAGAATTTCGAAAAATCAAAGACATGCTAGAATCAGCTGCTGCAGTAGTAGGAACAGCAGCAGTGCTTCTAGAAGTAAAATCTGTAGTTATAGTAGTAGTAATAGTAGGAACAGAACATGTTGTGGTTCACATAGTAAAACTAGTATTAGATGTAGTAGTAGTAGCAGCAGCAGCAGCAGCAGTAGTAATAGTAGAAGGAACAGAACTTGTTGTGGTTCTCGTAGTTAGTAGTAAATGTAGTAGTATTAGTAGTGGTAGTAGTATATTAGTAGTAGTAGTAGTAGTAGTAGTAGCAGTAGTAGTAGTAGTAGTAAGAGTAATGGTAGTAGTTGTATGGTAGTAGTAGTAGTAGTTGTTGTTGTTGTTGTTGTAGTAGTAGTATTAGTTGTAGTAGTAGTTGTAGTAGTAGTTAATAGTAGTAGTAGTAGTAGTTGTTGTTGTTGTTGTAGTTGTTGTAGTAGTAGTAGTAGGTTGTGGCCCATGCATGAATACGTCATGACAAAAAACATATCTCTTGCTTTCATTGTCTTGCCTTTATTGTTGACTTGGCAGAGCTATTCATTCAAAACTGGTGTATCGAAAGAACTGTGATAGCTGAAAATATTTGTAATCAACATATACTTGCCACAGAATCAAATGGTGTTATACGGTTATTGTCATAATTAAGTTCAAGGCAAGGTCACAGTCAACAACACAGTCGGCCCATCAATGGCCAATTATTAGTCTATACTTTCTGATGATGTACCCTACTGAACATTCAGTTCGCATTTTCTGATGGTAGCAATCGTGTTGCACCTCTCCCCATCATGTCTCGGGTTTGTTCTTTTGAGATCTTCCTCACCAATGGTACACTGAACAACCTTCTCTGACATCTCATTTCCACTGCTTCTAGTCTTTTCCGATTGTCAGTACTTAAAGGAGAATTAAGCCCTGATTACAAATTTACTTATATTGGAAGGTGTAATATATTCCTACTTATTGGCCTAAATCATTTTCTAATAAGATATCAGAAAAGGGTATAAATAAAGATATTCCAACATCCGGTATCGTCTCCTACTTATTTACATGGGGGCTGCCATTTTCTTGCTGATTTGGAGTTGTACATGAACCATTGAGAAATGTTCCAGTCAGGAAGATATTTTGAATCCAAATCCTAAATTGATTTTCTTCACTACCTAAAATCCCATATGTGACGGAAAATATAAAGTGGGTGTTTACATGTATTATAAAAATTAAATCTTTATAATGATACTTTTAAATTGTCTGGTTTTGCTTAACAAAAATCTATTTTCTTGGGTTTGCCAAACAGAGCAGAACATAATATATGCAGCATGCATTCTGACTTTTCAAGTCCATTATCCGAAAGCAGGTGAATGCATAGTTTGCCGTTATAGATGCTCAGGGAAGAAACATCCATAAAATTTGAATTAATTTGCTCCGTCCCATACGTCCAGTATCGAGAAAATAGATTTCTATTAAGCGAATATCAATTTTCAACAGAAATATATAAGGAAATCTTCAGTTTAAAAATAAATTGACATATCTATTCTATATTTTTAATCTAGACAAATGGGTTTTTAATTTTGAAAAAGGCAATCGAGCATTTGGATTAAGAAAATCTTCTTGTACACATAACCATAATGGCAGCCCCCATGTGCTACTAGCAGACGATACATATTGCTAGCAGATGGTAAATTTTGCTCAGAAAAATTTGATTCGTATCGATCTCGTATATTTTGACGCGAAGCCATATAGTCTAACAAGTAGGAATAAATAACACCTTTGAACACTATCGTCTTTATTTTTGAGCGTAATTCTCCTTTAAATTCCATCATTCCAATAGAAGTATAAACAAAGTGTAAACAAAGTTTTGACATTTTTGGCTACCCATAGTTAAACCATGGTTTAAGTTAAACCGGAGTTCAGAATGCGGGCCTATGTATACGCTAAATTCCATGTTTTTTTTATGAATAAGTGCACAGTTATATTACTTGGCTAGACTAATATCCCAGGTCAACATGAGCGATGCTGCAGCTTTGCGTTGAGGAGCGGTCCAATCAACACGCATCTACAAAACGTCACCCTTTAATTTGCATATGAATATGAAGAACTTCCTTTGTAGTTTAACATCGTTCATGAATATTCAAAATAAGCGTCGTCGGTTGTCTTCTTACATACACCAATCAGTAGTCTAGTTCTGGACTCTCTTTACTGAATTGTTTTTTCGACGACTGTATGTATTATGCCGAGTGATTGGCGCGATCCGGAAACCTGATGGCCCGAGCAAAAGAGAGTCCAGTGAAATTGCTACACGCTGACGTCAGGGGTCCAAAGTTCACTAGCGCTTTAGCATGGGGAGGTGCGGCCAATTTTAATTGCTCTCCCTGAAAAATCTCAGGGAAAGTCGTCAGCGTGGAGCAATTGCACTGGACTCTTTTTTTCGGGGCCAACAGGTTCTCGCGATCGTGCCCATCACTCGGCTTATCGCGTATAGTCGGCGAATAAAAAAATCAATAAAAAGAGTCCAGAACTAGACTAACCAATCAGCTGCGTCGCCTCTGTTTGGTTTTGATTTGCATGAGAATGCGGATAACTTGCTATTTATTTTACTATATTGGAATCGCCCTGTGCTTCTTGTTTGTTGAAGATCTGTTTTTTACAGACATGTATCAAGTCTGGGACCGACCTAGTTCACTCAATCTTTATGAATATTCATATCAATCACTGCCAGTGTTCTTTTATCAGCCACATATTTTGATTCGCATGTTATCTTCTGCGTCATGACTATATGATTCAGAAGCCATGTTGGAAATACGTCAACTCTTACATTAAACACGTTAGTTCTAGATGCTATCCAAGAATTATAAAAAATATGAGTGTATACTTACTTTCAAATTGTCTTGTCTTGACAGGTGTAAAAATCAAAATGTCAAATTTCTGCTTTCTGATCCAATGAAAATTTGTTTCTGAGGATAATGGTCAAATTACTGCGGCCATTGCTCCAGGATAGAATGAGATGCTGCCAAACGAAGTGGATATAGAGAAGGCCTTTGCTTTTTACTGCATGAAGAAATAACAGTGCTGCATGAAGAAATTACGAATAGTTTCCTTGTACGTATAAAATGGATGAATCCAGTGTCATATAAAACTATATTCCTCCCAAGGAGGGTGTATGCTTTTTATTGTCTTCGTAGAAAAGAAGTTTAATCAGGAATACATGTATATCACTTCGGATATCTAGTAGATAACTGCCTAATTCTTAAAAAGTCTAATTCTGCACGTTCAAAACTGTCACTGGTCTGAGCTTAAATCTAGTATTCAGAGCTCCTAATGTGTATTTGTCGCCCTCCAAATGCAAACTAAATTTCAAAGTGACTCCAAAAGGCAATCTCATATTTTGGATTGGTTTGTTCCGCTTCTATTAGTAACCCAACAAAAGATTATGAAGAGACCATGAAATTCTTTTGTGCTTTCGGCTAACCTTTAACCTTGATGACGTGTATTAATTGTAAACAGGCATTAGAAGAGAACAAGGAACAGGAATGCAATGTATTACTTTCTATCTTCTGTATAGAAAATACCACTTCTACTACCACCGCCACCACCACTACCACCACCATCACCACTGTGATACCTGGTCACCATAACTCCTACTACAAATACTATTATCTATGCTACTACCACTTAGGCTACATTAATTAATGCAACTATTAGTGTTCCTGCTGCTGTTGCTACTACTTCTACTAGTTCTACAACTACTTACATACTAACAATACGTATACTACTACTACAACTACAACTACTACTACTAACTATACTAATATACTACTACTACTACTACTGCTACTACCATACTACCAATACTTATAATACTGCTACTACTACTAAGATTACTACTACTACTGCTACTACTAGAACAACAGACACCACCACCACTACTACTACAACTATTACTGCTATTACTACTACTACTACTGCTACTACTACTACTCCTATTACTTCTAATACTTCTTCTACTACTACTACTACTACTACTACTACTATACTAACATACTACTACTACTACTACCACTACTACTACTACTACTACCATACTACCAATACTTATAATACTGCTACTACTACTAAGATTACTACTACAACTACTACGGGAACAAGAAACACCACCACTACTACTACTACTACTACTACTACTACTATTACTGCTACTACTACTACTACTACTACTACTATATAGTACTATACCTATTACTACCATTATTTCTACTGCTCCAACTACTATACTATTACTACGTCTTTTACTACTTCCATTACTATTATTACTACTACTTTACTACTCCATTACTACTACTACTACTACTTCTACTACTACCAGTACTACTACTACTACTACAAAAACTATTACTACTTCTACTACTACCACTACTACTACTACTACTACTACTACTATTACTACTACTACTCCTCTTCCTATTACTACTATTATTTCTACTGCTACTATATTATTACTAGGTATTTGAATACTTCCATTACTATTACTACTATTACTACTACTGCTATTACTTCTAATACTTCTTCTACTACTACTACTACCATACTACCAATATTTATAATACTGCTACTACTACTAAGATTACTACTACTACTACTACTACTACTAGAACAACAAACACCACTACTACTCTTACTACTACTACTACTATTACTACTACTTCTTCAACTACTCCTATTACCACTATTATTTCTACTGCTCCTACTACTATACTATTATTATGTCTGTTACTACTTCCATAACTATTACTACTACTACTACTGCTATTACTTCTAATACTTCTTCTACTACTACTACTACTACTAGGCATAGCACACGAGCAGTGTGCGAAACCTGCCACCTGTGCTGAAGAGCAGAGCAAATGATTTGTACTCAATAATTGAAAGAAGGACAGCGACATGAGCTATAAACATACCCTTTTCACTGTTCTTTAGAGTAACATCACATTCATATTGCCTGACAAAATCATATTTATACCTAACTTGCAAGTATTTTTACAAAATAAATGAAAATGCCACATTTTCACGCACGGCAGAAATCAATCACCCGATCTGGCCAACACAGAGGGGCATCGAGAGATTGGAGACCTCCTCTCCCACAAAATGAACTTTTCTGGGGTGTTACACACCATGTATGGGCATGTTTTTACCATAATATGTAAGTCTATGATCTCCTGTACACAACAATGGGTTCATGTATCTGCTACCATACATATTTCTGAAGTTATAGTGGATCGGATGAAATTTGTCGATACGTTCATTATTTCGTCATTATAGCCCATTTTGATTTCATGAAGATATATTCTTGGAGTAAAAACATTATAGATTCGTGTGGTATGCTCCATTTTACTAAATATCGAGTGTAACACTCCAGAAACACAGCGAGAAATATTATTATAGAACCAATCAACGGTTTTCGTTCAAACAAAGTTTTAAAACATTGTACATATGTATGAGAATGCCAGCCATGTTGAAAGAAACTTGGCACGTCGCACCTTATTTGCATAATGATATTTGACTTGCGTATTTAATATTTGAATATATAATTAGCTAATTTGCATATTCAATTAGATATCGAATCAACACTTACATTTTCAGATACACTATAGCACACTTAACCAGCATACCAGATTTCATTGTTCTACTACTTATACAACTTGAGAAAATCCATTTTCGCATATTAATTAGCCGAACTTAATCTTTTTAAAGGAATTCCTGAGTTTGCAGATCATACTTTTTGCACAGGATGGCATTTTCTGAATCCTACTATTCAAAAATGAAGTAAAGAGGAGGTTTGATTTTTAAAGCATTTAATTTAACTGTAAAAGTTATCTTATTCTCACCATTTGCAGTAATGTGTTGTAAGTAATTTTCATTTTAGGGGTGTTCAAACTTGGTAAAACGTGAATTTTTTACAATTTTCGGCAAGTTTTCGACCCTTTTCGGGGATAATCAAATATCAATATCTCGAGAACCGAACGTCCAATTTACATGAATTTTTTTTTTAAATGTCATCATTTTAACAATCCTTTCAATGAGACTAACTTTGAACACCTCATAGATATATGACCACTATTGCTACTTCTACTACTACTACTACTATTACTGCAACTAGTGTTTCTACTTCAAGAACTGCCGCTGCTGTTACTACTACTACTACTACCACAACTATTAGTACTACTACCATTACTATTTTTTCTGCTTCTACTTCTAGAGCTGCTGCTGGTGGTACTACTACTACTACTACTTCTTCTACAACAACTACTACTAATATACATATACTACTACTACTACTACTACTACCATACTGCCAATAGTTATAATACTGCTACTACTACTAAGATTACTACTACTACTACTACTAATACTACTACTAGAACAACAAACACCACCACCACTACTACTACTATTACTAAAATAACTACTACTCCTATCACTACTATTATTTCTATCACTACTACTACTACTACTACTACTAATACTACTACTACTACTACTACTACTTTTACTACCTCCATTACTACTACTACTACTACCGCTACTATTTATTCTACTACTGCTACACTTCTTTTCTGCATCTACTTCTAGAGCTGCTGCTGTTGCTACTACTACTACTACTACTACTACTACTACTACTACTACTACTTCTACTACTTCTACAGCTATTAGTACTACTACTGCTACTTCTTTTACTCCAACTTCTGCTTCTACTACTACAGCTGATGTTGCTGATGCTACTAGTTATGTTTTTATTTGTAGCTTTGTTAGATTTGTGTTTTTTTTTTATGGTTTGTGCTATTTATGTCAATGAAAAGATCATAATTGTCATAATTGACTCACTGCCTGGCAGCTAAAAATCATACACCGTACTATTAATCAAATAATTTGCAGTCCAATGTATTTCAGCAGACCCATTGAAGTGTATACCAGATCTTTCCGACAAATAACATGTAAACCTCTTACAAAAAACCATGCATGCTCACAAAAGCTTACACCAAAACCACAGTAATATTATGCGATGGTTTGTTTTTCTTCTGCATGGTAGAAACCCAACAAAAGGCAACATATTTTACGATAAAGCAACCGTGAATTACTTTTATCCGCGTTAACCTTAAACCGGATGGGGTGTTTTAATCATTATGCATGTATTTGAAATTGAAAAGAGAATATAACAGGATAAAACATGCCATGTATTTCCTGCTATCGAACTTCTATCCAATAACTATACTAGTACTACCGCCACTACTACTACTACTTCTATACTAATACTACTGCTACTGCTACTATATATATATATATATACACACACAAGGTGAATTTTATTGCATGGTTTGTTCCATTTCTAATAGAAACATAACAGATCGTAGCACATTTCATGATGAATGACAGTAATGTTATATTATGCGGAACGTCTTGGAAAGTGGAGGGGCTTAATGGGGGGGGGGGGCTGCGTGTATACCACATTTTTGCTCTGCCATACGTTTGTACGTGTAAGTGGGGGGCTGTAACCCCCCCCCCCCCCCGGTTTCGCGGTCCCTGTGCAATACAACCTTTTTATATTGGTGACGTGTAATAGAAATATAAGGTGGATTTTAACGTGCTGCTTCTTTACTTCACAACCACTAAATAACAACAAAAACACGTTCTATGTACTGCTGCGACTGCTACTACTACTAGTGTTTATTTTTGTTTATTTGTGTTTATTTGCCAGGTATAAGATAACTGTTGCTGGGCTAGCGCCATGAGCGTCTTTGGACGGTGTGTGCGCTCTATAAATATACACTATTATTATTATTATTATTATTACTAATACTGCTACAACCATGCAAAAAAAAATCTTTTTAGTGCCTATACAGAAAGTTTTTGGCTACATCAGTAATGTAACTTTAATATGAATTCTGCTAGCAAACTCATCCTTAATGGTCCACTACTAGTTAGGTACACAGACTGTTCCTCATGGGAAATAGTGCTCACTTTGTTTCCAATATGGATACCGAGATAAAATTTAATGTTGAAAACGATGCCATCGACTGATTTTTGATAAAAAGTGCCCAAAGTGCCCAACATTTATGTTTTAGTGGCGCGCCATTGTTTTTATGCATTTCGGAGCCAACCTTGGAGCTAGAAACTTTCGTTTGGTGTTGAAAACCAACTATAAACAGTTAAAATGAAATATGGTAATGGTTAAGCCCCACCAAAGACCATGGGGGCTCCGAGTTTGTTCTAAAAGGGCCCAAAAGCCCAGGACTCACTAAAGTCGAAAAGAGAGCTGTAAATACCTTTCTCAAGTTTAATAGAAGCTCAGCAAATGGCTACTTTGATATATCTGTCAGGTGCCCAAATTGTGATTTTAGAGGCCCAAATAATGTAACACAAGTGATTATATCATTAAACTATAGTGGCATGACATATTTTCTTTCTAAAGATATTTGAAAAAGTGTTCTACAAATAGTATGAGGAAAGATGAGGAACAATACAAGAGGTACAGAAATGTTTTAACTTCAGTCTTAAGAAATGCAAAGAGACAATATTATAGTAACCTCTTCTTCATTAATAAGAACGATACTTGTAAAACATGGAAAACCATCAATGAGTTGCTGAATGGTGGAAAAGAAATGAAGAAAGTGACTAATGTAGAAAAATTAACAATATCAGACCACGGACAAAATAGAGTGATAACATCTGATAGTGATATAGCAAACGAATTCAACAATTTTTTTGTAAACATAGGTCCAAAGCTGGCCAACGAAATACCGAATGTTCATTCTGACTTTACCGAATATTTAGGAAATAAAACAGAAAACTATTTTTAAAACCAGTTGTTGAGGATGAAGTAATGTGCCAATTACAGACTTTAGACACAAAAAAAGAACGTGGCTATGATAATTTACCTACAAGATTGCTGAAAGATGCTGCACTATACATTTCAAGTCCATTAACACATATTTTCAATCTTTCTATAGAAGAGTATAGACAAAAAAAAAATCGCCAAACCTTCAAAAATCGCTTAGTAAGGGGTTATGGGGTCCAGTTTGCCTTCATAATTCCCTGACAAGCAAAAAAAAAAAAAAGGTCTTCACTCTGAAAAGGGGGGAGGGGGGCACAATCGAGAAAATGGCGGATCGTCTATGCCGGCTGTGCCCTCCCCCCCCCCCCCCCCCTGAATCCGCCAATGAATGAAGTGGACAGGTGTGGCTGTGGAGAGAAAGGTGAAAAAACAACGGTAATGAACAAAATCCCCTTTTTGTTTCCAGCTTATCCAGACGGTTAATTGGTTTCTTAGTCCTATTGTTCACTTGTTTTCAATGTTTTTTTCAACGAAGGATCAGTTTGATGTTACTTATCCTTTCAATGCAGGTACCTTAATGTTATTTATGCAAACCTTCAAATCCTATATCATTGAGCTCTACGGGGAGCATGTTCACCAGAAGATTAGAAGATTAGAGCGAATTTCTATTCAGCGTTTACGACTTACGAACAACCTAACCTTTCTCAAGAGATACAGAGACACCGACATCATTCCCAAGGGACTACGTCTACGCAACCCTCTTAGAAGCCGCAGATCAGCCAACATCCTCCACCAGGCAAGTATTTATCTCCTAAAAGACAGCATCTCCATCACCAGGCGCAAGCTCTCGGATTCCGACACAGATTTTTCTAATTTCCACAATTTTCTCCACAGGTCTCTTAGCGAAACAGACTTTATGAAAGTCACCAGATGATCTAACAACTCTTCCAACCACGCGTTTGAAGCAGCTAAACGGAAGCAGGTCAACAAATTTAACAAACTTCTAGACACTAATTCAAATCTCTCTCCCTCCTCTCCTTCTCTTTCAGGTTCCAAGACTATCGTCAATATTAGGACTTGTACTCTCACTTATCATGAAATTTCTCCTTTCTTTAGGTCTGAACTTTGCCATGGCACCGTCAAAAATTGACTCTGCTGAACTCGTCCAGAACATTGAACCCTCACTCAGGGCAGTCGGCAAAGCACAGGGTGATGAACTTCGCAGGGAAATTACTAACATTCTTTCCACAGCAAATCCCCCCAAACCTAATCTATCCAAACAGGAAACCACCGCCCTTCGTGCTCTTCGCACTGACCGCTCTATTCACATTCTTTCCGCAGATAAGGGCACGTGGTTCCCCCACCTACAATCTTGCTAAACATCTCGCACACATCCTTCAACCCCTCACAGGTCAGTCGCAACATCATGTCCGCAATTCTCATCACTTCACCACAATCATCAATGACATCAAGCTCAACTCCACAGACATACTAGTTAGTTTTGATGTTGACTCTTTATTTACCAGTATCCCCATTCAAGAAGCTTGCGACATCACCAGAACTAGATTACAACAAGACACTGATCTCCAGGACAGAACCCCACTATCTCCCCAACAGATTTATGACCTTCTTCTCCTATGTCTTACCTCCACCAGCTTCCAGTGGCGGGATAAGTACTTCAACCAATCAGAAGGTGCCCCCATGGGCTCTCCACTCTCCCCAGTTATAGCTAATCTCTTCATGGAACAGTTCGAAACTACTATTCTCTCCACAGCACCGCATAAACCCACACTTTGGCTACGTTACGTTGACCATCCGTCCGTCAAACGTTCGGTCTCCAGTTCCCTGATCAGGAGAGCTCACAACGTCTGCGACTCAACCAGCCTTGACAACGAGTTAAAACACATCAAAGCAGCCTTAGTTAACAATGGTTTCCCTCCTCAGGAAATACGCACATCTGTCAACAAACCCCATTCTCCCCCACCAATCAGGCATATCTCGTCCTGCACTATTCCCTACACAGGTCAGGTCTACATCGGAGAGACGGGGAGGGACATCAAATCCCGCATCAAGGAACACCGTGCCCATGGGAGACTTGGTCACTACGACCAATCTGCCATTATCAATCATTCTGTCATTCGTGATCACCAGATTCACTGGGAAGACACCAAACTTGTAGCCCCCGCTTCCAACAGCTTATCCAGACGATTAATTGGTTTCTTAGTCCTATTGTTCACTTGTTTTCAATTTTTTCAACGCAGGATCAGTTTGATATTACTTATCCTTTCAATGCAGGTACTTTGATGTTATTGCTACTTTTTCTTTCTATACTAATTCCATGATGTTATTGTTTGTGAAGCTGTAGAATTTCTACCGCTTCATATATAAATTCTGCTGATTTATTCGCTCTTCTCATTCTCCTGACGACGGCCAGAGCATTCTGACCGGAACGTGGAGTTATTCCAACTCACATGGTTGTACCGCAAAACTTTTTTTTTCTGAATTACAACTTCACCATGCAAACCTTCAAAACGTGTATAAGGTTTACGGTTCGCCACGTGGTTAGTCCTGAAAAGGACTACTGAGTAAGAAGATGACGGACAGTCAACCTGTCCGAAACGTCGATTCTTCTCCACTCTCAGCCTTCTTATCTGGTTTAGTCCTTTTCAGGACTTCACACTTTCAAGAAAGATTATATACTTCTACACTCTCTGAATTTCTATCTCGCCTTTCCTTTTCTTCTCCTCTCAACTTTTCTCCACTTTCTTCTTCTTACTCAATAGTCCTTTTCAGGACTAACCACATGGTGAACCGTAAACCTCCTCCACGTTACCAGTACCACCATGCAAACTTCTGTCTTCAAACGTAGCTTTTGTGTACTCGCACTCCCATAAAGACGACAAAAAGCTTTTGTGTACTCGCACTCCCATAAAGACGACAAAAAGGCACATAATTATGTTCAGTGGAAATTGCTTATAGCTTTCTGTTTACACTCATGTAGCCTGGATCTTATTTTTGGAGGTGGTGGTCGGACCGAACGCGCAGATGGGTAAGGGAGAGGCTTTTGCATCTGTTAAACTCGAGACATGGAGACAGTTGATATATGTAATAAATAAAAATAATAAATTGTTTCTTTTATAGCGCCATATCCAGTTCAAACTGATCAAAGCGCTTTACAATTTATATACTGAACTACAAAAGAAACGTCGCACTTTTCAAATTGATATTTTTTACGCATGATATTGGAATTTGATACGTAAAATCACATTTTATGCTTTTATAACATCACAGATATGGCACTGACCGTCCATAACATATCACCATAACAATATGTGATTTCTGTGTAGGATTAAAGCTCATATCCTTTCCGTGAACATGGTGGTGCACTCGAGCGCAGCTTTTTGAAAAGCATGATGCACTTGCACATCCTCTATCCAGTGGGTTTAAAAGGGACCCAAAACCTTCATCCTGTCATTCGCTTCCTGTCACGCTGTCACCATGCCACGTCTGACTCGAAACCAGAGGGAACAAGCCATCGGACGTCTTCATGCTGGCCAACGTCCTAGAGTCATTGCCAACGACTTCAATGCAGTGTTCGGACAGTAGAGAGACTGCGGGAGCGATACAATGCAACCAACAGCACCAACTATCGTCAGCGCAGTGGTTGTCCCAGGGTGACAAAAGCACGTCAAGATCGCCATCTTCACCGGGACCACTTGCAGGATCGCTTCCGCAGAGCAACAGAATCGGCTCTACAGTCTATTGGCACACACAACAGAACAATTTCTGCCGCAACTGTTCGTCGTCGGCTGAGAAGCTTCAACTTGTCTTGTCGGCGTCCTGCTCGGGGCCCTATCATCACCGTTCGACATTGTCGGGAACGTCTCCTGTGGGCCCAACAACATCAGAACTGGCGCTATCAACGACGAGCGTCGTTATTGCACATCTGTACTTGTTAATCAAAACAAAGCAAAACATTCTCTCAGTTTTCACTCTTGAATAAAGAATATGTTTCATTGTAAATAAAACAGTTTCAAACACATACATGTGCGACGTTTCTTTTGTAGTTCAGTATATAAATCAATCAATACTAACAACTTACAATGTAAAATAACATAAATAGATGATTATAGCCAAAACATTAACAGCCTAGACACATGTACATAAATGGATGCCCAATACAAATCAATTATTAAATAGGTATGTTTTAAGACATTTCTTAAACAACTCCACGGATGCACTGGAGCGCATCTGACATGGAAGTTTGTTCCATACTGTGGGGCCACTATATACACAACTTCGCTCACCTAACTTTGTAATTGTTCTGGGCACTTGAAGGGCCGTAGTGTCTGTAGTTGAGCGAAGTTTGTATATGGACCGCCTACGACCCTGCAACAATGATGACAGGTATTGGGGGGCAGTATTTTGGTTACATTTATAAGCAAATAGTGCGATTTTGTATTGTATTCTTTTTGCGACAGGTAACCAGTGGAGTTGTCTAAGCAGGGGTGATGCATGGTCATATTTCCTAGCTCGAAGAATAACACGAGCAGCGCGGTTTTGAATTCGCTGAAGTCTTTGGATTTCAGTTACCGGGGCATTAACGAGTAATGAATTGGCATAGTCTAGCCGGCTAAGGACTAGTGAGCAGACAGCACGATGACATGCTTCTTCTGTTAAAAATCTTCTCACCCTAGAGATGTTATGAAGGTGAAAATTCAGAGATCGACTCAAAGAAGTAACTTGTCTACATATGGACAACGAAGGATCAAACATCACCCCTAAGTTACGAACACAGTCTGATGTCTCAACTTGAGAATTACAAACAGATAGAGAAATGTTCTCTGGAAGATAATGTCTAAGTTTAGGAGATACAATCACTAACATCTCTGTCTTGTCTTCATTGAGTTTCAATCTGTTATGTGACATCCATTGACCTATTTCAGTTATACACTTCTGAAGAACACCAATTGCTTCCATAACACTATCTGGCTTTTTCGGATCAAAGCTATAGTACAGCTGGGTATCGTCAGCATAACGGCGAATAATTTCTCCCAATGGTTTGACATATAATGTGAACAGCATAGGTCCGAGAACCGAGCCTTGCGGAATACCGTATTTCAAAGGATGTTTATCAGAAAGCTCATTAGCTATAGATACACGGAAAGATCGACCAGAGAGATATGACTCAAACCATCCCAAAGCCTTATCGGATATACCAAATTCATTATTCAATCTTTCAAGTAATATAGTATGATCTATAGTGTCAAATGCGGCACTAAGGTCTAACATTACTAGGACAGCTCCCTGTTTACTATCCATTAGTTGAAGTAAATCACTGTTCACTCGTAGCAGGGCAGACTCTGTGCTATGGAATCGCTTATACGCCGATTGAAACTCCTCGTGCAGATTACAGTCATCGAGATGAACCATCAATCTCGAGGAAACTGCCATCTCTAGTACCTTTGACAAGAATGCTAAATTTGAAACTGGTCTGTAATTGAATATAATAAAGAAATGTGAGAAAATTACAATGCCCCGACCGGGATTCGAACCCGGGACCCTGGATTACATGACCAGTGCTCTACCAACTGAGCTATCCGGGCTCCCGTCGAAGCAAAGTAACAATCTCACATATAGCCCCTCTCTT
This sequence comes from Heliocidaris erythrogramma, assembly GCA_025617745.1. Taxonomy (NCBI): domain Eukaryota; kingdom Metazoa; phylum Echinodermata; class Echinoidea; order Camarodonta; family Echinometridae; genus Heliocidaris; species Heliocidaris erythrogramma. The sequence goes on from CM046873.1 coordinate 3,464,147, forward strand.
TCCATCGAGCGTAGGGGGAACATCCATACCAATTCAATGCTTGCGCTATAATGGCCTACCAATGAGACAGGTCTTCCCTCTAAAGTCGGGCACATCCATGCCAACGAATTTCTATAGAGGACAATTTGAATTTGTAATTAAATATCATAATTGATAGGATTGAGGTCTGTAATTTTAAAGTTCTGATGTGTCCAACGAGGATTTCTTTAAACACGGACGAATAATGGCCTCCTTGAGCTTATCCGGAAACACACCGCTCCTAAACGAACTGTTAATAATAGAAGTAATCTTAGGAATCAGAGGAGGAAGATTTGCTTTCGCTAACCATGTTGGCAAAGGATCTAACACACATGATTTATTTGCACACCTCTGAATTATCCTCTTTACTTCTGTCTGACTTACTTCAGGTAAGTGTGACAGCATATCACCATGTTGACTACTGGATTGTGATGCGTTCCGGCTATGAACCGACCCATCGTCATCAACTGAAGCTGCTGCCCTATCTAAGTTGTCTTCAAGAATCTGTCGAATCCGGGTAATCTTTTCCTCAAAGAAAATGGCAAAGTCATTCGCCAACTGAGCATTGTTGTCACAGGACGGAAGAGCTCCATTCGAAGATCCTAGCAAGGACTTGATAGTGCCAGTAGATTCAATCAAATACATATACAAAGCTGTTCTTGGTTAGTCATCTGATGTTTGGTAGATTTTAATACGCTCTTCTTTTTCATTATATCTACCTTGCTTCATTTTAAAGAAAGGCAACATTTGAACGCTGAAAAAAAGTCTAAAACACACATTTCTGGGGAGTGAGAGGGCCTATATTGAGTGTGAGCTCTTTTTAACATTCTACTATACAGCATTCACAGAGTATAATTATGATCTATTTTCTGTCAGTACCATTAGAAATTGTTTCAGGGAAATATAAGGGGTTAACAGTATTGTGTATCAGAGTGCTATGAGGAAACAATTATGATAACCACAAACATATCTCCTGAGTTGGCGTACATTAAATAAGCTCTGATGAATGCAAAATATTTCGAATAGGATTTTTCTACATCATCTGCATCTACATGATTGTATAACTTCAAATTGTTGAGTCTTGCCTGATGTCAAAGTGGGACGTTTCACTATAATAAATATTATAGCGTTATGGAATTGATTTTATGCTTCCTTTATTCTTTTCCTTTCCTCCCTTCTTCTTGATTTACCTTTTCCCCCATATCCATCTTCTTTTTTTATTTTCCTTTTTGCGTTTTGTATGAGATTTTAGCATTTTTATCAGCATGTTTATCGAGCGCCCCCCCCCCCCCCCACAATGCAGACAGGAGCAATATACTAATTCTGCAATTTCTTTCGTCGAGCAAAGTGAACCTCGAAGGCCTGTTCTTAGAAATATTATTGTTAGATAATTACGAATTGTCTAAGAATATTGTAGCCGGAAATCTATTGCAATATTGTGACGTGTGGAATAATATTTACAAAATTTGTCTCATTAGACCTTGAATATGTGTAAACTGCTATATATTTTGTAGTCATCAGACCGTTTATGTATAAATGTACGCCTACTCAGGAAATATGTTTGTGGTTATCATTGTTGTTTCCTCATAGTACTCTTTTACACAAAACTGTAATCCCCTATATTTCCCTAAACCAATTTCTAATGGTATCGACAGAAAATAGATAAAACGATAAACATATTATTCTATGAATGCTGTATAGTAGGATATTAAAAAAAAGAGCTCACCTCATGTGTAGGCCCTTCTCATTCCCCAGAAATGTTTATTTTAGACTTCTATTTTAGCGTTCAAATTTTACCTTAATTTAAAATGAATTAACCGTAGTTTTAATGAAAAAAGAGCATAAATCTACCTCTTTGTATTGATATCGCATTAGAATACTAACCAAGAACATAGTCTCCAGCTTTGTTGATTAAATGTATTTACTGAATGGAATAGATCAACTGTCTCCATGTCTCGATTTAAACATAATTATGCCAACGCCTCTCCCTTACCCCTCTGTGCGCCTGATCCGACAACCCCTCCCCCCCAAAAAAAATTCTGGCTACGAGAGTGTAAACAGAAATCTATAAGCAACTTCCACTGAACATAATTCTTTGCCTTTTTGTCGTCTTTATGGGAGTGGGAGTACACAAAAAGCTACGTATGGGACAATTTTACAAATCCTGTCATATTCGACAGAAAGGTGTTTTAGAACTTTGATTCTAGCACTTAAAGTTTGTGGTTTAATGCTTGAGTTTCTAACTTTAGTGTTTTGTACATACCTTTTTGTACTGAGATCACTTAAAAGAACAATACTGTTAAAGCTCATTAATGTAAGCTTTAGGTGCCCGCCGTTTATATTTATCATACATGACTATCACCAATAACATCGGCATATCACGTAGAATATATGTTTCCATATGGAAGTCAATGATATAATTTTAATGCATTTTCAATTGGGTCGGAATTAAAAGATTCAGGGGTCCTATGCCCTTTCAGGTGCCCCCAAATGATGTAATCTTGATTGATTTGATTTGTAGAACACATTTTAAAATATCTTTAGAGAGAAAATATGTCATGTCACTATAGTTTAATGCTATAAAAATCACTTGTGTTACATTATTTGGCCCTCTAAAAAAAAAAAAATGGGCACCTGACAGATATTTGGCCAACATGTTATCATATCCACAATGTATCATTGTATTTTGATATCAAAGTAGCCATTTACTGAGCTTCTATTAACTTTGGAAAGGTATTTAAAGCGGGGTAACCTCGCTAGTCATAAGGACCGCTAGTCATAAGGATCAGTGGCTCATAAGGACCGCTAGTCATAACGTGTAATTTCCTATACCTGTAGGGTCGCTATTCATAAAGCGAAAAGGGGGTCATTATTCATAAACTCATAAGGAGCATTATTCATAAGGATTGCTATTCATAATATGAGAAGAGGGTCGCTATTCATAATCGAAGAAAAGGGTCATTACTCATAAGGGCCGCTATTCATAATAAGTCATAAGGGTCGCTATACATAATACAGATACAGGGTCGCTATTCATAATACCAAATCGGGGTCGTTAATCATAAGGGTCGCTATTCATAAAGGTCAATATTCATAAGGGTCGCTATTCATAATCGGAGAAGAGGGTCGCTATTCATAATCAGAGAAGAGGGTCGCTATTCATAATCAGAGAAGAGGGTCGCTATTCATAATCAAAGAAGAGGGTCGCTATTCATAATCGAAGAAGAGGGTCGCTATTCATAATCACAGAAGAGGGTCGCTATTCATAATCACAGAAGAGGGTCGCTATTCATAATCACAGAAGAGGGTCGCTATTCATAATCAAAGAAGAGGGTCGCTATTCATAATCACAGAAGAGGGTCGCTATTCATAATCGAAGTAGAGGGTCGCTATTCATAATCCCAGAAGAGGGTCGCTATTCATAATCGAAGGTGAGGGTTGCTAATCATAATCAAAGAAGAGGGTCGCTATTCATAATCACGAAAGAGAGGCGCTGTTCATAATCGAAGAATAGGTTAGGGTTAGGATTATTTGTCAAATATTATAATATGATTTTCATTGTTCAATGAACACTCAAATATGAAAGAACAAAAATAATAATATTGGATGGGATCTAGACACCACACGGCTGTGTCGAGCCAATATGGGGACGGGCGATGAAACAAATACACCCCTTAAAAACAGGCGAGAGCGAAAAAGCGTGAGGAAGCGGAGGAAGAGAACGATAAAAGCTACGAAATTTGCGTCAGTATTCGCGCTTCCCGTGGGGAGGGGGAAGTAATTCCCCATCCATGCATCCACCCCTGATACATGCAGTGCAGCATTGCGTGGGTGTCGAACTAACTTTCCGCCTAAAAGGAGGTGCTAAATGTACGAGCCTTTATCTTTCTCTCAAATTTGCTACAAAACGTCTGAGGGACCCCCCCCCCCCCCCCCCTCTCCATGCACCCACCCTGTTACATACAGTGCAGTATTGCGACGAGCCATTATCTTTATCTCAGATTTGCTATAAAACGTCAGAGCTTTCGCACGGGAGGGGGAAAACCATATAGTTACATACCCCTAACAACTCTATGGCACGCTTCGCGGGCTCACAAACGCCCCATATTGAAAAATCCTGGCTACGCCTGTGTCACCCCCCCCCCCCCCCCCCCCCCCCATCAGTCCGATCACGTTGCGCTATTCTACCCATCTTGTTTCGGTACAAGCACATAGTACTGACAATTTTCGTCAAAGCAATTCATAAATGGCATAGTCTGTGTGCGGGTGGCGGGGGGGGGGGGGGGTGTTGTAGTAGGTGTTGCCACCAGGTGTTGTTCTATCATGTCCATAATCCTCAGAGATAGGCGAGATAGCTCAGAGGTCGAACAGTGGCTTTGTAACTGAAGGATGCGTGTTTGAAACCAGGATGCACTCATGTCCTTTGGTAAGGCATTCTCAAGTCCCTCGGAGAGGACTTAACCCTAATAGGCCCGGGGGCGGATTCCCCCCCCCCCCCCTCGACGTTTCGCGTAATATGTTCGCATTGCGAAAAGCAGTCACCACGCCGCTTCACTACTTTTTTCTTTCAAGTCTTGCGCAACTTTTGAGACCAAATTTGTGATGTCCGCGCGTGCGGTTCCGGAGTTACCCAACATTTCGTAAGTGCATGTCAGACCCAAAATTGTTCAAAAACGTGATTTCGTGTACAAATCCAATCCAAATTGTGTTTCCAGCTAAAATTCATAAATGTTTCATTATTTTTACTTTTACTGTTTAAAAACAATTAATTTTATGTTGTTTAGGATTAAAATAGTGTCGCCGACAAATTCCATCGAAAAAACAATAAAAAACATAAGAAAAAAAAGGATTTTTACCGGTTTATTTGATCAGAATCTGACAAAGAGTCTCTATACAAAAAATTTGCAGTTTTGGGGCTTTAATTAATTAATTAGAGCAAATTAATTTTATGCATAAACTAGCATAATTAATTAGTTATTAAATTTTTCGGAGAAATTGACTATACAGTTTTGTAGATTACGTGGTCTGCGACGTGTGTGCCGATTTTCGTTGCGAATGCGCGGTGGACGGCCGAGACCTTAGGGGGCGGAATCAGCCCCCACCCCCAGCTGTGAGATGGGTCTAAAATAACCCGGCTCTGTTAGGGTTAAAGCCGTTGGTCCTGTGGTTGTTTACATACAACCAATATGCTTTACAGTATAAAGAAATGGGAATAAATTTGATAGAATTGAATTAAGATCAAACAAACATAGAAAATACATGATGCGCATGCCCTTGTAATGGGGGGGGGGGGGGGGGGTGGCCTGTAGAATTGGCTTGTATCATCCCCCCGCAATAATTCACCTTCAATAAATGACATGATCAAATAATATGATCAGGAGGAGGAGGAGGATGACCACGATGATTATTATTCATAGGATCACGATCGATCAACATGGTGATATTTTTTGTCATGATTTTTGTTAAGATTATGATAAGGAAGACCGAAATAAAGATTTCAAAGAATATAATGAAATAAATAAGTTAGTAATTACCATGAAAGAACATGCACTCAAATGCTCTGAGAGGTGATTTTTAACTCGGGGAAATTTGAAAGTCCCAACCGTGGGAGGGCATACTTCATTCCCATCCATGCCCATAAACAGGGGCACACTGTAAAAAACGGTAGATGCCAATGAATTGTACGTTACTAAAATCACGTATTATGAAAATATTACTATCCCACCCCAAAATAAAAACGAAAACAAATTTTTCGCGGCAATTTCTAAGCCCGTATCCGGACAACTACCCCTACAACTAATCTCCAGGACAAATACCCCTACGAGAATCCCACCCCCCCCCCCCCCCCCTCCTCCCCGCCCAACTTTCCCCTCATCTCCCCCCAAATGGACGATTGCTGGAACTTGAGATAAAGGCTAAGGATTAGGACTTCACAGGAGTTGAGAAACGAGAGGATCTGGATGATTCAGTGATTCATTTATTGTCATGCAACAAGGATACAAATTGTGTTACAATCTGATTTCCCAATTTCAAGCATAAAAAATTGCACGTGATGGATAAGAATGAATACAGAAAAAAATATTAATGCACATGTATCAAAAATATATTAACACATTGAGAAAGAGGCATGTCAATAATTATTCCATGATAAATCTACGTAAACAGTATACAAAAGGAAATAAGAGTACAAGCAAGAGGTCCATGCCTTGCAGAAAACCATGCAGAAACAAAGAAACAAGAAGCTGGAAAAGGAAGGAAAGAGGAAGAGAGAGAGAGAGAGAGAGAGAGGAGGAAAAAGAAAAAAGAAAGAACGAAAAGGGTACATAAATAGACAACCAGTACTTCCCCTAACTCTAAAATAGGTGTGGCAATAACACTCCAATATTCAAAACAAAGCACATGTCTGCGTGTATGTGGGTGTGTGGATGGGGGGGGGGGGGGGTCCTCTCCTCCCACGTAGATGTATGGATTAGACATCGTTTTTTAATTATTAAGGCACTGGCAAAGCGCCTTTCAAAGTGTGGGGAGTATTGATAAATATAGTTCACTTTTTTAGAAAATAGGGATATATTTGACAAAAACCGGAAATGCATTGTATAGAGCTTTCTTAAATACAATACCGTTGGGCCTTGGGTTGTCCTTCCTCCATATCCCTTTCTTATTTGATTTAAATGACAACCCTCTTCTTTGATTATGAATAGCGACCCTCTTCTGTGATTATGAACAGCGACCCTCTTTAGTGATTATGAATAGCGACCCTCTTCTCCGATTATGAATAGCGACCCTCTTCTGTGATTATGAATAGCGACCCTCTTTTGTGATTATGAATAGCGACCCTCTTTTGTGATTATGAATAGCGACCCTCTTCTCCGATTATGAATAGCGACCCTCTTATGTGATTATGAATAGCGACCCTCTTTTGTGATTATGAATAGCGACCCTCTTATCCGATTATGAATAGCGACCCTCTTCTCCGATTATGAATAGTGACCCTCTTATGTTATTATGAATAGCGACCCTCTTCTTCGATTATGAATAGCGACCCTTATGAATATTGACCTTTATGAATAGCGACCTTTATGAATAGCGACCTTTATGAATAGCGACCCTATTTTCGTATTATGAATAGGGACCCTTATGATTAACGACCCTGATTTGGTATTATGAATAGCGACCCTCTTTCCATATTATGAATAGTGATCCTTATGTCTTATTATGAATGGCGGTCCTTATGAATAATTACCCTTATGAATAGCAACCCTTATGTCTTATTATGAATAGCGGTCCTTATGAATAATTTTTTTTATGAATAGCGGTCCTTATGACTAGCGAGCAGACCCCTTTAAAGCACCCTATTCGACTCTAATGAGTAGCTGGTCCTTTGGGCCCTTTTGGAACAAAGTCCGGGACCCTGTGGCCTTTGGTGGGATTTAACCATTACCATATTTCATTTTAACTGTTTATAATTGGTTTTCAACACCAAACGAACGTCTCTAGCTCCAAGGTTGGCTCTGAAGTGCATAAAGACAATGGCGGGCCACTAAACATAAAATTTGGGCACTTTGGGAACTGTTTATCCAAAATCAGTCGATGGCATCGTTCGTTTTCAGCGTGAGATTTTACTTGGGCATCCATGTTGCAAAAAAACAAAACACTATTTCCCATGAAGAGCCGTCTCTGTACCTAACTATACACCCCAGAACAGTTTCCCCACAATAACTAACCCCTAGCTAGGACAATTACCCCAATACAATTTACTTGTAGGACAGTTGCTGCTAGGACAGTATCCACAGAGGACAATCACCCAAAAGGGCACACCCCGAAGGATAGATGGCTTATAACCACTATCAGAACATGTATGTCCTTACGGGTTATTGTCCCAGTGACATTTTCCATTCGTATGGGTTGGAGGACTCAATGTCGTGGCAGTAATGGGGTAAATAATCCTAGGGTATGGCTTATCATCAGGAAAAGTGGTGTTTTTTCCTGCAGAGGCATTTTGTTCATTTCTTGGTGACAAATTTGTTAATTTTGAAGATACCATCCATGCCTCTTGACCCACTTTCTAAAATTTCTTGATTTTGATGTTTTTCTCACGGCAGGCAATTCAGGGGTCCACTCGCTATTCATAAGGACTGCTATTCATAGAAAACTGCTATTCATTTAACACGCGTTATGAATAGCGGTCCTTATGGATAGTTATGAATGGTGGTCCTTTTGAACGGAAGTCCTTAAGGATAAGAATAATTTGTCTATGGTTTGTCCGCTTAGTAGAATGACCGCTATTCATTTAGTCACGAGTTATGGATAGCGGTCCTTATGAATAGCGGTCCTTAAGACTAGCGAGGTTATCCTGCAATTCATGCATCAAGAATCTTTTCTTGTTTGATGAATTTCATTTTTTGTTGTATTCAGTGTTCTATTTCATGTAATTCTAAATGTTCTTAACCCGAGGACTTCTGAACTTTCTAACTCCCATAGGCTTAACACAGAAACCCTCCCGTTCCCGTAGTCAAGGGATTAAACGAATTTACATGATCGTAGAGGGCAGGCTATAGAGCATATGCCAATAGACCAGTTCGAATATCCACAGATATTTTAGACATGGAGGGTCCCTTCAGAAAAATAACTCTGGGAGTGATAGAAGTGCCTCGTGAATAGCTTTTGTTTCCCCCTTTAAAAAGAATACTTCCACCTGGATATCATGGAATGCACCATTAGTGCATAATTGATAATGATTACATGACATTCATGAGCACATAACAAATATTAGTGTCAGTGGGTTTAGAATTTGGTACAGATGACCTTTATCTGCTCATGCTCAGATTGCATCTACGAACTGGCTTATTCAAGTAACCTAGGTCAATCATCCTTTCCGACATTTATAGCAGATGAGTTTGTCCAAAGCCATTTTATTGGGGAAAGGGGGAGGGGGTGGGTGGGTGTAATTGTCTGGGGCAATTAGCCCGTGGCAATTTTCTTATATGTTGTTGTCCTAGTGGTCATTGTCCTGGGGGTACTTGTTCTGAAGTAATTGTCCATGGGAGTAAAAGTCGATTTATTATGAATTAGCTCTAAAAATTATTTTGTTAGCTCCATGAATAATGTACTTAACATTGCTTATGCCCCACAATGGAGCTGTCTACTTCTACTATTACTACTAATAGTAAGACTGTATAACTCTTGCAGTTAATACTGGTCCTATATTTGTAACCAATATCATTTACACTCAAAGTAGTTGAACCAACTTTTGATCTCTTGGTACACTGTATGAAAAACTTTGTAATTTTCGACACATATTATTGGATGGTTTGTTCCTCTTCTGGTAGAAACCAACCAAAAGCATATTTCATGTTAAAGTGACCGTGAATTGTCTTTTATCCGCGTTAATCTTTAACCGTGATAACACGCTTTAATCAGTAATCATGTATTTGACGTTGGGAAGGAAATACAGCATGGATTAAACATGCCATGTATTTCCGACTATTCAACAACAACCACCCACCACGTTAGACTTATGATGTTACTCGTAGTACTTCTACTATCAATATTACTACTACTACTACTTCTACTTCTACTACTACTACCACCACTACTGCTACTACTACTACTACTACTCCTTACTTCTACTAGTAATATTAC
>CM046873.1:3476306-3610048 GCA_025617745.1 Heliocidaris erythrogramma
TTATACATAAATTTAAAATTACTTCTTTTGTTTTCACCTTGAAATTATTTGCATACAAATATCCGATTATAACAAATCAAGTATTCTACCCAGTGTTTTTCAATGCACAAATACCTACGCACATCAACAACCACGATCTCACTTTACTACAAATACATTGGTGAGATTTTAAACTGACAAGGATTAATAAATGTAAACAACATCCCTGTGAGTGTTAAATTATAAAAGTTTGGCATAACATGAAAGATCTAAAACTACTTTTTTTTATTTACAGACATGCCATTTAAATAAAACATGTTCAATTCAATGTCCTGGTTACAGTATTTACAAGAAAGATAAAAGACAAATCACTTCTGTCATAATTCTCAAGGCTGGGTCATATATGACACGGTAATCACTGTAAACCACAACAAGATGAAAACTGTTTCACGTGCAAATAACAAAATAAAAAAACCCACCAAACATATATTTGTATATCACGAGCCCAAAAAAGCATGATACACACAAGCACTGGCGTAGACAGGGGTAAGGGGGTCATCCCCCTCCCCTATTCAGCCACAAAACAAACCCCAAAAAAAGCGAGAGCGAAAAAATCGTCAAAGTGGGAAGGGGAAATAACTCTCCTCTCCGTGCACCCACCCCTGGTACATACAGTGAAATGTTGCATCCAAATAAACTATAACTTTTCGCCTAAAAAAAATGTTTGCTACGAGCAGTTTTATAGCTCTCTCTTAAATTTGCTAATACGTCAGAGCTTTCGCGCTTCGGGCGGGAAGGGGGAACTCCCCCTCCCTGCACCCATTCCTGTTACAGTGCAGTATTACGTCCAAATAACTGAAAAGCAGCCAGGGCGTGGAACTAACATTCAGCTTAAAAAAAGTGTTACGAGTCGTTATCTTTCTCTCAAATTTGCTGTAAAACGTAAGAGTTTTTGCGCTTCGCGAGGGAGGGACCCTGTAGAGCCCACAAATGTAGAAATCAACCACAAATGTAAAAATTACCACAAATGTAAAAACATTGCACCAGTGCAAATGTCAAAATAACCACAAATGTCATAACATGTCGCCCACAAATGTAAAAATCTGTTCAACCACAAATGTAAAAACATTTCGCCTACAAATGTAAAAATTTTTACCACAAATGTGGTAATCCCTCAAACCTGTTCTCTCTTATCATACCGAGTATGATTGACATCAAGGAGGAGACCATCCCCGGTAGCGGAGGCATACTATGAGACTGCTTTGTGTTGTCCGCAGTTTGCAACGTGAGGGGATGACCGACTTGTGAGACTATGGGTAATCGTCCTGGTCCACCTTCGCGCGGTTGGGGTTGCTGAGTCAACTGAAATGTTTCAGCTGACCACGAACGGATCAGGGTGGTCACTTCTATGGGTGACTATCCCCTGTTTCGGGAAGGAAAACCTGAGAAAAACCATGCTGTAGGACTTGCGACCACAGTTATTATTAGCAATTATGAAAATTAATGATGGCACAACCAAACTACACTAGGGTTAGAGTCCCTACTATCTCATCCTCTAATGCGGGCACTGATTGGCAGCAATCAAATGACGTCCTGCCCTTAAATCCACCTGGAAGGGGCACGATTGATGGTGGTGACTGCAGAAGAAGTATTGTCAACTGTAAATGTAACTCCATCGTATCAACATTGAATGTAAGAACTGCAAAGGAGAAGTGGAAGAGGGAGGAGCTTGTACATAATTTCATTGAACAAGATATTGATATATTAGGACTGCAGGAGCACCGGACTGTGCATAGTGAACCAGTAAGGTATGAGAAGATACTCAGTTGTACTCTCATTACAACATCGGCCACAAGGAACGCAGCCGGTGCAGCGACTGGTGGAGTGGGTATCGTTCTAAATTCTAAAGCAGGGAGATCATTATCCAACGTCCTCGCACATACGGATAGAATCCTCATAGCCAACTTCCAGGGTAACCCAGCTGTAACGGTAATTGTCAACTACTGCCCAACAAATGCAGCCGAGGAGGATAGAGTGGATGAGCATTATGACAACCTGAGGAGGGCCATCGATTCTTATTCTGCGTATAATGTTCTCATAATAGCCGGAGACTTTAATGCTAGAATTGGAACTCCTGATGCTAAATTCTCTTTCCATGAAGAAACAAATAGGAATGGGAAGTATCTCCTTGAGCTAGCCATGGAGAAAAACTTCATCATAACTAATACCCAGTATCAGAAGAGAAGAGGAAAGTTATGGACATACACAAGTCCAGGTGGAGGCAAGTATCAATTGGACTATATACTCATGAGGAAGAAATGGAGAAATAGTGTCAAAGATGTAGAAGCATTCAATACATTTGCAAGTGTTGGCTCCGATCACAGAATAGTATCTGCTCGAATCAGACTCTCTCTGAGAAAAGCCAAGATATCTCCTAAGAGAAAGCAGTTTGACTGGAAATCACTAAGTACTGACGCTAACCTTCAAGATCAGTATACAGTAGAAGTCAGGAACAGATTCGAAGCTCTCGAGATTGAAGAAGAAACAGCCACTGACAAATATCAGAGATTCATAGAGGCCAATCAGGAAGCAAGAGACAAGGTCATACCAGTAAAGAAGAGGGTCCGCAAGGCTCGCTATTCTAACGACCCTAGAATCATCAATGCTAGAGATGAAATCAGGAACGCGTATCAGAAGTACCAGACATCGGCAAATCACAACGATGGCCAGGAATATGAAATTGCAAAGAGGACCTTATCAGAAACCTATGATCGGGTAATGGAGGAGGACCTGGCAGAAAGCATACAAGAGGTTGAGAGGGCACACATTAACTGTCAGCATGGACTTAGCTGGAAGTTAATAAACGATATCACAGGCAGGAAGGCTTCACCAAAAGGTCTGCTTCAGGGAAACTCACAGGAAGAAAGGGTCCAAAACTGGTACAATCACTTTAGGAATCTTCTAGGGCACCCACCAGAAATAGGAGACGGAGAGGAGGAGATAGAACCAATCCTCACTGATCTGGACATTAAAACAGGGCCTTTCGACCCTAGTGAATACATACAGGCCAAGAGATCGCTGGTAGAGGGAAAAAGCTGTGGAGAGGACGGCATTCCACCAGAAGTCATTAAGAGGTGTGGTTTGGACGACATAGTACTTAATTTCTGCAATGACGCTTTAGTAAATCGTGGGAAACCAAGCCAGTGGTCAGTTCTGAACATCGTGCCAATCCCAAAGTCAGGAGACCTCAGTCAAGCAGGAAACTATCGAGGTATTTGCCTCAGCTCACTGGTTGCCAAGACTTACAACAGGATGATATTGAATAGGATCAGACCTAAAGTTGATGAGCAGTTGAGAACGAATCAGAATGGCTTTAGAGTTGGGCGATCAACTGTTGGTCACATACTGGCATTAAGACGACTCATGGAAGGAGTGAAATCAAACAACCTACCAGCAATCATCACGTACATTGATTTTCGCAAGGCATTCGATAGTGTCCATCGAGGAAAAATGCTACAAATCTTGAAAGCTTATGGGATACCGGACCAGATTGTTGATGCTATTGGCGACATGTACCAGGACACAATGGCAAAAATCTTATCCCCTGATGGCCAAACAGACCTCTTTGAAATATCAGCAGGAGTTCTCCAGGGCGACACCCTTGCACCATACCTGTTTGTTATAGTACTGGACTACGCATTAAGATCAGCAATCAAGGGAAAGGAGGAGGATCTTGGCTTTCACTTATTCAGACGAAGATCTAGAAGAATCGGACCAGTGGTTATAACAGACCTCGACTTTGCGGATGATATCGCCTTAATATCGGAAGAGATGCAACAGGCGCAAGAACTCCTGACCAGGGTGGAAACGTCTGCGGCAAAGGTTGGATTGAAGATAAATGCCAAGAAAACTAAATTCATGTCAAGCAATCAACCAGGTGCAGTCAGTCTACACACAAACGATGGAGCCGATCTGGAAGAGGTTAAAGACTTTAAGTATCTAGGATCATTCCTAGAAAACGCGAAAATAGTATGAAACGAAATTTTACTGAAGAAAACATTTCTCATCTAAATGAAGCTTTTCTGTCAGAGGACTGGCATGATGTACTGGAATGTAACGATGTTGAAAAAGCCTATGATCTGTTTAGAAGTACATTTTACCGTCACTTTGATAAACTGATTCCTTTGGTGAAATCATCTATTAAGAAATCTGGTAAACATCCGTGGATAACAAAAGGGATCATTCAATCTATCAAAAGAAGGAATATTTTATATAAAAGAAGCGTTAAGAAACCTTCTCAAGAAAATAAAGATAAATATAAGAAATATCGTAATAAGTTGACGTCGATCATTAGATCATCACGATGTCTTTACTACTCAAAACAATTTGAAAATGTTAAAGGCAACATGTCATCTACTTGGAGAATTGTTAAGGATTTATTGTGCAAGCGACGGAAGGCGGAATCTGCCAAAAAATTGTCCATAATGGTAATGAAATATCCAATATTGAAGATATTGCTAATGCATTCAACAATTATTTTGTGAATATAGGCCCAAATCAAGCAAAGAAAATAAATTCCACCGGCATGAATTTCAAGGACCATCTTCTAAATCACGGGAAGACCCAGGTATCACTTTTCCTTAAGCCAACAGATTATTTTAAATTAAATATTGTTTCTTCGCTTGGGAATAGTAGGGCTTTGGGTCATGATGAAATTAGTTCAGCTTTTCTAAAGCAAATTATTGGCTCGATCTTGATACCTTTGGTGCACATTTGTAACCTTTCTCTCTCATCTGGTGTGTTTCCTTGTCATTTCAAACTGGCAAAGGTTATCCCTGTTCATAAGAGAGATAGCACTTCTAGTATTAATAACTACAGACCAATATCAATTCTACCTAGCTTCTCAAAAATCCTAGAGAGAATTGTTTATAATAGACTCATCGGCTTTCTTGACAAAAACAAATTACTTAATCCTAACCAGTTTGGATTTAGAAAGTCTCACTCTACTGACCTTGCGTTGGTGAGATTTTATGACTTTGTTTCTGGAGCCTTGGCAACTCGGGAACACACTATAGGTGTGCTCATGGATCTGAGCAAAGCTTTTGACACACTTGATCATTCCATACTCTTATATAAACTTGAACACTATGAGGTAAGAGGCATTGCTTTGGAATGGTTCTCCAGCTACCTTTCACAGAGGAGGCAATACACCTGTTATAATTTTGTCAATTCTGATATATCACTTTTAAGATGTGGGGTGCCTCAAGGTTCCATACTAGGGCCACTGCTTTTTCTTATATATATTAATGACTTATGTAATGTATCCACTTTGTTGAATTACATTTTATTTGCTGATGATACGAGTGTATTCCTTTCTCATCGAGACATAAATTTACTAGAAAACCGAGTTAACTCGGAACTGCCAAAAATAGCGAATTGGTTTCGAAGTAATATGCTGTCTCTCAACTTGCAAAAAACTAATTTTATTCATTTCAAGGGTAAAAAATCATGTCAACAAAATCTTTCCATCAAACTTGATGATGTCCTATTAGAGCAGAAAACATGTACGAAGTTCCTTGGTGTTCTGATAAATGAAAAACTCAACTGGGGAGATCAATTGCAGCACATAAGGACACCGATTTCTCGTGGCATTGGTATTTTATATAGGGTTAGGTATATTGTACCCCCCAGAACATTATTTACTTTATATAACACTCTTATTCTACCATATATTTCCTATTGTAATATCCTTTGGGCTACATCCAAGGGTACAACCGATAATATTCTCATGCTACAAAAGAAAGCAATTCGAATATGTGCTGGTGCTGGTTACCTTGACCACACACATCCCCTGTTTATTAAACTGAAAACTCTGCCAGTCTGTGACATTAATTTCCTTCAAATGTCAACATTTATGTATCGTTATAACACCAAGCTCTTGCCTGCGGCCTTTTGTTCAATGTTCCAAAGAAATGACGAAATTCATCCTTATCGGACTAGACAATCAGCAAACATTCATTTATCCAACCCCCGCACAGTGTTAGCACATAAATCTGTACGGCATTATGGCCCAGATGTTTGGAACTCATTACCAAATGAAACTCGTAACTTATTGACCATACACTCCTTCAAAAGCAGTGTTAAATGCATGCTTATCTCACATATGTAACTAGTGCTGTTTCTGTTTCCATCAGTTCTGGGTATATTCTCACTTTATATAGATTCTTACAAGCGTTGTGAGTTTCTCTGGGTGCATGTACATGTAAATCTATATCTTTATAACTTATATTACTAACTATATATAGGGGTTCTTTTCTTTTGTATATTTCCATATTCTTTTCACGTGTTATTCTTTTTTTTTCTTTCCCTCTTTTGTTTTTCTTATTATCTCGTTTACCATTTTAAGGTTCGTTTTGATTTATGTTTATTTTATTATAATGGTTTTACCCGTTTATATTGTTTGTTTTAAGTATGCAGGTGTGGCAATACCTCTCAAGCTTATAGCTTATTTTGCCAAACCTCTGTGTGTTTCAATATGAAACAATATTACTGTGTAATACTTTGTATTATTATGTGATTGTAAATATGATTCATGAAGCATGCACAAATAAATAAATAAATAAATAATAAAATAAATAAATAAATCATGGATGGAAAGTACAGAAAAGGATGTCAAACAGAGGAAGGCAGTAGCTTGGAGAGCTTGTACCAAACTCAACAAGATTTGGAAGTCATCTTTGCCAAGAAAATTCAAGCTTCGACTATTCACTGCAACTGTTGAGTCACTACTGCTATATGGTTCTGAGGCATGGACAATTACACCTAAGCTTGTCAAGGAACTTGATGGTTGCTACACTCGCATGCTGAGAGTCGTGGAAAATGTCACTTGGAGGCAACACTTGACCAATGCAGAGCTGTATGCGAATCTTCCTAAAATAAGCCAAAAGATCAGGACGAGGAGACTCAGGTATGCTGGCCACTGTTCAAGAAGCCAAGAGTGTGTTTCGCAGCTGTTACACTGGACACCAAACCGTGGAAAAAGGAAGCCAGGAAGACCAACTGTATCATACCTTGATACTCTGAAGAGGGATACCGGTCTTGAGCCTGAAGAACTAAGATCAGCAATGAGGGACAGAGGTGTTTGGATGGCCTTCGTGAATCGAGGACACCACTCGAATTAGTTAAGTTATCCTTAAGTTATTATGGTAAATTGCCACTTGGTCTAATGCCAGTTGGTCTAAAAAACAAATGGTCCAACATCATTCGATCTATTCGTCCATCACCAATTCGTCTAATCTACATTTCGTCCAATAGCCATTTGGTCTAATAATCAGTTTAATCACTTCGTCTAATCACCACTTCGTCTATAGCCAATTCGTCTAAAACCTATTTGGTTTAATACCCATGTGGTCTAAACCCATTTAGTCTAAACATCACTTGGTCTAATAATCAGTTCGTCTAATGTTCACTTGGTCAAATCTATTTCGGCTATTTCGGCTAATAACCAAATGGATTAATAACCAAATGGTCTAATCATCATTTCGTCTAATAGCCATTTTGTCTAAACCCAGTTGGTCTAACACCCACATCGTCTAATCATCACTTCGTCTAATTACCATTTTTGCTAATCATCGTTTGGTCCAATTCTCAGTTCGTCTAATAACAGTTTGGTCTTATGTTCACTTGGTCTAATATCCACTGGTCTAATACTACAGACAAACTTTAGCCTGTCATAGTTATATAGGTTTATTGCCACTTGGTCTACAGCCAATTGGTCTAATAGCCAATTTGTCTAACATCATTCCATTTAATATCATTTGGTCTAATAACCAATTGGTCTAATCATCATTTCGTCCATTTACCATTTGGTCTAATTTTCACTTCGTCTAATTACCATTTGGTCTATAGTCAATTCGTCTAATGGCCATTTGGTCTAAAACCATTTGATCTAATAACCATTTGGTCCATTATCAATTGGTCTAATTGCCATTTCGTCTAATCAAAAAATGGTCTAAACCCAGTTGGTCTAATCCCCATGTGGTCTACACATCATTTGGTCCATTTGTCAGTCAGTCTAACCTCAGGTGGTCTATAATCATTTAGTCAACACTCATTTAGTCTAATAACCATGTGGTATAATTGTCATTATTTTGGTCTAATTACCATTTGGACTAATCATCGTTTCGTCTACTGACCAACTGGGCTAATTTCTTGTTTTCCCTCTACAATACTACTCTAGGTGGCTTTGACTAAACAGTCAGGCCGAAATTTGCCGAAATTTGCAGTAATTTTTTGCAGTAATTGTATGTTATTTTTTTTTTGGAGGGGGGGGGGGGGTGGAGTACAAAAAAGAGGATAAAAAGGTGACCTGATGGAGCATGGCATGAATTAATTACATGTGCTTAACTGATTATCTAGTGAATAAATTGATTAATCAATTAATATGTTTAGTGAATTTTCAATTATTGTTTTAATGCACTTTGCTTTTGTTAGATTTTTATCCCTTCATTTCTTTCGCTATATATATATATATATATATATATATATGTGTGTGTATTTGACTAACGGGTACATTAAGTCGACACCTAACAATGCAGTTTATTCCGTCATAATAGCGACCCCTTCATTAGGTCGACAGTTGGTACATTAGGTCGACAGTTGAACAAAGAAAAAGAGCAAAAACTGTCCTCCTAATGTACCCATTAGTCGTTTATATATAAATATGTATATATATCGTCGCCGGTTTCACGAAGTAGCCCTTTTGCGCGCTCCTTCTCAAAATCTATATTCGAGATAATCGTGTTTGAAAATTTCAATACTTTGGAAAGGTGATTTCTGTGACCTGGTACCACGCTCCCGTGGTTATTTAAACATATGTTGTAGTATAGTATCTAATCTTTCAAATCATATGCCTTTTTTTTTAGCATGGTTGTTTAAGTTCATTTTTTAAAGCCATAAAACAACCGTTTCAAAGGGAATAGTTCGTGAAAACGAAAATTGCACTGTGCCCTGTTAAGGCGCAAATATGTAGCGTACAATAATCTGTCGCGCGCTGCCATGCAGTTATATATAGCGCGCATGGGTTTTTACGTTTTCACGAACTATCCCATTTTGGATAATGTGGCGCGCGCTGCTCCGTAATCTCTTAACGCGCAAATATGTACAGTACATTAATCCATCGTGCGCGGTTAAAAATTGTGCCCAATAATCCACAATGGGATAGTTCGTGAAACCGAAGAAATCAATTTGGCTCACATTTTTTTATCCCGGTGATGTCATCTGTGACGTAGGGAGTCACAATCATATTCTAAAATTTGCTGAAGTTGAAGATATCATTATGGACATCTTAGATCCGAGTAAAACTTTGAAAATTTCTATAATTTTGGTAAAAAGGGGTACTTCGTGAAACCGGTGACGATATATATATATATATATATATATATATATATATATAAATATATAGTCAAGCGCAGTCAAGCGATCATCAGGCGAATAAGACGAATGAACAGTCTGAGACTTCTGCAAGGGCTTATGGATCATTCTTTTGCGGTTCCGGTCCGGTGGTTTAGGGTTGTTATGTCGGCACTTCGAGATTAGTTCAGAGCGTCGGTTTAGTGTTCCTTTGTGAGTGATGATTGTTAGTTTTTCGTCCAAACACCAAAGGTAAGAGAAAGAACCGACCTAGGCAAATAATATGGTTTAACCCCCCTTTCAGCGCAAACGTAGAGACTAACGTAGGTGGACAATTCATAAAGTTAATCGCAAAGCACTTTCCCGCAAAGCACAGATTGCACAAAATCTTCAACAAAAACGCGACCAAAGCTACAGTTGCATGAAAAATATGGACTCTATAATTAAAGCACACAACGACAACACGCTCAAAAAAGCAAAAAGCTCCGACCGCTCCCCCCCCCCCCAAAAAAAAACCGTGTAATTGCAGAGCAAAACCCGACTGCCCCCTACGAGTCGAATGCTTGACATCAGCAATCGTGTACAAAGCTACCGTGACACACAATAATGACACTAAAACATACATCGGCAATACTGGTGGCACCTTCAAAGAACGATACAGGAACCACACAAAATCATTCCGCCACCAGAAATATGAATCCGAGACGGAGCTATCAAAATACGTTTGGGACCTGAAAAAGAAAGGCATAGAACATGAAATTCGATGGGACATAATTAGGAAATCAAACACACATAAAAGAAAAAGCGGAATATGTAACTTATGTCTGGACGAAAAACTAACAATCATCACGCACAAAGGAACACTAAACCGACGCTCTGAACTAATCTCGAAGTGCCGACATAACAACCCTAAACCACCGGACCGGAACCGCAAAAAGAATGATCCATAAGCCCTTGCAGAAGTCTCAGACTGTTCATTCGTCTTATTCCGACCGCTCCCCCCAAAAAACTGGTAATTGCAGAGCAAAACCCGACTGCCCCCTACGAGGCGAATGCTTGACATCAGCAATCGTGTACAAAGCTACCGTGACACACAATAATGACACTAAAGCATACATCGGCAATACTGGTGGCACCTTCAAAGAACGATACAGGAACCACACAAAATCATTCCGCCACCAGAAATATGAATCCGAGACCAAGCTATCAAAATACATTTGGGACCTGAAAAAGAAAGGCATAAAACATGAAATTCGATGGGACATAATTAGGAAATCAAACACACATAAGAGAAAAAGCGGAATATGTAACTTATGTCTGGACGAAAAACTAACAATCATCACTCACAAAGGAACACTAAATCGACGCTCTGAACTAATCTCGAAGTGCCGACCACTGACCTCTACCACCTGGACGTTTCATTGGCTCAGAGAAGTGAAGTCGTGGTCCGCCATGTTGCACTTCTGAAAAATCAACGCGCGAGAAAGCTGGAATACCGATTTGTGTACAATCATGCGGACGCCCATGCGGACGCCCTTGGTCAAAACGCACAGATGTTCGGTGCGTAACGTGTAATAAACCACATCGCTCTCGGAAGAGTAACATGGCCGCGCCCACTTCAAGTGCTCGCACGCGCGGGAATGGGCGATGTGGTAGGGGTCAGTGGTGCCGACATAACAACCCTAAACCACCGGACCGGAACCGCAAAAAGAATGATCCATAAGCCCTTGCAGAAGTCTCAGACTGTTCATTCGTCTTATTCGCCTGATGATCGCTTGACTGCGTGAAACCGACGGAAGCGAAGACCGAATTAGTTATACTATATTAATGCTCTGCTCCTGCATTGAGCACTTTAACTGCTGGATTGATAACCCAATGTATATATAAATATATATATATATATATATACAGCTTTATCCTTCTATCATTTCTCTATCTTTCGTTATGTTATTCCTTGCTTTTATCCTTTCATTTTTCCATATTTCCTTTAGTGCTATTCTTTAATTCCTTCTATCACCTCTTCCATCTTTCCATATGTTAATCTTTACATTATTTCTTTTATCATATTTCTCTTTCTCTCTCTGTGTTTTTCTCTCTTTATTCCTTCGTTTAACTTTCTATCATTTTGCCTAGTTTGCATTATTCTTTCTTTTTATCTTTTTTCCCCTGCTTTTCATCTCTAATTTCGTTATGTTATTTTTGTTTTTCTTCTTTCTTGTTTTTGTTTCGGGAGCGGGGGGGGGGGGGGGGGGGGCTTGTTTACAATCTTCTCTTCCATCTTTCGCCATGGTTTT
Organism: Heliocidaris erythrogramma; assembly: GCA_025617745.1. Taxonomy (NCBI): domain Eukaryota; kingdom Metazoa; phylum Echinodermata; class Echinoidea; order Camarodonta; family Echinometridae; genus Heliocidaris; species Heliocidaris erythrogramma. The sequence continues at coordinate 3,487,991 of CM046873.1, forward strand.
ATTTATTCTTCTACCATTTCTCTCTCTCTCTCTCTGTATTTCTCTATCTTTACGTTAGGCCTATGTCTTTATCCTTACATCCCTTAACTTGCAATATTCCCTATTGCATTGTTATTCATCGATTTTTCTACACGTCCGTCTTTCCTTATAGTACTCTTTATACTCATTCTTCCATCTCTCTTATTGTGCCATTCTGTTCCTGTTCATTATTATCATCAATATAACTACATGTACCACAATGCAGGGAAATGGAACGTTTTTGGAAGTGGGGAATGACGCCTATCAACTACACTTTTCAACATTTTGCGAGCGAGCTAAGCGAGCGGCCAAACATTATTACAATGTATATATATCTTTAAAATGTGATCTCTTTTTTAAAAAATGTATATATATATATATATATATATATATATATATGAGAAAATGAACTAAATCAGCAATAGTGCTTCACGCCCCCAAATTGACCCATTTTTCCACCCTACAAATTGCTTGTATTGTATACAATATACAATGGGTTCACCCATTCAAATAAACTATTCTCTCAGAGCTGCCAATTAGTACGAATTTCTTTTGTTTAAGTGACAAAAGCAACGTGAGAGGAGGAATTCGTAACATTTGGCAGGTCTGCTCTCTATGAAACTACTCCCTTTGTAAGAGGAGTATAAGACATGATGTAAAATAACCACTCTTTCCAGTCACTGAAGAGCCCTTGGGCGAAACAATTTGTATGACTGGCATATGATTTGTATTTAGTTTAGTTTGTAATATGTATTCATCTATTTAAAACTATTTATATATATATATATATATATATATATATATATATATATATTGTGCATAATCATTAAACAAAATTATATGAAACGTGTTTACTCAAAAAGTGAAGGGGCTGCAGCCACATCACCCCCCCCCCCCCCCCCCAACCACCACCGGCCCGGTTCCAAAATTGCCAAATAGACGAAAAATGGCTATTAGACGAATTGACTATAGACCAAATTAATGGTATTTAGACGAAATGACAATTAGACCAAATGGTAATTGGACGAAATGATGATTAGGCCAATTGGTTATTGGACCAACTAATATTAGACCAAATGATGTTAGACCAATTGGCTATTAGACCAACTGGCTGTAGACCAAGTGGCAAAAACCCTTTATTTTTAATCAAAACAACAGCGTGCGTCGTATAGTAGGCCCCTATTTGTGTTATATTTGATTATCACTATAGATTGAAACGATAACATGCAGGTTTCAGGCATTTCTTAACCATTAAATATTTCATCATTAAAAATCGCGTGAATTAAAAAAGTAATATAATTAACCATATCAGACATCTGAGCAATGCAATTTTTACATTTTATTGCCCGGCTTTGCCAAGCCAACATAATTGCGGCCCGATAAATTGTGTATTGCGCGGTTTCGAAAGTCAATGGGATTTTGCGTGTTAATTAACGGGCAATAAATTTTATTTTTACAATAGTTTCGAGTTCGCTCTAGACGTCTGATTCTGTTAATAATAATGATATAAACTGGCTACTTTCAGGGGATACAACATTAATTGCGCTCACTAGAATCGTATTAGTTGCTGTTCTATGTAGAGATCGATGGATTATCTGAATTTTTCTTGCCATTGAAGTTTATGATCAGCTCCTCGACCCCCGTGTCTGTAAACTGATAATAAAAGTGAAACCACTAGTAAACGACTTTACAATTTACAATTTTTACATTTGTGGTAAAGGGTGTTTCAATATTTTAGGGATTTTAATGGTCAGGAAAACCTCTCACACACGCATACACGCGCACAAACACATACATCTCATAATAACTTATCTTACATGGGTACATTATGTAAGCAATGAGTTTTTACACTTCCCCTCCCTGCACCGTTCCCCTTGGGAGCACGCTTTGCGTGCTCATCACCAATTTCGCACTCTTCGCGTGCTCACAAATGCCCGCACCCCTCCCCTAAATTAAAATCTTGGCTATGCGGTTGGATCCTTCACGTCTGTCCCCCCTTATTGAAAAATCTTGGCTACGCCTGTGCAAACAAGGCGTCATTTACCTGACGTAGCATAGGATGGCGTTAGTGATTGGTACTGTCTTTTAAGCGTCTTGTAAGAGTGATATCGTTTAAAAAGTATTCGTAACATGAACAGTGTAAACGATGCTTTTAATAACTGGTATATGAGCTAATTTCATTTTAGGGTCCTTGACCGCAGGTAATGACGCAATGGAAATTACGCCTCGTGTGAACCGAGCATCTGTGTGTTTCAAGAACCAGACATGTGAGGGCACTACACGTACGTCATTTTATTTTACGGCTTCAGTTTTACCGTGACATATAGGAACGAGGATACATAACAGCATCAAGGACATTAATTCACTTAAAATAAACAATAATTTCTCCAAATATCTTTAAACCTATAACAGGTGATGCAAAACTTAATGAAAGACATTATAAAGAGTATTATCATAATGCAATAAGCGCTGTACACAACAGAGTATCATTACTAAATAACATCATTATTGTAATATTTTCCATGGCTTTCAAACCAACAATCTAAAAATATATATCACAGTGTTTTGGGAAAGACCTGAAGTTTCATAATGTTAAATGTTCCTATGGAGTCTCCTCATCGGATTTATAGAAGGAGAGTATTTCAGAGAGATGGAGCTGCTGTTCCAAAAGTTTGGGTTTTTTTTCTCCTAGACTAGACAAAGTGGTTTGTCCTGTTCATTGTTTGCTTTTAGAAGAGCTAAAATTTCTTCCTGGGACATAATTCTTAGACTATAGTTTGCAAATAATTTGGAGCAAGACCATTAACTGCCTTCCTGTGTGGAGTAAGATTATAAATTCTATTATTTTGCTTGCTGGTAGCCGGTGAAGATTTTTGAGACCTGGAGTAGTGTGGGGGAAACTTAGATGTTTTACTGAGGACCTGAGCATGGTTCTGTGATATACAGTTGTGTATAACATTTCATAGTCCAGAATTTGGCCGATTTAATGTTAACAAATAATCTCCAATTACGCGATCTCCCCCTACCTACTGCAAGCCGAAGGTGGCGTGTTCCCAAATTCGTAACGGAGAGGACAAAATCGATTCTTTCCTCGCCATCAATATTCATCACCCCTATGTAGACATTTGGGAACACGCCACCTTCGGATAGCGATACGTAGGGGGAGATGGCGTTATAGACCGCTTCGGTAATGTATGCACATTTTATGCATACCTTTCAAACAAAGGTTGTTCTTGACAACCTGAAAGCTTGCCGGAGGCTAGCCGGACATTGCTACAAATAATGTATGCAAACTGGATTCGAAGCATTGAGGCTCATTTATAAAATCAGGCTCATGGTATAGCTCGTCACTAGGTGCTCAGAGAATAATATGTGCATAAATTAATGTGTATACATTAGAGAAACGGTCTATTGGATCTTTCATATTATATCAGGATTAGAAAAGATGGTGGTGTATTTAGGATTCTGTTATAATAGGGAGGCGGCAAAGGCTGGAAAACTCCGACAAGCAGAAAAAAAAATAGAAAGATTCCTACATGATTTGCGAAGGGCACAAACACAAATGTGTGCTTATTTATTTTTCAAGGTTTGCTCCTCCCCCCCCCCCCCCCCCCCCCCCCCCACTGCCCCACCGAACCCCACTGATAGAAACACAGGAGTCCTCTTTAAATATCACAAAATTCGATGACAGTTAACAAGTGTCTAACCATAATGTTGACTTCTGGATTAAAAAAAATACCTTTCGGTTTAAACTGTGAAAAGTTATTACACACAATGTTAACCCGATGATTACTGTATTCTCTAACTCCCATAGGCTTAATACATGGACCACCCGGTTCCAGTAGGCAATGGCTTTAATGTTTAAATCGATTTCATTTCAAATGTCAGTGCCCACGAGTCATATGCCTCTCAACAAAGGCCGCCTGTTATAGTGGTCACCTATACTGTCTCTACCTAAGATGAAGTGTATTTGTCATAGTTTATCGAATCTTGTATAGATAATGTAGAAAGACCACTCGTCTACAGTCCCTACTTATTCTGTTTGCAGTGAGTGGCTTCTATCAACACTATGAACTATTTCTGTAATACATTCCAGCGTATGCATGTCCCCCTCAAGAGAAACTACTCACCTGTTCCGAGTAATTGAGCTTCAAGTTTCAATTTGCAGATTTCATACACAATACGTTGTAAGATCAAACAAACAAAAAAAAATCGGCTTGTCTGACAAACTAACGCTTACTGTAATCTGTATTCAGACTATTGAGAAACAATAACCTTGACACTATTGAATGCAATAGTTCTTACATTAAACCTTATCGTTCATCAACTCACGCACAAAAGTGACAACTGGGGCCTGTTGCACAAAACTTAATCTCAACTCCTAAAAATCAAACGCAAGTCCTGTGCACTTCTGATTGGCTGAAAATAATATTGCGTTTGATTTTCCTGAGTCGGGTTCGAACGCAAGTTTTGTGCAACTGGCCCCTGTTCTATTAATTGTAATAATTATCTGACCAAAAGTACATGTATAGCTCCTTTTCTTTAGGCCAGAGTCAGTTTTGTTTTTAATGTATACCTTTAAAAAAAAAAAAAAAAAAAAAAAACATGTTTGTGTCTGGAGTTTTTCTGCGGAAACACGGTTTTAAAAAATCTAGTTATAAACTCCCAAAGAGGCAGAGCCCTATGTGTATGGAGAATAGATGTATAAACAATGTACCGTGAAACAGCGGTTCAAAGTGATGATTCCGGCTTCACAACTGAGCTACACACGAACTTTACACAATGCTAAACGCAAAATTAACCCCCATATACATAAGCTAGTCTCGGTGGAAATCAAAGTGATTACTGGAAATTTTATAAATGTTGTAACAGATCTATAAGAGTGCTCTGCTTTTTTTTTCAATTTGAGATCACTAATGAAATATGATAACAACCAAGGAAAATCCTTTATATTGGCCATACGAAAAACAAAATAATACACAAAATGATATTAACATACTTTAGGATAAAAAGTTGCAAGGAGGTAATGTAAAACAAATAAATAATTGTATCTAACCACGCAGCTATTGTGGACCACGAGCGCCCAGTAACAAAAATATGAGCCAATTTTCTTAGAGTTCTTGCTTCAGTTCCTTCAAGCAGTTTATTGAAGATGATCACATGACCTTTGACCTCAATCCAGATGATATAGAATGTATGTTAACAAGAAAACTCTATATAATTTATGTACTGGCCGTCATTTGCTATACACACAACATCTTACATTGAATGTAGACTAATAGATCTACATTATGGATAGCATAAAGAGTTATTACAATAGCAAGGTAGAGACCTAACGCAGACAATTCTTCTGTTGCTGGGTCATCTTGTGTTGTCTTTCTAGGTCCATCCTAATAATTTCACTTCATATCTTGTCATCATCTTTTCATTTCTGCTCTCATCTTTGCTCCTTGGTAGCATGTTCCTATCTGATTATTATCAGCCCGTCCAAATGTTTAATCTCGGTCTTTCTGTATTTCTATCAGACCTTTCACGTGTTTAATTTCAGTCTCTCTGTCTCTCTGTCTCTCTCTGTCTGTCTGTCTGTCTCTGTCATTTTCTTTCTTGGTAGATATATTTCTTTTCTCAATTAATACGTATTATCCAACTCTCTCTCTCTCTCTCTCTTTGTCGACAGCGTATTCCCATTCTTTTCTTTCCGCATACCCCCCCCCCCCCCCCCCCCCACCCCCATCTCTCTACCTGTATTAGACTCCCCGCTGAATCTCTCCACTCCATCTATCTCTTCAAGGATTCATTCGGTGGTCTTCTCACAGGACGCATTTGTGACGTCATTGCCGTTAGATGGCGCTCGATTACGTTTCTTTTAACCTCCTTCAAGTCGTAAAATTGATATTCGGGGGGGGGGGGGGGGTGTTGCATTGCTGCATTTTGCGCTGAGGAAACAATCTTCCAATTTTGCGCAGCGACCAGTCTGTCCGAAGTTTCGCCCGGGGGGGGGGGGGGGGGCGGCATGCGATCAGGTAACGATCACGGTGCCCTCTCGCGGCATACAACGTCCACATCTGCGGTTGAGTATCCCTTTAATGGACAAAACGGAAAACCACTCTTTTACGAGTTAGTGAACCCTTCTCGTTAGAGTTGAAATTCAATATCAAAAGAGTGATTCCAACTACTCTGTAGGAAATTATTCTATGTTTTAGAGTGAATTCCAGCCTTAAAAGAAGTTATTCCCTAATATGGCTTTTAAAAGAGTGGATTTCCACTCCTCGGCATAAAGAAAGCATCCATTTTATCTTAACCGACATGATTACAATGATAAACATGATAAAACCACTATGTACAATGTATATACATTCAAATGATATTTTCAAATGACATAATTATTAGTATTACCTTTCTAGGATAGTGATTAGTGTTCCTGTGATGACGTCATTGATGTTTATGTCTAGCAGAAGGAATTATTTTCTGTTTGCATTACGATACAGTTTGATAGACGGATATTGAGAGAGTGGGGAGGTCACTTACGGTATGCCACCTAGGTTTCAAAAGGGGGACTCTTGCCTGTTTCCCCCCCCCCCCCCCCGACCAAAGGAAATAACAAATCCACCAGTATTTCTTTCTTGCAAAACGTGGACAAAATAATAATTATTGAACTCGGTAGATCGATTGTGCGGTAGTGAGGAGAACCACTTATCTGGATAATTCCCCGTTTCGTCATACTTTCAAACCAAATCAAATAAAATTCAACTCTATCGCAAAGACTTTTGAAAAATCATCATAAAAATAGGGCAATTTCTACAGCATTGTCTATCACCTATTCAATATGCGAACATTACGATGACACATTACGTAATCCGAACATGATTTCTATGGAATGGGATAATTACCCTTGAGTGGATTTCTCGATAATGTTTGCGATCGTGTTTAGGAAATCCACTTCTTGGGAAGTCATACAAATTTAGGGATTCCTTCATATTTTAGTGGAAATTCACACTAAAAACAGTAGAATCCACTTTCAAAAGAGTAATTCAACCACTATTTTGTAATGGATTCAACTCCAAAGAAGTGATCTCTAATAGGACTCCTACAGATGTGGATTTCCTCTCCACTATCTTAAAGTGATTTGGTAACTTTGTGGAGGCTTGAGAAGACCTGTTTTCCAATGATTCCCTCTCTCTCTTTCACCATTTCTTCTCTTGTGCTTTCCCTCCCTTTCTCCCTCTTTATGCCCAAAATTCTCCACTTTCACACATCTTCCCTCAACTTTTTTATCTCTCCCTTTTCCCCCCAATGATTCCCTCTCTCTCTATTTCTTCCCTTGTGCTTTCCCTCCATTTCTCCTTCTTTATGCCCAAAATTCTCCACTTTCACACATCTTCCCTCAACTTTTTGTTGCTTCTATTCCCATTCTGAGTTTCTTTTGTATTATTCTCTCGTCTCTATCTTGATATAATACTTGATGTATACTTTCCGCTCTACCCCCCCCCCCCCCCCTCTATCTGCATTATACTCTTAACTCCATTCTCTCTCTCTCTCTCTCTCTGTATCTTTCCAAGAGGTCATTCAGTGATCTTTTCACATTAAAGATAATCGAGGGGGGGGGGGGGGGGTGGGAGAGAAAACCAATATCAAAGATTGAATTCATTGCTTTGTAAAATGCCATCATTTTTCATTTAGTTTCACATTATTTATTTCATTTCTTTCTTGTAATTTGTATTCTTTTGTTCACTGGTCTTCGAGACATGAGACAAACATGCAAAGAAATTCAGGCAAATAATATATAGTTTGCAAAGAGTATAACCTCTTATTATAAACATTTACAGATAATTATGTATTGAATATCTGAATCATTGCTTACTGATGAAATTAAATCTTAAGATGACCATGAACCAGTCAATAAGAAACAAAATATGTATTTTCGACGTTGTTCATCCACTATTTAACATTATGTACATCATTATTTCAATTCAATACAATTTATTTGTCATCATTCAGTTTAAAAATACATAAATACATGAGACAAGTTTGGATTATATTATGATAATGATGGGATTCCCACGTAAAAGCATAAAAGCTTGAAAGTAATTATCGTTTAGTATTTCGTTCATGCTATCCAAAGCTTCATTTGAAGAAAACAAGGTGCACATTCGATATCTTTAACGACATGACAATGATAATCTCATTATGTGATACATATTTATATTACATTTTCAAACCCCCTCCCCCATATGACGTTCATGGGGTAGGGGGTATGCGACATTTCTGACAGTCTTAAATATCTCTCTTTAAAACAAGATGGAATACATTCCATTTGCATATGATTATATAGGCATATAATCACGCACACTATTATGTTCTTTACAGTAATGAAACGAGACTTTCATTGATTTGTCAATACTACACGTTAATGTCATCTTTACAAAATGAAACGAGACTTTCATTGATTTGTCAATACTACACGTTAATGTCATCTTTACAGAATGAAACGAGACTTTCATTGATTTGTCAATACTACACGTTAATGTCATCTTTACAGAATGAAACGAGACTTTCATTGATTTGTCAATACACGTTGATGTCATCTTTACAGAATGAAACGAGACTTTCATTGATTTGTCAATACACGTTAATGTCATCTTTACAGAATGAAACGAGACTTTCATTGATTTGTCAATACTACACGTTAATGTCATCTTTACAGAATGAAACGAGACTTTCATTGATTTGTCAATACTACACGTTAATGTCATCTTTACAGAATGAAACGAGATTTTCATTGATTTGTCAATACACGTTGATGTCATCTTTACAGAATGAAACGAGACTTTCAAAGATGTGTCAATACTACACGTTAATGTTATCTTTACAGAATGAAACGAGACTTTCATTGATGTGTCAATACTACACGTTAATGTCATCTTTACAGAATGAAACGAGACTTTCAAAGATGTGTCAATACTACACGTTAATGTGATCTTTACAGAATGAAACGAGACTTTCATTGATGTGTCAATACTACACGTTGATGTCATCTTTACAGAATGAAACGAGACTTTCATTGATTTGTCAATACTACACGTTAATGTTATCTTTACAGAATGAAACGAGACTTTCATTGATTTGTCAATACTACACGTTAATGTCATCTTTACAGAATGAAACGAGACTTTCATTGATTTGTCAATACTACACGTTAATGTCATCTTTACAGAATGAAACGAGACTTTCATTGATTTGTCAATACTACACGTTAATGTCATCTTTACAGAATGAAACGAGACTTTCATTGATTTGTCAATACTACACGTTAATGTCATCTTTACAGAATGAAACGAGACTTTCATTGATTTGTCAATACTACACGTTAATGTCATCTTTACAGAATGAAACGAGACTTTCATTGATTTGTCAATACTACACGTTAATGTCATCTTTACAGAATGAAACGAGACTTACATTGATTTGTCAATACTACACGTTAATGTCATCTTTACAAAATGAAACGAGACTTTCATTGATTTGTCAATACTACACGTTAATGTCATCTTTACAGAATGAAACGAGACTTTCATTGATTTGTCAATACTACACGTTAATGTCATCTTTACAGAATGAAACGAGACTTTCATTGATTTGTCAATACTACACGTTAATGTCATCTTTACAGAATGAAACGAGACTTACATTGATTTGTCAATACTACACGTTAATGTCATCTTTACAAAATTAAACGAGACTTTCATTGATTTGTCAATACTACACGTTAATGTCATCTTTACAGAATGAAACGAGACTTTCATTGATTTGTCAATACTACACGTTAATGTCATCTTTACAAAATGAAACGAGACTTTCATTGATTTGTCAATACTACACGTTAATGTCATCTTTACAAAATGAAACGAGACTTTCATTGATTTGTCAATACTACACGTTAATGTCATCTCTACAGAATTCATGTCAATGAACAAAAATTATCTTATTTTTTCTTGCTTATTTACAATTGCAATCCTGACCAAATATACAATGAGCTGCATACCCCATAGTGTGTAATAGTGTACATAATTATGATAGATTTGATGACTTTGTTTTTAGCATAAAACATAAGAGGGATATGGGTAATCTGAATGATCTTATCAAAATGAAAACATCTATCATATCCATGTAGGCCTACATAAATATTTGTTTACGTTTATTTACAGTTGGAGCAGTAGGATACGGAGATATGAAATGGATGGCTCAAGATCGTAGCACTTGGAGAGACATTTGTCATATGAATTGATTGGGTCACTAAACCTGTCATTTGACAGATCACTATTGATGATTTACATCATATATCTTGATTAGTATATTCTACTCCTTGGTGCACAACTAATCCATTATTAGGAACATAATCTCATATCAACATTATTAAGAACGTAATGACGTCATTATCAACGTTTATTAAAGTTTACAATTCTACTACATCTACAGATGTTATCAGAATTGAACCCTTACTGTACCATTATACCATCACACACAGTCTCTGCACAAATCCAATTGACAAGTATATACGTGGTTTAAATACTTGACTGGAGATGGGAAGGTCGTGGGTTCGAACCCCGGCGCGGCACTACTGTTCTTTGGCAAGACATTAATCTACATTTGCCACTCTCCACCCAGGTGTTAAATGGGAACCGGCAGGAATTAATTCCTTGAATGCTGTGAGCACCGAAATCGGTAGCCTAGCTAGAGCCGGGGTAATATTGGAGCGCCTTGAGCACCATTCATGGTGGATATGAGCGCTATATAAATATCCAATATTATTATTATTATTATTATAAACAAAGAGTTCAAAGCTTAAACAGTTATAAACTGAATTATATCACATATTACTAGGAGTTGTACACAACGCTGTTGTATCTTTTCCATGAACTCTGTTTGTTTTTCTCAATGAAAATGATTACAAGCTTATTCTTAAAATAGTCGTATTCTAGTAGCAATTCTACACACACTTACGATGATGATGATTATGAAACAGACTCTTATATATGTAAATGTAGCTACATTTAACATTATATACATGTACATATTCATATAGATAGCATTAATGAAATTCATTATGGAGATAAGTATAATGTTTTAGTACTGATGGTGAATAGCAGGTTGTAGAAGTTGTGGCAATGATTACAAATCATCTTTAACCATGTACAGTGTACACGGCCAATACTAATATAATGTACACATTACTTATAATGTCGGTTCGAACATTATCCTTACAAAGTCCAACCAAAGTGAGACAAAATATTTGAAATATTGCACTAAAAGAGCAAGGTCCAAATACAATTATGTCACATTTGCTACTACTACTATTACAATAACAACACTTACTACTACCACAACTACTACTACTACTACTACCACTACTACTACTACTACTACTACTACCACTACTACTACTACTACCACTACTACTACTACTACTACTACTACTACTACTACTACTACTACCACTACTACTACTACTACCACTACTACTACTACTACTACTACTACTACTACTACTACCACTACTACTACTACTTCTACTACAAATGACTGCTATACTACTAATATTAGATTCCATAGAACAATTCAAGACACTACTGAAAACCTATCTGTTTCTCTAAAGATGCTAGTTTTAATAATTACATGTAGTTTATATGTTGAACTATTTCTATGTTCTGCGCCTTGATCGAAACATTCGGATATGTGCGCGTTATAAATTTATATTATTATTATTATTATTATTATTATTATTATTATTATTATTATTATTATTATTACTATTCCTCCTCCTGCTACTTCTGCTTCTTTTTCTTCTTCTTCTCTACTGCTGCTGCTACTACTACTACTACACTGCTAAAACAAGGGTGTTAATTTAACATCTCGGTATCAATATTGGGTTACACCAGTTAGTGTTAAAACAACGCCAATTTGATTCAAAACTGGTTTTGTTTTTAACACTTATCTGGTTTGGCCCAATATAGATACCAAGATGGTGTTAAATAATTAACACCCTTGGTTTTACAATGTACTACTGCTATGATGATGGTATACGGCAAAATGATAATAGTAATAACTATATCGAAAACACTTCCACAAATGTGGATAATTGTGGTTAGATTAAACATCGTTAGCGATGCATATTCCTGTTTAGTACCTGTACATCATAATGCAAACCTGGGGTAAAATAGTCGCAACTGCATTCATCCTTGTAGTTAATATTCACCGTGATATATCAGGTATGGTTTGATGGCAATGTACCATGTTAGCTCCCCAGAGCAGTGCGAAGTCATCATTGTAGCTCAATGAACGTGAGAAATTATGTTCTGGTTCCAAGCTCCACCGTTATCCTGCAAATGAAGACGGAAGATTTTACAATGAAACCGACATATTTTCAACAACATGGAAAAGGTGTCTTATCTATAGATATCTAATGGCTGTTTCCATTAAACGATGAAATGGACGTCTTAAATCTCATGGTAACGATGCATATTGCTTTATGAAAAGTCCTTCGCTGGACGCAGTATATATATAATTCAAATAATGTGGCCCTACACGGCAAAAAATTATATCCAAGCAATGGCGGATTTACGCATACATCATGAATACCAACATTTTACTGAAAAGTTAGAAAGAAATAATCTCCAACATCTTCTATTCATCAACCAAATAGACGATTATTATTTTTTTAACCTTCCTTTGTTGTGACTTATTATAAAGAAATTATGTTTCAGTTAATATAAACTTACATTACAGGGAAGCATGGGGGACCCAGCACTGAGATGACAATGACTTTATTTGGGGAGGGGAAAGGCAGGGGTCTCCGATCTTACAAGGTGGATGAAATTCGAATTAACAAGGCCATCCAATAGGGCAGGTTGGCTAGGGATTATTTTCCCCTTTTTCATTTTCATTTTAGTTTCCCTCTATATTTGACTCCCCCCTTTTCTGTTTTTGTTTCACCGTGTCAACACGGAGCGTGTCCCTTGTCCCCCATCAGTGGCGTAGCTACAGGAGGGCACGTGTAGTTCGTGCCTACCCCCCCCCCCCCCCCCCCTCAATCGCATGATAAAGAAAGGGAAAAGAAAGAGAAGAAAAGGTGAGAAAAAAGAAAAGGAAGACTGTAAATGACGAGAAAAGAAGACGATAGGACCCCTTCCCGCATGGTCCCCCTAAGCAATGGCCTAGTAAATGTGCATCTACAATGTATATCCAGCCTTTCATTCATATATACAATCGGTCCCAAAAGAATAGCAATATGAAAGTTATGATTTTTTGAAAGTTGTAATCATTATACAGTGAGTCCCACAAAGAATAAGAAAAGAAAACGAAACCAAAAAACAAAGGTTTTATATGTGAACAAACTATGAGTTGTATGAATATAATTCTTTGTTCGTCATCAAATACAAAGGCATATGCTTTCAAATGATACCTGGATGGCATTAATATGTATCCATTTTTCACAGAGTAAGATTGCTTTGAAAATGGCATATAAAAATCCATTAGTGCAAACTTTGGGTAAATCCGTAACAACGTCAGTATCACATGCGAACATGACGTAACATGAGTACGGGAATGTAAGATTGAAAAGATAAATTATGATAAACAAGATTCATATTGTGTGATGATATGCATTTAATCGGAATTTTCATAAGACATTTGCCAATGCTATTTGCCGTGGGTGGCAGGGGCGTACACCCATGGATTTTCCAAAATCAATAAATGTACATCAAATGAAAACAAAAATGCCCCTCTTGTAATGGAAGATGTTCCCATCATGAGGTGGAAAATTGCCATAGTCTGGTATTTGTTGCTGCCTTATGTGCGCTTTATACCATACTTTACCATTTGATGACAATGGAAGGTGCCCCTTACTTTATTTTTTTAAAATGAAAATATCACCTTGCTCTCTGCTTTGTTCTTTAAAGACGTTGCAGTTCTGAACAATGCAAAAAACTGATGTCCATAATGACGACAGGTACCATTTCAGTACAAATAAGCCCTTTTTTTTTTACCTGCACCATGCATTAACAAAAAGTCGGCCATCTTTTATCTTATGATAAGGGAATCCCCCTTACCCTCATTTTCACAAGAAGCAAATGAAAGTAATTTTGTCATTGGGTTTCCTTCGGGTCATGTTTGCATGTGGTCCTAACGTTTTCACGGTTTCACCCAAATCTGACACAAGTGGACTTTTACATTTTATTTTTTAAAAAATGCATCTCGGCACAGCATGCACGTAGGAATGCCATCAAGGTATCATTTGAAATCAAAATACTTCTACTTTATGGAAATTAGATAATTGCGGTTATACAGCACATAGTTTGGTCACAATAAACTTTTGTTTTGGAGTTTCATTTGTTCTGGGGCGCACTGTATATACACATATGTCTGGGGTTTTTTTTTTCAAGCGAACATGAAACAAATACTACTACTATTACTACTACTACTACTAGTACTACTACTATACTGCTACTGCTACTTCTTGGGAAAATAAGTCTAAAAAATGGTAAAGAAAAAAGGTGAGAGAAACAAAAGAGAAGAGGAAAGTCAACGAAGCGATTACATGTTATAGCGATACGAACATACAACAACGAGTCAAACAATGACTTGAGAAAATTAAACTTTGTCAATACATATAGGGGTAATAATGACAATAATCATATTCAAAATCATAGAAACGAAACAAAAAAACTAATAATAAGGATAACGAAAGCAAGCGTATTAGATAGGATAAAAATACGAATATAGCGCAAATCCAGTCAGGGGAAACAAAGTGAAATGAAATATAAAAATGGAATAAGAAATTAAATTAAGTCGATAAGAAATAGGAATCAGAAGATCACAATGTAGCAATATTTGGCTTTTTGTTGGTAGTGCATCTGGTGTGTGGGCAATGAAATTAAAATTGAAAACAAAGGAGACAGAAATATGACCCCCCCCCCCCAAAAAAAAAAAAAAAAAAAAAAAAAAAAAATCTTGCCAGGTGCATGAAATGTGAATTAACAAGACACGCAATAAGATATGGTGTGGAGAGGGTCCTTTAATTTTTCTTTTCATTTTCATCCCCTTTCTGTATTTGACTCTCCTTTTCTGTTTTTCTTTCTTCACCATGTCATTGGGTACGTGCCCCGTCTCCCCTAAAGCTACGCCACTTCCTTACAGAACGGACCAAAAAAATGCTTCAAGGACTTAAGAACCAACTTTTCTTCAATCCTATATTTGTCGATTGTTCTGCTTTATAGCAGAACTAAAAATATAATCGTTTTTCTTCTTTTTAATAAGTGTTTGAAAATTACTTTTCTCTGAAATAATAATTTTACGATGTTCTTAATATAAATCGAGGATACCGTCACAGGAGATAAGGGATCAAGAAAAGAGGCAGGAGACAATCATAGGAGACAGGATAAACCAGAGTACCGAAATACAATAACATATAATAGTGAGCTTTCGAATGTGTCGACTTGAACGCCGTCCTACATCCTCCCAGCTACAGTGGACTGCTTTGTGTTAGCTGTATACCGCGCTTTGTGCAAGAACGGCTCACCCGTCCACTGGCTTCTCCCTCGTGCACTAGACAGATCGAGAACGTGTCAAACATGCATGGTTTTGCCGTCTTCTCTAAAACGTGAACATCGCTTCACCCATTGTTAGCTTCATGCTTCACCTACTTTGTACGCAGTCAGCACAAATCATTCCATTGTCGCTGGGGGGATCTAGGACGGCGTTCTAGTCGAAACATCCGAAACCCCCTTAATGTAAAGCAGAAACCAATGACGGTGATTGGATGCAAAGCTTAAAGAGATAAAGTATAAAGCACATCCCGGAAAGAGAGAGAGAGAGGTACATGTAAACAAAGCCAGTAACAGTATGCATATAGACCATTCCCATGAATGAACCAGGTGCAAAATGCTGGGGAAAAATTAATAACAAAACAATAGTATATAGCGATACAGATTATACAACATGAAATAGAAGAGAAAGCAAGGCGAAATAAAAGGGAAAACAGATGCAGAAATAGGGTTGGGGGGGGGGGGGGGTGAAAGAGACACGAGAGAGGAAGAAAGGAAAGGAAACCAAAGTCCTAAAACTAGTCAAAGGTATCTCTTGGAAAGCGGACAAGAAGCAGCAATAATAAATGTAGATGTACAGTATATGATGTAGATGTAGGGCTACCCTTTTATGCGGTTACAAATATCTTTATAAAAACAACCGCCCTTTTCCATAACCCTTTGAAAATATGATATTTCGAATAAGAAAATGTGAAATGTAATAACATTGGGAATACCGCAACTGGCTATTTATACCTTATCATTTTTATTTTTATTTTTTTTATAGTTTCTGTAAAATTGCTTGTATCTCTTAAATACATTTTAAATGTTTCTATCTTAAACCGGTAGGAATGAGTCCGCGCATTATGCTTTTTCTTTAATTGTTTATATTGTAAAGTAAGAGGTTACAGTAAAATTATCGTATGCCCTATGTTCAAAAGATTTTTTTTTCAAATCAGTTTTTCATTTATTTGTACGAGTGTGAAAAACTTTCTAGTGAGTTCCAGTAGTACTTATTAAATTCATATCCATGCTAAATCAAATGGGGTATCAAAACAACAATAATAATTATGCATCGAAAAGTCGATAATTATAATTCTCGAATAGAACGCACGCCGCAGCGTCCCCGCTTCGCACCGGCGCCCCCCCACCCCCCCCCTTCCGGGCGAACCCTTCTCTTGCGCGATCCGGCACCTCCTCTCAAAATAAAATTCTGGCTACGCGGGTGAGAGAAAAGGAAAGTTAAGAGAGTGAGTGCATGTAATAGTGAAACGAACACATGAGAGAAACAGACATCTAGCGAATCAAAGAATGAGTTGAGAAAAATAAAAATGTGTGTAATGCATAGGGTTAATAATTACAATAATCATATTGAAAATTAAAGCAACAGAAAAAACGCACAAAAACACACACACACAAAAATAACAAAGATAACTAACGCAAGCGTATTCGATTGACGAAAATAAAAGCATGACGAAAATAAGAGCATAACGCAAATCGAGTCAGGGGAAACACAAATTTAATATGAAAATGGATTAAGAAAACAAGTAGATGAGAAATATGTGTCAGTAAAACATTCTATAGCAACATTTCGTTATCGTGAAGTGCATCAGGTGTGTATGCAATGGAATTCTAAAAATGAAAACAAAGGAGGCTGACAAAATGAGTCGAAAATGGAAACAAACAAATTATGAAGAAACAGAATGAAAAGTGGTGAAACAGATGATTTAACAGCAAAACACAAAAAGAGATTTAAAAAAAAAACAAAAAAAAACATTGCCACCGAAAAATTGACCAAGAGAAAAAAAAAATGGAATAGAAGCAAAAGACTGAGAGGCATAACAAAAGAAACGTATCGCCATCGTGGCTATTACACACATGAAACAAACAATCAGTGAAAGTGTACTCTAACAGTGCGCACAACAAGGAAGCATTAACTTACATGGTAAACCAGCACTCGGAGTCCTCCGCCTGATTTGTGAAAAGCCTGGAGACGAGAGTCCAGTCTGCCGCCCTCTTTAGTCCCACACTGGTAAAGCCTATGTGCAGAAAAGAGAGAAATGGGGGTAAGGTGCGCTGGCTGTCAGACTTAAGGAATAGAAACAGAGAGAAAGAGAGAGAGACCATGAGAGAAACAGACAGAGAATTCCTACAACATTAAGTTATCAACAGTGGTTACATGTTCCAAGCTTCTCTTTACGGGGGGGGGGGGGGGGGGGGGGGGGGGGGGGGGGGGGGCAGCATTTCAATAACAAATAAAAACAAGCAAACAATAAACAAATTCCGTCGGGATGGGTTGTCAGACGGCCCTAAAATATAGGGCAATTATTTTCCCCTAAGGCCCACGGACTACGGACTACAATTGCCAGATGGGAGAGGTATGTGGCTGCATATATACAGTACAAAAATATGAAAAAACTGACACATTATTTTCATCAGGAAGGGGGTGTAACGCTCCCCTGCAACAAAAACAAAATCACCAACATGCCCTTTGGCCAAGCTTCGTTGCCCATAAATTGCTCTGGATGTAGAGAAAAGGCTTTTTTTATGTTGCAACCTTAATAATAACTCGAAACATTAAATTCAATTCTGGTCAAATTTGCAAAGTGCAATTTTGAGTATTGTCATTTTCTTGGGGTGAAATTAGATGTGAAATGATCATTTCATCAATAAGTTATCAAATTGTTAAAATTGTACGGCTTTCTGAAAAAGTAGCCAAAAAATCTTGAGAGGATTTTGTAAACTCAATCATTGTCCAACTGCAACTGTTTGAGAAGACATAATAAAGCAGCTCGCTATATAACTATACGTGACTGTCATGCTGAAATCTACCATTTATGTGTTAATTACACAAATACCTTGCGAGATCTTCTATTATGCCTTGTCAAGACAGTGAAGATGGACAATGGGTGAGTTAGAAAAATATTGAAAATGTTTCGTAACTACTTTTGAGAGAGCAATACAATTTTAACAATTTAAGACTTTATTACTGCAATTATCGTTTGGCACCAAATTGCACATTAGGGATAGACAATTCTCAAAATTGAACTACATAAGTTTGATTGGAATTGAATAAAGAACATTTGACGTATTAAGGTTGGAATGTAAAATAAGAAGTCTTTTCAATGGTATAGAATTAATCCGTTGGGTAACATGAAATAATGAAATTAATTATTCAATTGTCTCCAACGGCCACCAGAAGGTGGTAACACACGCAACTGCTGTGTGATAGGTTGCCCGACTGCTGTGAAAAAAATCACAGGCAGACCGAGCGGGATTCGAACCCGCGACCTCTGGATTACTAGACCAGCGTCATAACCACTAGACCACCGGGTGCCCTTAGTGGTATAGGTTCGAACTATCCCATAAATATGATGTCAAATCAATGGTATAGAATTAATCCGTTGGGTAACATGAAATAATGAAATTAATTATTCAATTGTCTCCAACGGCCACCAGAAGGTGGTAACACACGCAACTGCTGTGTGACAGGTTGCTCGACTGCTAAATAAAAAACATGACTTTAATGTACTCTCTCAAGCGAGCAGCAAAAAATCACCTAATTAAGCAATATTCCCCACAATAATGATTTTGTAGTACACCCATAATATCTTGTATAATTATGTAAATAGGACCCATGACTTGGCACATTTTCACCTCTTTGGAAGGCAGATATGATATTAGTTTACAAAACGAGTTTACCACTTGCTATTATGTTAATATCGTGTCTGCCTCTCAAACCGGATGATTAACTCTCTATTGTTAATACAGTTGTTATTTAAAATATTTGGAAAGGTACAATTGCCTCATTTTATCCTCCTCTCTTCATCTATTTCTCTCTGTATCCTCTTCCCATTCTCTCTCTCATTATTTTTTAATTATATTTTATCTCAAAGGGCTTTCATGCTGTCAAGCCTCGGCTTATTATGAAAACCCTCTTGTTTGATTTCTCTTTCTATAATCCTACTGTTAGCCTTGTAGTTTAAGATAAATTAATGTCATGATGTTCCTTTGTATATCACATAATTTGTATAACGTATGCATTATTTGATGAATTGAGAAATCAAGCAGAAATAAATAAATCAAATCAAATCAAATCAAATATTGTCATTTTTATCATTACTATCATCATGATCTCAGTAATTCGAATAGTCTTCTTTCCATATTTCTGTATAAATGCAATTTTCCTCTTTTCTTTGTTATATGAACTAGCAAAGTTTGTGAATTCTAAATCCACAACTCAAAATCTGGAGCAGTCATTAATTCAACATAGCAGGGACTGCAGAGCATTTTATTTAATAAAGAGGAGAGCTGGGGGGGGGGGGGGTGGAGCAATTTTGCTGAATTCTTCAAATCTACTCCAAAAAGTGCAGCCTCATGTAATTATATTTTCTTCCTCGTCCCTGTTATAATAACTAGCACAAAACTGTTTGTGTATATAGACTTACTGTTTTTTAAAGAAATATTACCAAAGTCAGTTTGCTGTTTCCACCTGCTGATAGTTAGTCTTGAACGAAATCTACTATGCGGCGTAACATTTAGAATAGATACCTTCAATGCGGCGTCTATTCTTAAGTTCATGGCAAAACGCGAGAGTTTGATCAAAATGCATATCAATGTTGATATCCAACGGAAAGTATATTATATGGGCATGATTGTTAAAAATGCAACGATGTCAACGTTATACTTCCATTTCACTTTATTTTAAAACAGTCATTTTTTTTATTCATCTAAGTTCAATAACAAAACTTAAGTTAGGCCTAGCCTATTATTTTTTCATACATGTACATGTACATGTGTACGTTAGATCTAAATTGTAATCTACTGTGCCTGTGCAATTCATACTAGCCATGTAATTTTGACTTTCACTCTCTCTCTCTCTCTCTGAATTTTACAGATTAATTTACGCTACACCCTTTAACTAAAATTAACGTTTATGTTAATAGTAGTAGACTACCTAGATCAACATTACATGTAGATTCAGATCTACGGTATTTAGTGTTTTGATGAGGCCTATAAAAGAAAATTAATATACAGGGCCTTTATTTGGAAATTTACTTCAATCTATATGAGGTCGGTCTCAGGCTTAGCGACTATCAATCGTCAAAAATAGCATCCACTGTGTTTTGATTTAACCGTTACATTTTATTGATAGAAATACAACGTGAGTTTTATACCATCTAACATTAATTTGTAATCTGTGAGTGTTGATGAAGGGATATAAAACAAAATATACAGGGCCTTTATTCGGAAATCTAGTGCGATCTATGAGGTCGGTCTCAGCGACTACATCTATTTCTCGCCCGTCGAGGAAATAGACGACTGTAGTCACTTCGACTCACCCCATAGATATGATCGCTCTAGATTTCATCGGGCCCTGTATATTTGCATATTATGGGCATGATTGTTAAAATACAACGATGTCAACGCTATACACCTACGTTAGAGTGCTTCCTTTTCACTTTTTTGGAAACATCCCCCCCCCCCCCTTTTTTTTACATCATTTAAGTTCAAGAACAATCTTCTTTCTTGGTAGGCGTACATGTATCTTCACTGAATCATGATTTTAGGTTATCGGTTGTGAATGTAACACGTGGATATTGGGTATTTTCTTTTTGCTTCCGCAAATTTCGCTCTCACATGCACAGGGCATGAAATCTACATCGCTGATCAACAGTGCTGATCTACAGTGTCTAGATCTATATCATGCACTTCTCTTTCCTTTATCGTTTTCTAATCTCAGAGCGTCAGGCGAATGACCTTTAAAAGTGACCTATATTTTCTTTGAAGCCATATTAAAAGAGCTTGAATAATGTACTGTACTCGGGGATTATGTTTTAGTTAGATCGTTCACATGTAGACTAGAATAACATTGCGCTTACAAAAGATATCGTGGCAACATAAATAATAATTTCCCGGCCACTTTTCTCATTTGGTCACTCACATTCATATTTCGTCCATTCAACGTAACGTAAATGTCGGCAAGAAAGAATTATTCAAAGTAAGAATCCGGGCCGAGCATTCAAATTAAACAGGAAAACAAATTCACATAATGTGAATTCAACTTGTAAATGCGAGCACTTTTATAGTAGATCTGCGCATTCAAGTTAACACAGTAAATCGAACGTGTTAACTTGCATGCACTGATCTCATAAGACCCGGGGGGGTCACTCGCAGACTGAAGTGGTACCCATGCTCGTCCGAGCACCTCAAAATTGGACCCTAAATGGCGTAATCCTTGGTGTCTAAATCTACCCCTTAATGGCGTAAACGGCGTAAAATTATGTAAAATATACCCTAATTGGCGTAAATGGCGTAAGACAATGTAAAATATACCCCTAAATGGCGTAAATGGCGTAAGACAATGTAAAATATACCCGTAATCGACATAAATGGCATAGAACAATGTGAAACATACCCCTTACTTAGTGGCATAATTGGTATGGCACAGTATATAAATGGACCCCTATATGATGTAAATGGACAAAGTTTGTACATCATTAAATTGCATGACATATTTGAAATCATACACTTGAATGAAGAAACATAAATTAATTCAGATTTTAGGTTAAACTGTTTTATTATGCTCAAAATTCTTACTTCACTGTCTTCTTTTTCTAGTATTGCAAAGTGAAGCTCTTTATGTAATCGATTTGTCAGCAAAAGATAAAGTGGTCTCTAGTTATAGAGAACACTGATAGTATACAGGGAACTCTTGTTATTAGGAGCAAGGTCAAAACAAGGTTTCATTATAACAAGCACAATTTTCTGATCCCCATTTTTAGGTGATCTGTCATAGTGACAGATCACCTATTGTATTCGTCAGAATTTTCTTTCTTTATTTATTATTTATTTATTTTTATTTTCTGGCCCTTTCTTGTTGCAACGAAATCTCAAAAACTTTTCAGTCAATTTTCATGACATTTCCGTCAGTCATCAGGTCATATAAGGTCAAGCTCCAAAATCTTTTTCAAGGTCATCAGGTCATCGTGACGTCATCCAGGCGCCATTTTGTGAAATCACATTATCAATCATATCTTCATAACGAGTCATCAAAAATGAACCATATTTGACACACATAAACTTCAGGTCAAGGGTCAACATAAAATGTCATCAAAATCCGCGCACGCATCATGACGCGCACGTACGCGCGCGTCAAAATTTAGAAATGCTCAAAATCATTTTTTAATCAAATTAGAGTACGGTTCAGGACATTTTAAGCATTTAAAAATTTTCCGTCCGTGCGCGTCCGTGTGCGCGTTATGCGCGCGCGCAGCGCGTACATAACGTAAAAATGCCGTTTTTTCGCATGGTTTGTCTTCCTGACACTACTCTTGACAATTTCCAACTATTTACAGTCATTCTCGACCTTCCATAATGCCACACGCGTGCGTCAAACTTTAAAATTCGTGCGCGCGTCAATGGCCATTCTAATGTAAAAACTGGTAAAAACATGCCTATCTAAAATCCGCCATAGCTCGTCAGAATGCCTGGAAACACCCCAATTTCTTTACATATTCTGAAAGCCTGAGAGTTGTAGATTTGAATTCATGCAGAACTTTTGCCGATCTCATGTTCTGACGTCATCCTATTTGCATATGAACTCAAAAAAAATGATTTTGAAAAAATGACGTCATCATTTTTGTATTCATTTGATAATAATTCAGTAATAGGTTGTCGATTTTCTCCCAAATTTTGATATGTTATAGCTGAGACAATTCTCTACCAGACCAATTTCCATGGTTTTTCATTTTGATGACGTCATCACAGTGAAATTTTCAATTAAAAACGACATGTCAGAATTTCCCCTATTTGCGTGTTATGTCTATGGAAGAGGATTTTTTTTCGAATCATGAATCTACATGACATCGTTCTTTGAGCAGTATCTCAGTTATTTTTCGTCTATTTCCTTCCAGATTTTAATATGTTGTAGCCTGATAAATACCCTTTCTATGAGGGTTCGGTTTTTTCAATCTGATGTCGGAATCATTGTCAATTTTAAACTACAAAATGTGATTTGAGAATCCCATTTTTCGTTTACGTGTTATCTCTATGGGAAATATTTTGGTATATTGGTCAAAGCACTTGACTCCCATTCCGGTGACCCAGGTTCGATCCCCGGTGGGTCCATAATTTTTTTTTTTTTTTGCTTCTTTTTGCCTGTCATTTTACCATCCTCTTCGACTATTATAACATAAACAATCACAAACCATGCAATAAACTGCCTTATTTTCCGTGTTATATCTATTACAAAGTAGTGTGCAGTAGTTTGTGTATAACCCTATGGAAATTGTGATTCCCTGTCGTGTATTAGAGCTATGGGATTTATCTCCCAGTATCCTGCAATATCAAATAGTCCTATTTGATATCACAATTTCTCAAAATTGGCTTAGTCAATTATCTTCAAATTTTTGTCAGTCATCAGTCCTAATAAGGTCAAGTTCCAGCATCTTCTTCAAGGTCATCAGATTATTGTGACGTCATCCAGGCGTCATTTTGTAAAAATCAAATTATGATCGTATCTTCTTCACGAAATGTCATCTCTCTTTCATATTTGGCATGGCTAAGGTCAATGTCATTTCTGTCATGGTCATCACCATTATCATTATCATCATCATGATTATCATCAACATCATTATCATCATCACTGTCATGATAATATAAATTGACCATTATCATCAACATCATTATCATCATCACTGTCATGATAATATAAATTGATCATTATCATCAACATCATTATCATCATCACTGTCATGATATTCATGATGATGATGATTATCATCCACATCATTATCATCACTGTCATTATATAATCATCATCATCATGATTATCATCAACATCATTATCATTACTGTCATGATGATATTCATAATGATGATGATGATTATCATCAACATCATTATCATCATCATTGTCATGATATCCACGGATCATCCAAAATTCATGTTCACACACTCTATGCCCCATTGAAACAAAGGGGGCGCTATTTCACTAAAATATGTAGTAGCTAGAGCCTACGAATTGAAAATGCTAGGAAAAGGCTGAAATCATAAAAATCTTGATTAGATTCATTATAATTAATGTCATCGTGATATTGACGTCATCTTTTACATCATCATTTTGTCATTCGTGTTCGTCAAAAATATCAAAATCAAAAGACAGATCACCTAATTCGTCTTCAGTGACGAATTCAATGTCTAGTTCTTTTTTCTTTTTATTAGGAGCAAGCTTAAAACAATGTTTCAAAATCTGATCCCAATTTTTCTGACATTCATAGTCAATGCACTGATTACAAAATTGCATTCCCTGTAGAGATACATTCATGTATATGACTTGGTAATTAAGCTTCTCACAAGAGCAGCTAACTTGTTTCCACATGTAATTATTCCAGTATTCCCGGCTTTACCGCATTAGAAGGCAAGTCATGATACCACTGTAGACACTGGTCGTATAATATCCAGTTATTTTGAGTTATATCATTGCAATAACGGTTAAGTCCAGCCTCCTGCCTGCGCCTGATAGGCCTACTTAATGATATCAACATTTTTGAAAAGAATAAAATGTTCAAATTTGACGAAGAAGATTTCAGGGATGTCATCGATGTCGGCAGAAAATCCGGTCAGAAAATCAACATGCTCACACAGACACAGAGAGGCATACGTGGGACTAATATTACAATTTTTGCTAAGTGGCGATTATTTATGATTAGAAATTTGTTTTATTTTACGAAACGAGCACCTGTAAGTTAAAATTGTAATTTTCAATTTTTTATGTAGGCCAATTAAGACTAAGAGATGTCTGCATATTAACTGCTCACCTTTTGATTTTGTCTTTTACGAAAACCAGTAGGCCTAGGCAGTACGAAAATAAGTAAATTGTTGACTGGTTGATCTGACATGATATCTGACGGGTTGACGAAGCCGCCCCGGCCGGCCGGGGCCGCGGACGGCAAGGTACCGATATCGATACCGTTACTCCCATAGGGAGCGTTTCATCAAGTGTACGTCTTGTCAGTGATTTTTACCGACAAGTCTGCTCTCAGCCAATCAGATGGAAGGATTTTCATAGCTTATAACAGTAATTAGTGATGACAAGTTTTATGAAACGCCGCCCGAACTGTCGTCTGTCGAATGTCAGCGTATAATCCATTCGCTCGCGCTCGATCGTGTCGATTGACGTCGATTGACGTCGAAGAACCAGCTAAATTGAGACCCTTTTTCTCGAAAACGTCGAATGTAAGACCGAAAAACACCCCTTTTTTCAAAAGACGTCGTCGACGCCTTGGGTCGGAAATCCGACCCTTATTCGACGTTTTTTTGGACACGCATGGGTACCACTTCAGTCGGCGAGTGACCCCCCCCCCCCCCCCCCCGGGTCATAAGACCGGTATGCACGAATTTGTAAACTGAATGCATGTTTGGTTGACTCGTTGAATCTGAATTTTTGCATTCTTAATTTGAATTACAGAATTTTTCCAAGAGCGACATTTGCGTTAATTTGAATTATAAATTTGAGTGCCTAAATGATTAAATTGACCAGGAAAACATATAATAATAATAATAATAATAGTAACAATAATAACAATAAAAGAGAACTAAAATGATGATAATAAATCTAATTATTGTGTAATTATAGAGTTTCTTCTTTCTTTATTAGTAGGCCTACATGTATCTTCATTGAATCATGATTTTAGGTTATCAGTTGTGAATGTAACACGTGGATACTGGAAATGTTCAATCAGATTTTCGCATTTGGTGTTACTTCCGCAAATTTCGCTTTCACAGGGCATGAAATCAACATCGCTGATCAACAGTATAATCACTTCACCTAATACCGGCCATGTCATAATACCGACCATTAAGCGTATCATGGCATCTAGCGCGCGTCTTGCAAATCAACCCATATGGGACTACGCGTAGAATGCCTAGCAACGTTGAGAACAGCCAAAATAGAGCAAGACGAGGAATAAAAACGTAATTATTATCAATTTATTGTTAATTTTTAATATTTTCATTAAAATAATTTCTTTTCATAAATTGCCATTGACTTATGTGCAGGGGTCGGAAATAAGACGCACTTCTCGACTATGCGTAAAATGAGATGACTCTATTGCGACGTCATTTCTACAAGAACGCGCAAGTATTATCGCTCGTCAGTACCTGGATCTTGTTCCCCAGTATTTGGGTAATAGTCTGATGAATTTTCATTACGTTTCATGAAGAATCTTTGCCGTAGTCGTTGGAAACATCGTTAAGAGGCCGGTATTAGGTAAAGGCAACATACTGATCTACATTGTCTAGATCTATATCATGCACTTCTCTTTCCTTTATCGTTTTCTAATCTCAGAGCGTCAGGCGAATGACCTTTAAAAGTGACCTATATTTGTTTTGAAGCCATATTAAAAGAGCTTGAATAATGTACTGTACTCGGGGATTATGTTTTAGTTAGATCGTTCACATGTAGACTAGAATAACATTGCACTTACAAAAGAAATCGTGGCAACATAAATAATGATAATATTAATGATAATGTGTATGATGATGACGCTGATAATAATAACACTACTACTACTACTACTACTACAACTGTACTAAATATAGGTTTTCCCGGCCACTAATCATTTGGTCACTCACATTCATATTTCGTGCATTCAACGTATACGTAAACGTCAAACAAGAAAGAATTGTTCAAAGTAAGAATCCGGGCAGAGCATTCAAATTAAACAACAGGAAAACAACTTCACATAATGTGAATTCAACTTGTAATGCGATCACTTTTATAGTAGATCTGTGCATTCAAGTTAACACAGTAAATCGAACGTGTTAACTTGCATGCACTGATCTCAAAAGACCGGCATGCACGAATTTGTAAACTGAATGTATGTTTGGTTGACTCGTTGAATTTGAATGTTTGCATTCTTAATTTGAATTACAGAATTTGTCCAAGAGCGACATTTGTGTTAATTTGAATTATAAATTTGAGTGACTAAATGATTAAATTGACCAGGAAAACATATAAAAAGAATAATAATAATATTAATAATAATATCAATAAAAGAAAACTAAAATGATGATAATAAATCTAATTATTGTGTAATTATAGAGTTTCTTCTTTCTTAGTAGGCCTACGTGTATCTTCATTGAATCATGATTTTAGGTTATCAGTTGTGAATGTAACACGTGGATACTGGAAATGTTCAATCAGATTTTTGCATTTAGTGTTGCTTCCGCAAATTTCGCTTTCACAGGGCATGAAATCAACATCGCTGATCAACAGTGCTGATCTACAGTGTCTAGATCTATATCATGCACTTCTCTTTCCTTTATCGTTTTCTAATCTCAGAGCGTCAGGCGAATGACCTTTAAAAGTGACCTATATTTTCTTTGAAGCCATATTAAAAGAGCTTGAATAATGTACTGTACTCAGGGATTATGTTTTAGTTAGATCGTTCACATGTAGACTAGAATAACATTGCGCTTACAAAAGAAATCGTGGCAACATAAATAATAATAATAATAATGATAATGTGTATGATGATGATGCTGATAATAATAACATCACTACTACTACTACCGTACTACTACTTCTGCCACTTAGTACTGATAATTATAAAAATTTTCCCGGCCACTTTTCTCATTTCTCAAAAGACCGGCATGCACGAATTTGTAAACTGAATGTATGTTTGGTTGACTCGTTGAATTTGAATGTTTGCATTCTTAATTTGAATTACAGAATTCGTCCAAGAGCGACATTCGCGTTAATTTGAATTATAAATTTGAGTGACCAAATGATTGTATTCACCGGAAAACCTATAGGCCTAATGGTAATAGTGTCCATAAAGATAATGATAATAATAATCTAATTTTAGTAACCTAAATGTATATTTGCTCAATCTAGGCCTACATGCATATTATAAAATGTACTAATACTAATACTGTATATTGAAATAAGAAAATAACAATAAGGAGAAGTAATAATTTGGGGGTTTTTAATAAATAAATATCAACATAAAACTAGGCTGCACCGACGTCTAAACTATTCATCCCTTAATGCATTCATACTATTACGCGTTAGTACTGCAGAAAAACGGAATAGAATCATCTCATACAATCTATTTTATATTATGAGTTGAACAATAACTTACCGTACGTATTTCATCGTCTTCACATGTCTACAGCACTCGACGAGGTAAACCAAGTCTTCCTCGTCTGTGCACTTCACCCCGTACACATACAGCCACTGTAGGTTGTTGGTTTGTTCTCTGATCAGAAGACCCAGTCCTCTCATCGTCTCTCTCGATACATTCTTCTTCTCTGATGGGAGTGAGTCCGGTGCTCTAAGGTTGATGTCTGTGAGCTGCTGTCCCCCGGTCAGACGAAGACAAGCCGTGATCTGAGGTATGTCTCTCTCTGCATCATCGATAGTGATATCGATCTCTTTCAAGCCAGGTATCGATGAGAGCAGACCTTCGTAGCTTTGTGACGTCACTCTCCTGGCTGTCAGCTTTGTGACGGATGGAAGCTCAGGAGGAGATGGAGAGAAACTGAGAGAGGAGTCTGAGATAATAAGCTTGTACAGTGAGGTGAAGGATCTGAGGCAGGACCACAACCTGATGGTCATCTCAGCAGATAGTTGGCAGTCCTTAATCGTTAACAGAGGGATCTGTAATGAATTACAAGAAAATGAATGCGTCAATTTTACATCATATTCAATTTGTTACATACAATCACTTGCTTTCACTATCATGAAAAGAACATACGCTAAATAACTACTTTGAAATTATTTTGACGAATCTTCATGTAGAGAGAAAAACGTATTTTAAAAGAACTAAATTGCAGTATATCAGTGGTTTGAAGAAGCAAACTATAAACCAACTGACGAAAACTTACAAGAAATCACATAAAGAAACATGTCATATTGCTCAACTTGCGTTAAAACTAATAGATTTAATTTGTTGTTGTTGTATGAATTATTATTATTATTTATTTATTTATTTTTATTTTTTATTTATTTATTTTTGTTTTTTGGGGGGAGGGGGTTAATTTACAATTTTTTTACTGACGTCTTTTGGAAATTGCCATTTAATTGTAGTATGAATTAGGCCATTTGCACAATGCAATAAATAAGGAAGAAATATTTATTTTGTTGTAACTTCCATATGGCGGAATGTATAAATTGCTTTTGTTGAACATTTCTAAACAATGAGGCCTATCAGGCCTACTTACATTTGATACGTGTCTGTCCGATTTCAGCGATCCAGAAAACCTATACCATTTAGAAGAAAGATGAGGAAAAACAAGACAGTCGGTAATAACATGTTGGTTTCTGGAGTAAAAGTACTGTTGGTATTAAACAATTTTAATCATTATCATGTTATTGGCAATAATGATAATGATAATAATGACAATAACAAGAAGAAGAAGAAGAATAACAAAATGTATTAGTAAAGCATACGAATTAAAATATTCCCATAGTATTTATCAAAGTCATGGGAGAGATGCAGGGTAGTGTGTATGTATGTGAGAGAGTGATAACATTATGCAATGTGTTTGACAATGACCATAACACGTAGTGTGTATAGATTGAAAACCATGTACAGTGAGTGTACTGTATTACATAGAATATTGACTGAACTGAATTGACTGAGTGTATGGATGGAACATGACAATGGGATGAAATGTACAATGAACAGGTGGTTTGGATGGAGATGGTATGGAGGGTGATTGGCAGGTGAACAATGTAATGGACAAGCATCCAATAAATGACCATAAACATGACCAAGTTTTCTGACACCAAGTGTTTTTATACCTCTTCTTGTGATATTTTCTGTAAAATTAAATGGTAGGATATTTTTGTACCTTACTGGTCCTTTGTCATGACATAATCATACCTAATATTAAACATCTTTGATAATCATTGAGCCTTAACTTTTATGTCAAAGTTTATTGATTTCAGGGGCCGTATTGAATAAACTTCTTAGACATTTTTCTTAAGTTAAGTTCTAAGAATGTGTCTAGCCCATTGCCAGTCGTCTAGTAGTGGTCTTCTAAGTTCTAGTTCTACTTAGATCTAAAAAAGTTGGCCTACTCAGGTCTCAGTCATAATTTTATCTCACCTTTTAACAATGCCCGGGATCACTGTCTCCATATTATTATTAAACTAAAGTCGTTAACTCACTATTTCCAACTAGGCCTAGTTGTAGTCAGTGTTATAATTTCGGTGGCTGGGCGCGCGCGCGGGTACGGTTCTTTCTTTTCTTGTACTTAATTAATTGTGTGTACAAAATTCCACACTGCGCGTACTATATGCCGCGCCGACGACAACACTGTCGACTGCGCGCGCTTCTATAAATACAGCTGGCTAGCTCACGTCACGTCACGTCACGCAGCGCAGATCTATAAATAGGTCAAAAGTCTAAAACCTGCGGTACGTCCATTCATAATATGGAAGGTGCATTCGTATTGGCATCATAGTCATAGGTTTTCATTCTACTAGTATATCTTTGCAGCCCAGCGGACCATTTTAAGCATCCTCCCTATATGCTAAAATATAGGGTAGAATTCTTACCTATCATCTTTGCACATTAGAATGCGTATGTCCATTTAAGAATTTTGACTTGGAAAAAATCAAAGATTTTATACCTAACTCTGAAAAATTGGATAAGATGAAAGTCTTTAAGTTTAGAAAAAAAGTTCTTAGCAAATATCTTTATATTGAATACGCATTTTGATTAAGATTTTTGTTTAAAAAAGATGAGATTTAAAGAATTCATAAATATCATTCTAAAGTATTTTATAAAATACGAGCCCAGGTGGATATTTTGGTAATTAAAAGTCAACATATTAACCTGACCAAAAAAGTTAATTAGGGCCTATGCCCATTTCATGTCAAATGTATGTATTAAAAACATGAACAAGAACACACACAAAGGCATGCTGATAAAAAGGAAACCCGCGATAGATGCGAGAAATATTGGATCGACTACGAGTATCCTTTTCTTCTTTTTTCTGTTTTCCATGTTCACTCTTTTAAAAAGATCTTTTAAATATAAATTTTCATTCAATAATACCATGTTCATGATCGTGCTTATAAAATGTTTGACTCATTGTTAATAGCTAATGTAATAATTGTTGTACCAATAAATGTAACTATATGAGTTTGCATTTATGATTTGCTATCTTACCTTGATTATTTGTAAAAATGTTATTTTGAAAATGGAAGTAATAAAAGAATCGTAAAACAAAACATGTAGTAATTACTCACTGTTCTAAATACAGATTAGATGATATTAAACGTGTCGAAGGCTTGATGAGATCAATTAATTTTTCCTCCGGTCCGAATACGGCTGTATTGTCCCCGATTAGAAGACCCGGACCTGTCATGGTCTCTCTTGACGTGCTTGATACATTCTTCTTCTCTGACCGGAGTGTATCTGGTGCTTTAAGGCTGATGTGTGTGAGCTCCTGTCCCGTCAGACGTCGACGAAGACCAGTCTGGATCTGAGATATGTCTTCTTTCCCTACATCATCGATAGTGATATCGATCTCTCGCACGCCAGGTAAAGAAGAGAACAGACCTTCGTAGCTGTGTGACGTCACTCTCTCGGCTATTAGCTTTGTGACGGATGGAAGCTCAGGAGGAGATGGAGGGAAACTGAGAGAGGAGTCTGAGATGGAGAGATGGTAAAGAGAGGCGACGGATCGGAGGCAGGACCACAACTTGTCGATCATCTCAGTAGATAGTTGGCAGTGCTTTATCTCGAGCCTCGAATTCTGCAATGAAATGCAAACAGACCACTTGTCGCATTCACACGCATCGGGATACTATGACAATATGTAGGTAATAAAAGCATATTAAAAAGAAAGTCCACACTCTTCCTTCAGTGATAATCAGGCAAATGATTTATTTGTTTCAAACCAACAGTGCCACTTTGCTCTAATTTCCCATCAGCCAGATCCCATCAGTATTTCAAAGTCTACTTACCTGAACAGCGTTTCTGTCGTAGTTTAGAGAACCCCATTCACTCCTACATGATATATGACAAAGAAATGAGGGAAATGTGGTTCAATGCGCTTTTAA
This sequence comes from Heliocidaris erythrogramma, assembly GCA_025617745.1. NCBI lineage: Eukaryota > Metazoa > Echinodermata > Echinoidea > Camarodonta > Echinometridae > Heliocidaris > Heliocidaris erythrogramma. The sequence goes on from CM046873.1 coordinate 3,520,670, forward strand.
GAAATGATAAATCAGTACAGAAAACGAATGATCCAAATCTACGTCTGTACGGTGGTAAAAAATAAGCAATAATAATGATAAAATAGTAATAACAATACTAATCCCCATGTTTTGGGGAATCGCAAGATTCAGCAAGCCGGAGTGCAATGGCAAGCCTCCACCTACGGGTGCATCCTTCTTTATCAATGCACTCCCTGCGCCAGGTATGATGATAGATATCAACAATTATAGGAATGCTATTAATAGGATCTATAATGAATATATCGTCTGTTGTGTTTGAAGGGAAAATGATAAGAGGTAGAGTCGTCTATTAGAAGTTTCATAATACATTTGCATTTGTTACACCCAAATGGTAAACATGGTAAACTCCAAATATTTATATTCTCAACAGGGGAGTCGCTAGAGGGGGATGTGGGGGTTGTCACAACCACCCCAACCCCACCCCCTACTCAAAATTGCTGTTTGTAACTGTGCAACCTATATCAGATTTGGAATGTAAGGAATGCCTTTTCTTTACATCCGGAGCATGGGAAGGGAAATCTTTGTCAAAGGGGACATTTGGCTTTTTAGGGGTCTGACACTCTTTCCCGCTGGAAAATTTGTCAGTTTTTGTATTTTTATAATGTGCAGCCATACCTCTTCTATTTGACAAAAAAACAATGGTTTGTGGGTTCTAGAGAAAAGAGACATGAGAAGAAAAAAGAAGAGAAACAAGTACCAAATGGTACAGAACACAGCGTGAGAGGAAAATGTAAAAAAAAGCTATAAGGTGAGAGGAATTGGGGTAAAGACTACACTACTAGTATCCAAGGCAACCATCCTATAAAACCAAGAAGAATCATGTTGCATGCTAGTCAAGCTCTTTAAACTTGGCCGCAATTTTTTAAACCCAATTTGACTGGCCCGAAAATGTCTCTCACCTCGCTCTCTCTCTCTCTCTCTCTCTCTCGCCCTTTCACTCACTGTCTTAAGCTCTATCTTGCTCCCGATTAGTCTCTCTCTCTCTCTCTCTCTCTCTCTCACACACGCACAAACCCACTAATTCTTCCATTACCATAACATGTGTATGAAATAATGACCAAATGTGAGAGGAATATAACGTGTTGATAAATTAATTTTGAAATTTATGTATTATTCTCATAACAACATTAATATTACCTCTGATCACATGATCAAAAGGAAAAATTTGCTACACATACATGTACTCGGTGTAAAACATAAATTTCAACATTTTATACAATTATTGAAATACTTGCTTTTGTGGTATGAACAAAATAACTTTCTTGTTTTGTGTAATGATTCGCTATCCATTAATTGGGTCATGCCCTGCCAAGCGGTGTCGGAGATTATCTTTCCATTTTGTATGACTTCCATAATAAACATATCGAATCATAAACTGTAGGTTTTGTTGATTTGAGTCTGCTCATACATGTCATTTATATAATTATTGTCTAGGCTGGTTGAACAAAACATAATCTTCAATAAACCGAGTATTACGGTCTTTTCATAAGAAGATCAAATTGAAACATCCTTAATTCTTTCCCTAATTGGCACCAAAACTCTTATATCTTTAGCACATTTCCAGAATAGAATATCAATAGTTTCCTTGTCTGTTACAGAAAGGAAGGTAAAACTAGCCTGGATCTGTCACAAAATCTATAAAGCCTTTAAATTCTAGCTTTAGCCTAGCCTACCTGTCAATCTCACTTTTGAATTTTTAGTAGGACTTTCTGCTTCATCCCCTACAAAGTTGTTGTGATGTGTAAACAGCAGTATGTTCAGTCATGAGTTACATGTGGATACTTCCTTTCCATGTCCATGTGAGGATAAGAAAATCAACATAAGAAAATGACATAAAAAAGAGACTCCAAGCTACCTAGAATCAATATTATTTTTCTTGTCTAAAATCAAGACTGAATAGTCAATAAAAGCCCCCCCCCCCCCCCCCCTTGCCTTAAACAAAACCTCATCATGCTTCCTTTTGGCCTTTCACCACTTGAGCTCATTTTTCGTTGCATTGGCCCAAATCACGTTTTTAGACCAACGTAAATATAAAGCGATTCTGACCAGATGGGCCAACAATATTAAATATGAGGGGGCTGAGCATATAGGCATAAGGGGCCCAATTTCTGAATATTTGCGAGCGAGCATAACAAATTGACCTTTTTGAGATGAAAATGTAATTTTATCATATATCTGGTAGCTAATTTTTCCCCCTCTTGCTTTTTTTCGGGGGGGGGGGGGGGCATGGAACTTTGGCGTAAAAGCTCTGTAAGACATCTATAGACAAATCAATTCATTTATTATAGAAGAACACTGATTAAAAACTGACCAGACATAGCTCACGGCAAAAATAACCCACCTCTCATTCATTTTTTTTTTTTTTTTTTTTTTTTTTTTTTACAAAACTAGTCTATTTCAGGGTCTAGATCCTAACATGTTAGACGGAATAAACTAACGTCTACATCTACATGTAACTTAGATAATTGTATTCCTCAACAACAAGCTTATAGGCCTAGAGTAGACCCTAAATTTAACTCACCAAATTTAAGTAGATCTGCCTGATGGTAGATCTCCCACTTTTTTACTGTAGTTAGAAGAATTCATCCAATGACCATCATGCTTCCCAAGTTATTTGGCGTTCTCTGGCTCTAGAAATAACAGTTAAAGTTAGAAATAATAAATGTTCCATTCAATAATAGGGAATTGCTGTTTGCATCAGATTCTCACAACCCCCCCCCCCCCCCCCCCCGACTTAAACAAAACTCCATGTTGCTTCCTTTGGGGTTTTTCCCACTTGAGCTCAATTTTTGTTCAGTCTAGGGCTATAGCCTATAGGCTATAGGCCCTAGGCCTAATTAATTTCACGATAAATGGACAAATCAATTCGTTTATGGAGAAACACTTAAAAAACTGAAAATGCCATAGGGCAAATAGTAATGGTGGAGTCTGGAGGGAAAATTCAATAATGATTAATGTTAGACCTTTAGTTTAGCCCCATCCACTATAGTCTCAGTCTCATTCATGTTTGTTTGTTTCTTTGTTTGTATGAAAGTAGACTAGAAGTAGAGTCTAGATCAGGGTCTACGACGTCGTCGTAGAAGTAAACTCCAATTAAGTCTAGGCCTACATCTTCCTTTATAATAAACAAACATTTGTAAAGCGCCATCAATCTAGTAAACTATTTCGAGGCGCTGTGAGATAAGAGAAAAGGAACAAAAGAAAGTCAAAATAATCATTAATTGCCAAAAGCTTGAGAAAATAAGTACGGTGTGTTTTAAGTTGCTTTTTAAAAGACTCCAATGAATCGATACTATAGATTTTAGTTTAAGAGGCAAATCATTCCACAGAACTGCAACTGAAAAAGATCTATCCCCATATTGAACCCTGGTTCTTGGAACGTCCAATAAATTTTGACCAGATGATCTCAAAGATGAGGGGTATACGCATTCAATAACCCTTTCAGATAGACAGGAGACAGGTTATGTACAATTTTCCATGTCATTAAGATTATTTTATAGTGAATTCGTTGTTTTACAGGAAGCCAGTGAAGCTGTTCCAAAATTGGAGCAATAATATGGTTATATTTGGATTGACACCAAGCTTAAATACTAGTATGCCTAGGCCTACTTAGACCCTAACTTAGATCTAGGCCTATCTTTTCTTGGCTCATCTCCAGATTAAAATAAACTAAAATTTAGATCTAAGTTACATCCAAGTTAGCAGAGAGTCTAGGCTAACGTTTTTTGTTACTTACCCAACAGGCGACAGGTTTACTTGTGGCAGCTAGTCTACTCTAGGCCTAGTGCCTGATGATAGATCTCCGACTTATTCTCTGCTGCAGTAAGAATAATTCATCCCATGCATGACATGTCCATGTCATCAAAGATCCCTCTTCACGATCTTTGATGCCATCCATGACCAAATTATTTGGCTTGCTCTGGCTCTTGAAATAGAAGAAAAAGTTTGAAGTAATGAATGTTCCGTTGAATAGGGAATCGTACTGTATTGAATAAGTTAGATTCTCGGTCTAACATAAGGGCCAAGTAGGCCTAGGCCTAGGCTACAACAAAGTCTTTAAAAATTATCAGGATATCGCCAAATTTATATCTTGACAAAAATGAGGTAGCCTAGGCCTAACCAAATTTAGGCTATTGAATGTTGATGTTTACAGTTAGCATTTGGACTTTGCTTTGAGCCTCTTAACTGCATGTATGCTCGGTGTGCTCAGTGGGGGGGAGGGGGGGGGGGGGGGGGGCTCGGTGGCGACCAAAAAATTCGCCAGACCTTCATTATGGGGGTCCAGTTCCCCCTCCATAATTCCCCGAGAAGCAAAAAAACAAACAAAAATGTTCTCTTTTTTGGTTGGTCTCCGCACCCCCCCCCCCCCCCCAACGACGCCCATGGACATGGTTAGCCATACAAATAGGCCTAAGTTAGGCCTAGGCCTAGGCCTATGCCTAAATCGAAATTATCAAATTTGTGTTGAAAGTGAGTCAGGCAATAGCTCTTTTAATTTGTTATGCACAGCCACAGGGAAAATATCAAATAACAGACTCCCCCCCCCCCCCCCCCCCCCCGCACCCTCCTCAATTTACAAAAATCTGGACGAGAAACTAGGAATCAATTCAATTTTACTTGGCCTGGGCTACCACTAGACCTAGGCCTACATCAACATTGAGTCTTGCCTACTCTAACGTCAGATCTATTCTAAGTTAGACTAGGCCTAGGGCCTACTTAGACTTAACTTTAGAAGTCAATTCTACATGTAGTTTTAATGCTAGGATCTAACATTTTAAACAGTCCGCGATATGAAAAATACCCCCACCCCACCCCTTCCAATTCTGCGACTTACCTGATCGTTCAACTTCAGTTCCAGTGAGTCTGTGATGGCTTGCTTCAGCTGGCGCTACTACTGTACTGGATTGTGTCGCGTCGCAGCTACACTGATTTTATGCAGAGATTGTGTGACTGCCGTAAACCCAACCTCCCCGGCGCTGTGATCGTGAGCTGGCAAGGGATGGGGCGGCTGCGCTGTGCTAAGAGCAGCGGAAATCTAATTTTATTGACTAATCGAGTGTGATCGAGTGGGACTAGAGAAGGGGTATGATCGAAGCAGTACTAAAGGCACTGATGATCGTTGTGATCGTTAATCAATAATATTCATTCAGTATGATTAATTTGAATGTAATATTTCATTATATTATGTATTTCTGAAAGTTGTATAATTTTCTATACATTTTGGTAATTGTGTTATGTATAATTCTCTATGTATAATTTTCTATACATCTTGGTAATTGTGTTATGTACATCTATTAAAAATGAAGTTGTATGATTTTCATTTGTACTGAATGAATGCATGCATAAAGAATGCTACAAAACAAAAAAAAAGTTTTGTATATTATTCATTCAGGGGAAGAAGGGGGGGGGGGGAGGGTTATGATGTACATAACACAGTTACCAAAATGTAACTTTCATATGTAACATCTTCTCTATACGAAAAGTTAACAAAATTTGCTCCCTCGCTTCGCTCACCCGCCGCAGAAATTGAAAAGTTGATATCCGGGCAAAAGACGTCCCCCTTCGGCAATGGCTGCAGCACCCCTCCCCCGAGGATTCCAAAGTTCCGATATTCGGGCGACCATCACTTCATTTTCGGGCAGCGAGGGGAAAGAATATCCAAATATTTGGGCAGCGAGGTTCCTAGATAATCATGACTTTCTCTACAAAAGTTTTACAACTGAAAAAAGTAAAATAATGAAATGCTGATATTCGGGCAAAAGGCGTCAGCCCCTTCCTTGCGAAAATAGGCTTGTATGATCTCTATATATGGGATTTTATTGTATTATTATTTGTGGGGGATTTAGGATGCAGCATTTCTATCGGCAAATTTGGGTGCCACACCCTCCCCCTCCCCTCCCCCCCCCCCCCCCCCCCCCCCCCCCCCCCCATTCAAAAATCTCTCGGCGACGCCCGTTTTTCTATATATGAGGGATGGGGCAATCGTTTTTAGGCTTTTTTTTTTTAATCTGATTCATTGTTACAATAATAATAATTATCATTATTATTAGTAGTAGTAGTATTGCTGCTATTATTATCATCACCATGATTATTATCATTAGAGTCAATCCAAAAAGTCTGCACCGGCTGCACTTATAATAGATAAATACATTTTCAAAAAGGGCATTTGCATTTGAATTTGTTACACCTAATTGTAAATTCGAAATATTCGTTTCAACTTTATAAAAAGTAAGATGCAAGACATGTGATAAAAAATGTTTAAATAAACTTATAGGCCCGTATTCTGAACTCCGGTTTAACTAAAACCATGGTCTAAATCTGTGGTTTAACTATGGGCAGGCAAATGTGACACAAATCGCTAACAGTAGATATTCAATATTCAATATTTATCAGCATTTTTGGTACTCAAACTTTTAAAAACTGTCTGGGAGTGATAAGTACAATAGTTTTCTTGACCATTAAAGCACGAGACCAGAATCCAGTAAACATAAGCAACATACAGTGTAAAAAAGGGTTGACATTTTTGGCTACCCATAGTTAAACCACAGATTTAAACCATGGTTTAAGTTAAACCGGAGTTCAGAATACGGGCCAACGGTCTAACGTTTGTTCTGCAAAAATGAAAAAAAAAAACCCGCACACACACGAATGACTATGTACACTTACAGATTTTACTCCACTTAACATGGTACTTTCAGGTTTGCCATCAGTGGGCTACCCAACTTTATATTTTGAATTATATTGATATGGACAAAAATGTGGATCTAAGTAACTTAAAGATCACATTGCAAGAAAATCACAAATATGGCAATTAATGTATCACTAGAAACTGGGAAGCTTACAGATGGCAATCGTATAAGTTTTATGTCAACTGCGTATCTGCTGATTATAAACACAACATAAATAAAAGCTCTTCTAAGCATCTGGAATATCCGAGGATTCGCCAGAAATATAGCGATGTTTTGATGTCGTCACACTATAGGGATCGATCCTGCTTAAGCAGACGACGTCCTATAATGAATGAACGTAATTGCAATGCAATTATTTATCAAATTATAAAGAGTTTGGTATATTTAACATGACCTTATTTCACACCATTCTAAAAGGGAAAGTTAAACTGATTCTGATAACTAAAACCGTTTGATTGTAAATACACAGGAGAAGGGTCAATGATCAATGAAATAAACCCCATTTTCAAATTGAAAAGCCCTCCGAATAATATCACAGATTGTATTCGTTCCCTCTTGAAACGCCGAACATGCCCCGGTGCAAGCAGCTGAAAATACAATGGCGTCTTATTTTGTTTACAAGTGACTGATTCCTTTATTTTTTTAACGCTGCATTTTTCATCAAAATAATACCATACACAAAGTTAAGAGTGAGGCAACAGACTAACATTAAGACTGACGCTAGTCAAGTAAGAGAAATAAGTGAAGAGGAGATGACAAAACAGGCACTGAAAAATGTGTAAGATGTTATGGGACATCGTCTGCTTAGACAGGACTGGTCCTTCGTGTGTCGTCACACATCTCAGCAGCGTTCAAGAAGCTCTTCAGCTGCTAATGCTATATCGGGGGCTGTATTTTACCGTTTTATAATTGATAATAATCATTAATTCAAATGTTTCCAAGCGTTGAATTTGGATAACCTTGTATAATTTATGCCATCTATGCAATAATAAGTATTAAGCCAATATTTATTTTGATGGAATTTTCTTGCAATGTGATCTTTAATAAGCAAGGAGCCTGTTTCCGAAAAAGACACTTTTTTAAATCCATAAGACTTGACCTTCAGATTTACTTAGATCATCTAAGTCATTGGCAAAAAAGATCGACACCCTTTTCCCAAGGAAAAAAATATGTGACAGTCTTAATGTAGAGTCAATATGGGAATAAGGGGAAAAATCGAGCAAATTATTTAGGGGTCCCATCCCGACGTCAGTTTTGGGGGTTTTGTAACGGACCGGTCATGCTACTTCCTACTGCAAAGTTTGATGCATGAGGTAGATGGGGTGAAATTGCCAACTTTAGGATCTACTATCCGAGGCTCTGGGTGCTAAACTAGATTGCTAAGGTCAGGCTGACAACCTAACGGCTTAGATGGTCTAAGTAACATGTGGGGTCCATTCTTCTTGGTAAAATGGGATGAATTTTTTTCGGGACAATTTCTCAGACTAAAATATGCCGGGTTGAAATTGGTACCTGAACAAATTAACGTAGATCCAAAACTATATATAAAATGATCCATGAACAAAGACATTGTTTCACAAAAACAGACCTAAATGAGAATGCTTTGCATGGTTCCTATTTCAACATATCCTTGACCCTGACATTCGAGGAATTTAAATCTCATATAATCATAAGACCGATTACTTGTCTAAAAAATAGAGGGTATATAGTCTGTAGAGCTAGATTTACTTACTCCAAATTCAATGACGTTAGGTGTGTTGATTTGCAGAAGAGTTCAACCAAGGCTTCCTCATCTCTGCCCTTGAGCCCCGGACACACATAGGCATTGTTGGTTTGGGGTTTGCTCGCTGATAAGAAGACACACCCTTGCAATCGTCTCTCTCGATTCAGTCTCCTCTTCTGTTGAAAGTGATGGCGAGGCTTGTAGGTTGATACGTACAGCGAGCTGCTCATCCCTGATCTGGGCTGTGTTTCTCTCTACATCATCAATAGTGACATCCATCTCTTTCAGGACAGGTAACGATGAGATCAGTCCTTCGTAACTCTGTGACATCAATTTCGAGGCGATCAGCTTTGTGACGGATGAAAGCTTAGGAGGAGATGATTGAAAACTGAGAGAGGAGTCTGTGATGACAAGAGTATGAAGCATCGAAAATGATGCGAGGCAGGACCATAACCCACTCGTCACGTCTATAGTCATAGTAGACCCCTCGAATTTAACTCTTCTAACCTGTGGCAATAATGGTGGATAGAGAATGAGAGATAACAAACATTATGTAGCTTGATTTTGATTTATCATTTTATTACTAAAATTTCTAGATACGACAGAATAATGTTCACATTTCTTTATTAAGTGTCGAAGTAACGTAGGAGAGTGCTCATGAGGTTTAGCCTTTGTAAAATAACAGGGTACTAAAATCAGTAAAGCATGATTATACTGTCTGCTAAAGGTTGATGGAGGGATATTTCCTTGGAGCCTATTTTAATCTTGGTGTATCATTAAGTGATGAAAATCATGCATAGAATATATACTATAAATATAAATACTATAAATTCCGGCTAAATTATATGCATTCTCTCCAGACGTAAAGTGATTATTCCTAAGTATTTCCGTTATATACATGTATAAGTGTGCCATTTTCTCTCAAGTAAACTCTATTTATTTGCCTGCCACCCAATGTGCCTAGCAGCACAGGACGATCTAACTCTAAATATTTATATCGCCTTTGTTTCAGGGAATGTGCCTTTGTCGACTCTTTCACCTTTTCGTTTTGTAGTAATTATATCAACCTGTTTGATTATATTTCTTCTCTCTCTCTCTCTCTCTCTCATCTTTAAACTACATGCAATTTGCAAACGATTAAAAAAATTATAATATTTTACAGATATCTGCTTTGTGATTTAAATTACATGTATTTTCATTTGATTGCTGTAAATAAATGAGAAATAAAGTCTTTAAAAAAGGAGTTATCAATCATGCTGATTATTTGTCCTAGTGAAGCTTAGGTGGAATTTTGCATACCTGATGCTTCAGTTGCTGTGGAAGATTCTGCATTCCAACAACGGTGTAGACAGTCGGTGACTTCAGAACAATACTCTGCGCAGTTACGCATCTTTGAACCAACGAAGACACGCTTCCTTCGGTACCCGTGGTCTCTGATGAGCAGTCAAGGAGAATGCGATATCGCTCGCTGTCATCCAACTGGCTGTTGCCGAGGAGCGCTTCCATGATTCGTATGCAAAGACCGTTGTCCGTTCCAGCAGCAAATCGGATGAGATTTTCGTAGTCACCGATGTTTCGTTTGATCTTGCGAAGCACTCCGTCTAACTTAGAAATCTTCCATCTAAGCAAATATTTGTTCGTTTTGGCAGCGAGACGTTTACCCGCTGAGTGTTCCTGCGCGAGTTTGTGATAGAACTCGATGGTAGTGGAAGTAGTCTTGTGAGATTGTGGAAGGCCTGTTGATTGGGCAGTCATTTGGGATACTATTCCAAGTTCACATGCCCTATCAAGAACAGTAGGAACTTTCCGGAAATCATGGGGTGTGAACACTAGCTTTTTAGCGTCGTCGAGTAGACCAGCTAGGGCAACCTTACCTAATTTACAAATTATTTTCATTAGTTTGTTAGCCGTAATCTTTTCTCTTGACTTTGAACGGGCATTTGCATGATGCATCAAAAATACATTCACGCTGTCCAGCAATTCCGTTTGAGTTGAAGTGTCATTTTTTAGTAGCCCTTTGCTCCATAAATGACAGACCATGAGACAAAATAGCGGCGTTATAACTAGTTCGTTAATCAGTGGTTGGCCATCCAGATAAACTTTCAGACCTTGTCCATTTGAGAGATCCGAAATCGACACAAAAAACTTGTCAATGTATTCTCTAGAGCTCTCTCTCGAGAATCCTTCGATCTCCATCTTTGTGTACACTGTCGAAAGTTCTTCTTGATCGAAGAAGTTCTCCAGGTGAGGGCGCGTGGTTATAAGAACTCGACACTCTGGATATTCTTCCCAGAGCATCACACTGACAATGTTGCTTCCTGAACTCTCTTTTGATGAAGTTACCCCGGCATACTCGTCGAGACCGTCCAATATGATGTGACAAATGCCCTGATTCTCTCTGATGAAATTCTCCAGAACCTCAGGTGTGAGATCATGAACATCACTTAAGAGTTGAGACTTAATTTCTTCTCCAATCGACGTAAGCTGGCCGGTGTTTCGGAGTTTCAGTACGAATAGAAGTGGTAGGTGTTCTAATGCTGATCCTTTTACTCTGTGGGCCCAGTCGTAAGCCATTTTTGCGACAGCCGTTGTCTTCCCTCGTCCAGCCGGGGCCGAGATGAGGATTCGAACCGGCAGCGTGCCGTTTATTCTCGTTGAGAATATTTCAGCAACAGACCCTTGGAGTATCTCCTTCTTCCGAGTGTCTTTTCCATGCGAGTCCTTCTTCACCATAGTGACAACAGTGTGCATATCTTCAAACTCAGCATAATCACTTTGATCCCACGGTTTCATTCGAATTTTGCACAATTGATTTAAGTACTTGTTCTCCAATTTTTCGCGACACCGCATAACGGTCAAGGAGTCCGAAATCTTCTTACTATAGATATCTGAAATTATAATATATAAGCGCAAAAAATAAAAATTAAAAAGTAAAAACAAATGATATAAACGCCCCGGCCTATATGGCTGAACCCAAAGATTTTTCAAGGATAGCATTCTCTTTTTTTAAATGAATCACAACGCACTGTCCAAACTCTTTATACAAGTTATGTTTCGGGAAATACTATGACGTTTATAGACTTATAATCATGTTATTGGAACCAATGTGAAGGATGGGCTAAACATTTTAATAAAAAAGTGTAAGTAGAATGTAAGCACGGCTTTTCAAGGGCCAGAGTTTTCCATGGACAGAGTAAATTACGGCAGCATGCCCACCTGAAGGTTTTAATCGGGGGGGGGGGGGGGGCACTCTTGGGAAGGATATGAGGGCCCGCCTTAAATGCTTACTACCTCCTTACAGCCAAATCCCCCCCCCCCCCTCCCCGAGGAACAAAGTATGTTCATCTTTGCATACATATTTCTTGATACAGTTGGAGGGTGAGAACTGTTTATTTTTCTTTTAAATACAATAATGATTAGAATCACTGTTATTATCCGCAAGTTTGTATCATCCCTCACTAGGCGTTAAACATCATGGTAGGGTGGCATGAGAGGGTACAGACCGAGCATTACAATGGGAGTTCCCTATGCGTCTCGGTGCCCAAATAAGAAGTGGAAGTTACTCGAGAGGGGGGGGGGGGGGGGGGGGGGGGGGGGCTGCAGTCCCGCCTCGTAGGCCTATCTGCGTATCTATGAACAACATACTTGTAAGGCTTTAACATTTTCCCCCTTTAATGACAAATCATGTTTAATAGAAGAAAAAAATCTTCCTTATCTTATGACTTCAAAATCAGTTCATTACTTGTCCAGAGAGCACAGCGACCGAGCGGAAAGTTGCTCTCGTAAAAGTGAAATTTTGCATTCAACAGAAAATCTGAATACCTTCTTCAAAATTTAGATTTGCATTAGATAAAACACTGGCCGGGCTTCAGAGATAAATAATAATGTTGCGGGGGGGGGGGGCAATTTTACCTCTTATCGCTTTTATGAGGGAAGCCCCTGGTCCCTATAGTATATTAATAAAATATGAATTTATTTTTCCTTATTAATCGATGTTGATACTACGTATTTTAGAGCACACGAACTTTATCAAATTGACAAACGGCAAAATGATTGATGTCATACTGCAACATTTTGTTGACTTGTGTGGAGGACAATTAAAACGACTCTGGGGCTTTAATTTGTAGTAGTGGAAATGTTTTAAAAGAAGCTGTGTTTCCACTATTGAAGGAGCAAAGCAAATGCTGTCCCTTATATTTCAGAGGGAAAAAAATCTTTCTATACTTCGTTTTACAATAAAATATTGTCTGGCAAAAACAGATTATTGCATGTAAGAAAATTTAGATTATTGCGTTTTAAAACCTTGTATTTCACTGTACTAAAAACCTTTTTGTTACGCTGGAAAAAAATAGTATTGTGAGGCGGACGATGCGAATTCGTCTTTGCCCCTGATAGAGGGGAAAACCTGCCACCTCGCCCTTGGCGCCACTGGTAGACTAGCCTCTTGTCGAGGCCCTGGCGCTGTTGAAATCCTTGGCGGCAAACCAAGGCGCTTGCGCCGAGGGCCTCTTGACACCCGACCTGAATTATATATTAATGAGGCACGATTTCCTACTGAATTATGCATGAAAACGTGAATAGTTAGATAACCGCGGCGATCACCCAGCAAATTGGCCAATGAAATCTCAAGGATTTCTTACTTCAGTTCTGGACTAGTCTATTATTTTTTCGGGGGAATACGTAAATCTATTGCTCAAAATACATTCACAGACAAGCACATTATGAAGAATTCGATCTCTAGCATACAAACCATGGTAATTTGAAATAAGACAAATGTACATATTTCTCAAGAGATCATCATATATTTACAAATAATGAAGAATGGGCAATAAAAGGCACCGTTCAACAATAGATGCATCTCCATCAATTCTGATGTAAACAAGGAGTTACCAGCAACTTCACTGCCCGGCAAGGCCCCGGGGGATCCGCCTGGCTTATATATAGGCCCTAGCATAGCTCGCGAATTCAAAGCAGCTAGCATTCTCACTCTCCATCCCTGGCCCACGGAGGTAATCAGCACAGAGCGGTAGCGCGTGAAAAATAACACTTTTTCCATAGCCATTAGGCAGATTCAAAAAAAACATCTTGTCCTTTAAGTGCAGATTTGATTTCATCAACTTGCAAATCTTTGAATCTGTCAATCTTCAACATTCTAGGGGCATATTCTAAGCTCTTACAAATATCGTCATCACTCGTCGTGGAAGAAACGTTGAACGCCATTTTGGGCTAGCGTGCAGTCGAGTCATGAATATTTAACATTACGTCATGGTAGCTCGCGCTTATTGGATGATTTTCACCGACCAAAATTTGGTCGGAATATTCGTCAAAACAATGAAATACAAAAGAAATTCAGATCAGGTGTCAAGAGGCCCTCGGCGCAAGCGCCTCGGTTTTGCTGGCTCGCTTCGCTCGCCAGAAATTTTGCCTCCATATCGCCAAGGATTTCAACAGCGCCAGGGCCTCGACAAGAGGCTACTGGTAGACAGGATCCACTGCTCCTATCTGCTTATTTTTTTTTAATGAAAGGGAGAGTAACGGTGAAATGTAGGGCTCTACACTGTAATAAATAACTGTAGATTAACAGGTTTTTGAATGGTTGAAATGGCAGGAAAATTGTCCTGCCTTTTCACAAAAAAATACCGTATTAACAGAAAAACGGCCAAAACTTGTAATTTTACAAGTCAAAAAACCTGTTAATCTACAGTTATTTTTTACAGTGTAGAAACCCAACTGCAATCATGGCAATACAAATTAAATATTGTCGTGAGGGGAAGGGGAGGGGGGGGGGGTAGTTTCCTCCCTCCGAGTTGGAAGCAAGTGTCTGTACCCTTTCTCCTGGCGCCCATGATGGACAGGATTTCTAAACGTTAAGAAACATTAAGAAATGCGTTTGTGAGTATAATGTTTGTGTTAATTGCAGTTAAATCAATGCCTAGTTTACATTTGGCTGGCAATTGGGCTATACGGAGCCCGTACCGTAGCCCCTAACAAACTCCAAAATCGCAAGGAAAATCGTAAACCAATTTATCGTACGGCGCCCGGGTCAAAAAAAAGTTAACCATTAGTAAAGTGCCCAAGTACACAAAATAAAAATATATATTTATAAAAATAAAGAAAATGAGAGAGAATTAGAGAAAGTAAGGGAGAGGGGAAAAGAACGTGGAAAACATTTGTATTATCTCATACTATACTCTTCCCCTATATACTGACTGAGTGGCCTCGTTAATTGGCATTTCATCCATAGAAATTAGAAAAGACCCCTTGATTAAAGGAATAAAAATAAACAAGACAGAAATTTAATTTAATGCGTATGCAGATAATACGTTATATATCTTGAAGGCCGAAATGAAGTGTTTTATACATTCTAGAAGGATTTAAGTGTCTCTCTGGTTTAGCATTAAACAAAAAATAAATCCAAGTTGTTAATTCTGGGTTATTATAAAGATTATCCACCGGATATATTACGCCATCTGGGTTTACGTTCAACATGCATGGGTGCTAGTTTCGGTGCATTTGAAAACACTTTTGAATTGAACTTTCCATCCAAACTACCAACAAAAAATGAAAAATATCCTTCGTACTTGGTGAACGAGAGACTAAAATCCCATTGGCAAGATTGCTATAGAAAAATCACTGGGATTATCTCAATTAATTCATTTACTTTCCGTTCTTCCAAAACCGCCTAAATCATTTTTAAAAGAGGTCGAATCTTTACTTCTCAAATTCATTTAGAACGGAAAGCCAGACAAAATAAGCCGTAGGGCTTGAATCGGGGATTATGTGGACGGAGGTCTAAAAATACATTTACCCTGATATTTTTTAGGCTTGAAAATAGCCTGTGTAAACGTCAGCTTGTTGAAAGTAATGTTGGGCAATGGAAATGTTTTTACGAAAAATTGTTTGGCTCCATTTGGAGGATTTTTTTTTCTGGTATAGAAATATCAATAACGATGGTTCTTACTTCTAGTATATTAGCTATAAAGTAAACTTTTATTCGAGAGGTTGCCCAGTCATGGATCTCTTTAACGCTATATATCAGTCAATCTTTCTTACTGCAGACGACAAAGTATATGGTTCACTCTTATAGCGGATCTTCTTGACGAAAATGGCAACTTTTTTACCTACTTTGAATTTCGAATAAAATGCCATTTTGACTGCAATTTTGTAGAATTCTATTCTGTGAAAACAGCCATACCCCATAAATGGACAAAAATCCAAAATGTGAAGAGTTAAACCTAACATCTCAAGAGAAAGTGATTAAAAATATAACGAAGGTAAGGAGTGTTTGTCATTACGTTCATACGTTAAGTGTTGAACAAATGTAAAACTCTGTAAATCAGTAGATAAATCATGTAAATGGAATTCTTTGTTGAATATTTCAAACTTAGACTGAATGGGCAAAAATCTGCTTAGTTCCTACCAGGTGGGGGTAAACTCGCTAGTCATAAGGACCGCTGTTCATACACTCTTAAAAATGCGGGGTCGCATATTGCGTGGTCGAATATTGCGTGGTTAGAATTTATTCGACCACGTTTCGGGGTTGTTTTCGATCAATAATGCTCCCGCTGCATTAAAATGACCAGTTTTTGCGTGGTCAAAATGACCACGCAAAAACTGGTCATTTTAATGCACTCTAAAAAAGGACTGGTCAAAAAATGTACCAATGCGATTGGTCAACACCATATGGGTTATTTCCAAAAATATGTTGGTCACAATGTTCCAATTTCACTGGTTAATCACTAACCATTTGAAATATTGCTTATTCATCAGCAAAGTATTGGTCCGACTTCTACTTTGTTAAACGTTGGGCCATTGTCATGAATATTCATGATGTATCCTGAATACCCATGAGCAACCGTAAACAACCAGAATTTATATATATAAATGACACTTGATTTTTAAGTTTTTATGCAATGATTGCACTTTGAAATGTGATGAAAAATGTATGTATACTAATTATTATGTTGTACATATTCAAACATGTAATTAGGTTTAAGATCTAAAAATCTACATTAGAAAATTAAATTAAAATCTTTAACCACTTTTAGCAAGCACTGCAATACAGTCCCTATATAATATAGTAAAGGTTTTCAGGATATATAGGTATAGGATGTAGGACTATAATAGGAGTAGGGTTAAAGTATAGGATGATAGGGGTATGATATGCTATACGGTAAGAAAGGATAGGTTATAGGTCATAGTGAGCAAAATATACAAAATATGTTATGTTATGATATTACTTGACATTAGCTTCTTTTTTTTAATCTTTGAAACGTGGATGGTACACGCGCATCCGGCAGAAGTATCAACCCCGTCCGACGGGAAATGACCACGTTGCGTGGTCGGAAGAAATGACCCCATACGTTTTGACGGGGTTATATGATCATTAGTATGCGGGGTCAAATTATGCGGGGTCAAGTTATGCAGAAATGACCACGCAATCGTGGTTAAATTTTGACCACATTCGGGGTCGAAATGTAACCACGCTATGTGGTTACTTTGGGTGACCCCGTATGGCGGGGTCAATGTGACCCCGCACGGGGTTTGTGCATAGTTGATCCCGCACGCGGGGTCATTTGTAACCCCGTTTGGGGTTATTTTTAAGAGTGTAAGGACCACTTATAAGGACCGCTTTCCATAACGCCTGGCTAAATGAATAGCGGTTTTATATGAATAGCGGTCCTTATTAATAGTGAGCGGACCCCTTATCTAAACATTTCCGTTATTTCTAATTTAATTTGATTCATCGCAGACTTGATGTTTACAAGTATCTTAAAACTTTAAATATCTCGAAAATCGGATTTATGTTCATTTTGTTATAGATCCGAGGAAAACATACATTTATTTTGGGATTGCCCAATCACCATGAGGTTTATTGTGGACGTCCAACTTTTCATTTTAGATGACAAAGTTACCCTGAGTAAAATCAACCTCTTGTTTGGATTTTATGGAAGTGAAAGAGTACAATTTAATTTCATTAATTTATATGCCAAATACTATATAATTATTTTCCAGCAAATGCAAAAATAGCGTACATGTATTATCGATCAGCTCTTTTAAATGCATGTTAAAATATTATCGTTCTCTTGAACATTACATCTATATTAAATAAAGCAAATAATCATTTGGCAACAGATGGAAAAATACTGTTTTGCTGTAAACCTATTTTACCACTATGTCCTGTATAATCAGAATTATTGTTTTTGTGTTGATTCTATTGTTTATATTATGAAAAATGTTATGTTATGTTATGTATTTGTAATATATTGCAAAGTCAAGCGCAGTACCTAATACAGTCAGACCCAACTTCGGAAAACCGAGTACAGGTATATACTCCGAAAACGGCCTTTAAAAATAAAGAGCCCTCATCGTTCAGTGCGAGGCAGTGTGTACAAAAGGCAGGGGGAAAATCTTGCAAAGTCAACCTGCCAACGATATATATATTCTTAAAAATAATGCTGCGTGTCAATTACCTTCAAAATCCGTGAATAATTCGCCATATGAAATGACTTGCAAATGACAAACACTTGAAATAAATATATCCGCAGCATTATTTTTGAAAATTATATTATCAACAGCAGGTCTACATCCCAGTATTTTCCCCATGCCTTTTGTACACACTGTCTCGCACTGAACAATGAGGACTCTATATTCATCTTGCTCTATACGCCGTTTTCGGAGTATAAACCTGTGCTCGGTTTTCCGAAGTTGGGTCTGACTGTAATAAAGAGAAAAAAATCATCCGTATAGTGATTCTCCCGACACGGCTCCCCCGATCTGATGATGCTAGTGCCCCCTCTTCTTGGAGCCTCGCTACGCCACTGGTAAACGGTTTGCATAAAATGTTCAAATTCCACGTTCTTTAAAACAATTTATAAACAAAGTCACTTGCGAGTATTTTAGAACTTATAGGCCCACCTGGAAGTTTTGGTGTGTCCTTGAGATGGTTCTGAGACAACATGACAAGGTTGGCCTCTTCAAGAGCTTGTTTCAGCCTGGAATGTTGGTAGGAGGGATCCACTCTCTGTCTCCAGTCAAACAGCATGTCACGTGTTCCCTTACACGTCACTCGTCCTTCTATCCTGTTGGTCTCTGTGTATCTATTGATCGCTGCTGTTTTGAATCCTAAAGCTCGTCCTAAGGCCTCCATCTGCTCACCCGTCTCAATGTCTTCAGCTAGGTTAACAAGAAGATCATCGACAATACCTCCCTGTGTCGCCATTACTATGGAGAAAACATATTAAGAAATCAGTACATGATCTAAATAAGATAATAATCATAGTTATTCAGCATGTTCGGAGTAATGAAATTAAACATATACATATTTTAATACAATTTTGCCTTTACGCGTTTCCAGTAAGTATTTTGGACAAATTGTTTTGCCCGAGAGAAGGGTGAGTCTGTAAAAAATGGTGACAGGTGTCAGAGGACCAATATTCTGTGTTTAGTGTAGTTACATAAAAAAAAATTAGTTTCAAATTTTCGGGAGAAAACAATGTTTAAGAGTTAGAAGAAGGGCCGGATATCCATTTAGATGGTTCGGTTCTGAAAAAAAAAGCTTCTATGAAATTCGTTATATACAATTACTGCATCTTTGGAGAGTAAGGGTACCGTGGCCTTATTGAAGCAGTGTATGAAAGACGAAATGGTGGAACCATTCAACAATTTATGTATCACCAATTTCGCACTCTTTGCCTTCCCCACAACCGCCCCACTAAAATGAAATCCAGGCTATGCGGTTGGATCCTTCACGTCTGCCCCCCCCCCTATTGAAAAATCCTGGCTACGCCTGTGGTTATGCATGTGTTTCTTTATTATGTTAAAGGACCCCATGGAAGAACAGCGGCACTATAACCCATAACACCCCCCCCCCCCCCCACCCGCTGAGTGAATTTTGGAGGGCTGTGAATATATATGGTGGCGGCATAAAGTATATATATTCACAGCCCTCCAAAATAAGCAAAATGGGCTATCCGCCATACATATATAGAGAGATATTCTGATTTACCATGTATATTTTAACTGTTAATGTTGTTATGGAAATAAATAAAAACAAACAAACAATCTATCCCAGTAATGGCAAAGTCATGGGTTATCGATGTACCCCCTGCACACCCCCCCCCCCCCTGAAGAAAAAAAAGGTATGGGGAGGTGTAGTTTGGAATTACTGCTACTAAAAATGTTATACTGAACCATTACCAATGGGAACACACCTCTCCATTCTGATCAGGTCTCTTGAATTGTTCAAAAATCAAATCTTGTTTGGACCCATGGTAAAAGTGCGTGTTGACGTGCAAAACCGCACAATTGCTAATTGTAATCATTGTTATCTATCTTAGGCCGAAAGGTTGTTTATTTATTTTCGCATGCAAAACATAAGCAGATGTAGGTGAAATGTCATTTATTTGAAATTCTTTGTTTGCGAACGATAAAGGGTTTATCAATTTTGGACGATCTTTATAAGTCAGTCCTTACATTATCTTTTGAGGGGGAAAAAGAGGTCTTCGAACTTCGTAATGTGCATGTTTCGAAATCCCAACGTCAAACGTTATTTTATCGAAATAATACCTGATGAATAACATGTTAAATAACCATCTTGCTCTTCTGTATTTCCACACTTTTGAGATAATGATTTTAAATTTATGTTTGAATGTGAGTGCACCAAAATCATACACAATGACGTATCTAGGGATGATGGCGCCCAGAGCGAAAAATTAAATTGCGCCCCCACCCCCACCTTCCCCAAACTTATATGTACAAGCAAGGGGGTGAAGTGACAGAGAACTAGATATTTTGTTCTTCCGCCGTCCCCCGTCTGACCCACACTTTATTTTCTTGAAGTTGGGTATAAACGTGCCACTCTGTCCAAATGATAATTGTTATCTTTATTTATCTTACTTTATTAATCATCAATCATCTGATTATGTTGACTTCTGTATTACAGGTTTTCAAGTGTTGACTGACTTCTGACTTATGTTTTGAAGTATAATTATTGCGTGAGAAAGCATTAGCCGATACATAGGTGAAATGTTATTCTTATTTTTCTTTATTATATATTTCAAGAACAATTAAGGATTTATCAATTTAGAGCAATCTTCTTAACCTTTCATTACCAAAATCTTTCAACATTTTAAAATTTCTACGAACTCTGCAAACCTAGATTATTTTTTTTTCAACCTCATACTAGTCTTGTAATAGGTTGTTCGTAGAATACTATAGGAAAACCGGGAGAAATGATCGTATCCAATGTGATTTTTCTTTGCACTTGCAAGTGAATTATGTAAGCCTATGTTTGTACTTACAATTGTCAATACCTTAGCCATTGTTACTATACTATACTGTACTATATAGTAGCTTTGTGTTTGACTTCGCATAAAATCTGAAAGATTGTTAAAGGAAAATCAGAGTCATCAGTATTTACCACAATCATTATTCCCTTCTATTCCTGTCCTCATGTTTACAGCGGGTATGAATTTAAATGAGTTTTAAAAAAAAAACCAAAAAGAACATGGGCAGCTATGACATCTTAAGAACATTATATAATGTAATATATTTATTGAAAAAAATAACATTTTTAAAGAACCTATACGTATTTTGTGTGCCTATTGCCAAATGAAATCGTCTTGCAAGACTCTGTTGAATAAATCGGAAATTCATATCGATCGAAGCTCTTATGTTAATGGGTGCCACCGCTCGATATTCATATATGTTCAGTTTCATTCGCTTGCCCCTATTGCAAGGCCGTGCATGACAACAATCTTGGAGCAGCGAACAAAATAATATTGCCGTCGAGGGTGGGGTAGTTTGTCAGTTGGGTTCAGTGCCGTATATAGAGAGAGTCTGGCCAACTCGGTTTCAGTTGGGTAGCAACATGGCGTATATTCCTTTGTTATGTAAGCTTGCAACAAAGGAATATGCGCCATGGTATGGTTTGCCAAATCATGGACCTACTAGTAGGTCTATGGCTAAATGAACAGTGCTTCTAATGCTTTAAGTAATGCTACAGTCACACACGGCCGGATTTCGAACCGGGTCCATAAGGAATTAAAATCGTATCCACCCGGTTGGAGCCGTAGAGACCTGCACTGACCCGCATCGTAACCCGTGTCAATTCCTGATGGATTCCGGGGGCTACGTTACGGCGGTGAAAAACTTTTGGTCATGTTCAAAATTTTCTCGCGGATTTCAATTCCGTATTGATATCCGAATTGACCCGGTTCGAACCGCATTGACTTGCATCGACCCCGCTGCAAACCGCAGCGTAAAACCGTATGGACCCTTGCCGTATACCGCATTGCCTTCATGCAACGGATGATGACAAGGTAGTCGAAGCGGGTTGACACGGGTCGATAGGGGTCGAAAAGGATTCAGTTAAGGATTTAAAGCGGATTTTTATACGGTTTGATACGGGTCAATACGGGTCAAACCGGGTTGATAAGGTTTTAATTCCTTATGGACCCGGTTCGAAATCCGGCCGTGTGTGACTGTAGCATAAAATACCCTCCATTCCGGGACTAATCCGGCTCATTTTCACCCGTTTTGTGACCCGACCGTGTGTGACTGTAGCATTACGGATTGTCTTCACAGACTCGATTGGCGCACGTAATGGCGCAATCAAAATGATGCGTCGTGTTCAGAGGGCCTTATGATAAAAACAGGGATCGTGATCGATACACACAGGGATATTTATTGTTTGTTGTTTGATAGGGGGAGGGGGGGGGGGGTATTGAGTTGGTTGGTCATAACTGAAATGTTACCTTTTTACTTTATGTCGAAATATGAAGTGTACAAATTCATGTTACATGTCATGCACAATTGTCTTTATAATGAAAACTTTTGATCACAGCAAGCTATATTACTAGTATACGTTTCAATACTTTTGACTGGAAAGTGAAGACATGATACCATGCATGCATGCCAAAAAGGTTAATTGTGGGAATGTGGTATAGTGTACTCGGAAATAGGGGTCCCCGCGTGCACCATCGAGATAAATTTTGTTTTAACTATTTTTTTTCTAATGCCTGAAGTAATGCATCTTTATGTTCCCATTCCCAAACCCGCCGTTGGGAGAGGGGGGAGGGGGAGCATATTGGATTTTTGATGAAATTTCATGATTGCCATATATTTAAATTAGACACCATGCAAGTAAAAACAAAGTTTTATTCTGGAGTAACATAAGTATATTAAAGGAGACGATTTTAATAGAGAGTTATTTCTGCGATTTTATTGACCTTAATGCCACAAAACATTAAAAAGTGTGGAGAAAAGTGCTCGAATTGTCACTAAGAATCAGGCATCCTATCGCCATTATCTTTTCCTTTTATTAGTAGAAAAACTATTATTTTCCTACAGTATGTTGAGAGGAATGTAATCACGATTTGAATGCATACATGAACACTTATACTTATACTGTAATAAAGTCTCAGTATGGTCAAATCTAATGAGCTCTCATAATAGATATATTGACTGCTATGAGAGGAATAGTTGTTTCTCTATACTCAAGGGGACCTTACATCCTGCTATGACCCCGACGAGGCTCGCCGAGGGTTCATCAGCAGGATATAAGCTCCCCGAGAGCCTATAGAAACATTACTGTGTCTCGAATATAAAAGCGGTCAATATATCTTTTATGTACCGATATATATATATATATATGCGACTTATAAGCTATAGCTTACCAATCATGGGGTCCTCACATGTAAAAATCACCATTAAACTGTTAATAAACTAAAAAATCGGAGATAAATCGAGATATGAAATCGCCGGTCTTCGTCGAAAGTAACCTACATTTAACGATCAAATCGCACTGCGCGGTATACCATAAACAACATCTTGTATGACGAATACGATTTAATGAAGAAACGAATTCATTGATTACAAAATTTATATTCCATTCGAAAATTCGTTAAATCTACATTTGCTTCATCCTAAAAAGGGGAGTATAATCGACTACTTTGTTTACAATTTGTTTGTTCAAACTCAGTTCCTTTTGGATGAAATTTCCTCTGGACTCTAGGCAGGCAATGAATTAAAAATTGATATCAGGATTTGTGATAAGTGTAGAGATTATAGTTTGCCTTATGCTCAATAACAGTTAAATATTTACTCATGTATCTTAATGGATATTATATATGCTTTGCTAATTTCATTATTTTATTTATCGACATCAAATGTAAATTATTTCCTTTTCTTTTTGTGATATAATGCTACAAATTTGGGATATCGTCTCTCAATTATTGTCACGTAACATAGCATTGTTATGATTCATTGTACATTAACCAATAAATTAATGGACAAACTTCTTGTATTATGTATGTATGTTATCATTGATTGATACATTAATGTCTTAAGTGATGTATAGTGACACAGTGGAAACTCAAATGGCATGCATGGTTTATTTCTGTTGCATATATTTAACAATTAACTCATGCAACATAATGGTTTGTCAAGTATAACAGTGCGTATCATAAAAGTACACCAAAATGTCGTGACTTTGCATAAACACAATGTAAAAGAGGAAGTTATTCTGTCTGACGATATCTCATTCACAGATGTGCTGGCATTGATGACTGATCGATCACAAGGGTTTTCAAAAAGTGTATTTTTTAAACCATGTTTCTTGCATACGTTTTAAAATCATTTACACATTAATTGCAAATCTCTCCCTCTCTCTCTCTCTATCTCCCTCTCGCTCTCTCACACACACACACTCTCTCTCTCTCTCTCTCAATAATAACACTCACTTTTTAATGGTTGTTATCCACCGACTGGGTATCTTCGATCTTGGATGGCTGTCCTCCTAAGTATTCCGGGAGGGAATGTAAACTGAAGGTGTGGCTGTGGGTGGTCAGTAGCTCTGGGAGAGAAGATGGAGATGATATGACAGTACAATCTATCTTCCAACTTAAGAATCCAGTGTGTTATCTGTTGTTCAGTTTCTGCCTATTACTCTAATAGTTGTACGATGTGGAATAGTTGAGTGTATAGGCAACTAGCCATATACGACCTCAGCTGAGACAAAGGGTATATCAATCGACCATCTGAAACAGGGACATCATTCAAACAGTCGTGACTTGTCTCTTGTGGTGTTTGCAACCTGGCGATCTCGATTGTGTTTGACGGAAGATAATAATGTGTTCTTATTTTAAGAACGCATCATAGGATTTCTATCACGTACAGCTGACTGGATAAATTTACTTAATATTATAGGTGACGTGTGCAACGCTATGCATTACGGTACACCCTGTTGCAATGTGTTTCAAACATTATGCAAATGAGTGTTCATCTAATAACCAATGAAAACCCCTGTCGCATTCCCCAAATCTAATAGAGGCACCTTTGCACACGTTACAATTAGAGAGAAAACGGGCACCAAAGTTGAATCATCCGCGTGATGATGATGTACATGATTGCCTACTTACGTTTTATCAGTTTAGAGCAAAGACATACACCCTCACAACCCCCCCCCCCCCCCAAAAAAAAAGCAACACACATTATACAACGGGATGCTTTATAAATACTTCAAACATACACTATTCCCTGCTTTATCCTTTACGAACTCTCCATTTCTACAGAATATAAATCAAGCTTCTTACGTAATTATTCCACTTTCAAAGGTATTCATATTTGTATGGATCTATCTTAATATCAAATGTAAAGATCTGTGTCAATTTTGCATTGTGTTTGTTATTATGATAATTGAATTTTATATTCGTATTTTGTTGAAAATGAAAAAAAAAATGAATATTAATATGAACTTGGTATAGAAGGGGGTCCTCCTTCATGGCGAAAGAGAGAGAGAGAGAGAGAGGAAGTGGGCGAAAATCAAGAAGAAAATAATACAATACCCTCCCATTACCTGCCCTTACTTTATTAACTTGTTAACTCGCAATTCATCAATCGAGTGACATCGCCCCCCCCCCCCCCCACCCTCTACCCTTCTCATCCAAGATGCCAGTGCTGCTTCAATATCTAGAAACACGATAAACCACTACACGCAACCACCAATCATTTTTTAGCGGTGGGTTTTGGGGATACTTGTAAGCAAAGTGCTTTTAACTACACGGAGGTACTATGAAAACAAACAAATCCCCCCCCCCCCCCCGCCTATTTCGGTCTCGGTTTTCCCCACGTTCATTTGTTTGGTTTAAATTATTCAATATTTCTTTTCAATTCAGGATTAGGACACTGGGGAAAAAAGTCCCCCCCCCCCCCCCCCGCATCCACACACGAACACAACGCAGAGCCCCATTCTTCGTCTTTTTTAAATGTTGAAGAAAAGAAAATGTATGTAGTGTATGTATAATAGGCGATGTGATTGGTTAAATTCGCATCACGTGACGTGCGAAGATATATATGTGTCAGGAAAGAAATTTATTTGGCCAGATGTATTTTTTAAGGAAAAATCCAAAGGGTAATGACTTATAGGTCATTAAAATGCAGTTATTTATTTCAGTAAGGTTCATGTATATATTAGTTCAAGCCAAGTTTTTGAAATATTTGTAACATTCCTCTGGCTTAACATTCTTGTTGAGTATTAAATTGAATAATTTATTCGTTTCTGCAGATGTTCACCTTTTCATTTACTGAAACATCCGCTGTAACATTTTTTGCATTAATAGAAATTTCTCAGAAGGGTATAAGTAGGGATTGATTTTAGAGAATCGGGGAGGGACACGAGAGGAGAGACAGGATTCTGATTCTGATTCTGATTGAGAACGGAGCTAGATTTTTGAGAGAGAGAGAGCCGAGTTGACAAGTGAGAGTTCGAGTTAAAACGAGCACGAGGGATAGTTTTTTTTTTCACGTGTTAGTTCTTTGATAGAGGTGCGAGAGGAGAGAAGTGGAGTTCTTGAGGAGAGTGATTACGTTTCACGGGTGAACCCGACGCTGTGGCTAAAGGGTGCATCTTTTTGGCTTTTGTATTGCTGTATCGAGTAGTTTGGTAAGCAGGAATTTGCTCTGTACATACTTTTCCTATTTAATACTAAGATCAGTACACTTTTGTATTATAGTATCTTATTTCTAAGCAGCATGTCCCGTGAACTCGGGTACAATGCCGAGGATGATTTAATGGATTTGTTGAATGTTAACAGTGATAAGCTTCTTGCTTCTCAGCCTGAGGCTAAGGAAAGATCTACTTTGTCTCGACTTATTAGTCAAGCTCAAAGTAAAGACGATAATGGAGGTAATAGTAATATTAGCAACATTAATCGTAAAAGGGACTTATCTAATACGAGTAATGATGATTCTGATTCGGGTAGTGATGGTGATACTTTCAAGGTTGTTACCCACAAAAGAACAAAGAAAAGTACGTTCATTTCTAAGGATACGACTAATACAACTGGCATAAAGAATATCATTATTAAATCAAGTGATGTCAATCTTGCACAGGTAAACCCACTTCATATTGCTAAATGTTTGAATACGATTGGGCAAAATTTTGTTAAAACAGTCAGTAAAGTTAATGGTGGTATTGCAGTACAATGTCACACTGCCTCTCAGGCAGAGAGACTTAAACAGATAACGCAGTTGGGTAAGTGGACTGTATCCACAGAATATCCTAGTAGTGAAATCAAATGTAGAGGTGTAATTTCTGGTATTCCACTTGATGTTGATGTAGAAGAATTAGTGCAGGCCTGTAAAAATGATGGGGTAGTGGAGGCTAAGAGATTAACGAGAAAACAGAATGGCAAGGTTGAACCATCTTTGGCAGTATGTATTACATTTATCAGGAAGAATATTCCTGATGATTTGTGCGTTGGATATCAAATATATAAAGTTAGACCATATATCCCGCCAGTTATTCGATGTTTTAAATGTCAAAGGCTTGGACACATTGCCAGTAGTTGTAAAAGCTTTCAGAGATGTGTTAGATGTGGTGGCCAACATGAATTTAAGGATTGTAAAAGTAAGGAAAACCCTAAATGTTGTAGATGTGGAGGTACTCACTCTGCAGCTTACCTTGGATGTGAGGATGTTAAAATACAAAAACAAATTCATCAAACCAGAATTACTCTTAACATATCTTATGCTGATGCAACTAAGAAAGTTAAATCTCAGTCGCCGAACAACTCTGTTAATAATGAATCTAAGGTAGTTGAGGAATGTAGTGAAGATAAGTGTAATTTAGATCCTCCTGCTATTGTTAGTAAGCCTCAAAGTGCAACCAGAAATAAAGGTGTATATGTAGATGCAACCACACAAACTGAAGTAACGGAAAGTACCCAAACAGATGATAATAGTATGGTAGAAATAGGGCCAGCACTGGCAATGCTTATGATTGGAACCATTCAAATAAGTCGCAGTGATAAAGTTAAAAGTAAGGATGACATTCAATACGCAATGAAAAATCTCTTCAAACAGGCCTTTCATAAGGATTTATCTGGAAAGACATGTAATGAAAATTCTCAGCAAAGGAAAGTTGGTAACACAAGTGAAAATGAAACTGGTAATGATTCCAAAAAAAGTAATGTTAAAATAAATTTGTCAGATCCTGGTAAATCGTCCGATAAGATTACATCAGATGGTGAATCTTGTCAATCGTCTTCAAGACGTAAAAACTCTCATAGAAAGAATCATAAACCGTGAAATGAATAATAAGTTTTATTTTTCTTTTGTGCTACTTTGCTTTCTTATGCGTTTCCTCCAATGGAACGCTAAATCAATAGTTAGACAGGGGGCTGAATTTAAGGTAGCTATAACAAATGACATTAACCCCAAACCGGATATCATTTGTATTCAGGAATCTTGGTTGAAGGATAAGAATTATTTTAATTTATATGATTATGAAACGATAAGAAAAGACAGGAAATCTGATAATAAAAGGCAGGGTGGCGGTTGCCTGACACTTATTAAAAAAGGGTTGTCTTATAAAGTTATTGATTTACCTAAATCTGACATTGAAATATTAGCCATTGATGTCTACATCAATAACACGAATTGGATTTCAGTTGTTAATATTTATAATCCGTGCTTAAAACTTGAGGATAATTTTTTAGATCATGTGTTTTCTGTCGTTGGCAGCTCTGTTTTTATATGTGGTGACTTTAATGGTCATAATACGTTATGGGGGAGTTCCAAAACTGATTCGAATGGTCTTAATATAGAAAAGGCTATGGAAAATGGCAACCTTGTGTGCCTTAATACGGGGTCTGGTACAAGATTAGATGAACACAGTGGTAATACTTCATGCTTGGATTTAACATGGACATCAAATAATATAGCTGCTAAATGTATTTGGGAAGTTTTAGAAAATAATTGGGGCAGTGATCATTTTCCGATTATAATTGATTATGGCGTTCAGTTTCCACAGACATACCTCCCATTCACACCAAAATGGTCAATAAAACGGGCTGATTGGGGAACATTTCATGCAGAATGTGATAATATTTCATATCCAGAACTGGATCAGTCAATTGATACTATATATATAAATTTTATTGATCAGCTTAATATTGCTTTAAATAACTCTATTCCAAAAACTAAGCCCTCTATTAAAAAGAAACATCCTGTAATCTGGTGGAATGCTGCATGTGAACAAGCAGTAAAGGAAAAGAGACACGCCCTTAGAACTGTTCGACGAACAAGACTTCCAAAAGATTATATTGAATATAAGAAGAAAAAAGCAGTTTGTCGTCGTGTGGTTAATCAAACTAAGCGTACAAGTTGGCAGGATTTTTGTGCTACTATTAATCCACAAACATCTACTAAATGTATTTGGGATAGGGTTAAGAGTATTTCGCATTCACGTTCTTTTAAGTCTATCCCTTGTTTAACTAAGGGCACAAATATTGCAGTTTCAAATGAAGAAAAGGCAAATATGCTGGTGGATACTTTTAGTAATACAAGTAGTACAAACAATTACGAGGAGGTTTTTCAGCAAGTTAAAAGGAAAGCTGAAGATGATTTCATTATTAGCAATAAAGGAAATGATACGCCAATTAATGATTATTTTACAATAACAGAACTTGATGATGCCATTTCTACAGCTAAATGTACTACTCCGGGCGCTGATGGTATTGGGGCTAATATTCTGAAAGAGCTTCCACATACCACTCGTCAAATTTTACTAGTTATACTAAATGAAATATGGAAAAGAGGTGAATGTCCTAGTCAGTGGAAGGAAGCCGTTTTGATACCCATTTTTAAGCCAGGTAGGGATCCCTTTGATCCCATTTCATATAGGCCAATTTCATTAACGGCCACTTTGTGCAAAGTTATGGAACGTATGATAACAAGCAGGTTAGACTGGTTCCTTGAAATTAATGGTTTTATTAATGGTAATCAAAGTGGCTTTCGTAAAGGTCGTAGAACGATAGATCATTTAGTACACTTGGAATCTTCGATCCAAACTGGTTTCGCCAATAGGGAAAGTACCTTGGCTATATTTCTCGATCTAGAGAAGGCTTATGATATGGTATGGAGAAAAGGGGTGTTGATAAAATTACAAGAGTTTGGTTTAGGCGGGCGTATAATTAGATGGATTAATGATTTCCTGTCAGATAGGACTATTAGAGTCAAGGTTCATGGTACATTATCAAATACTAAAATTGTAGAAAACGGAGTGCCACAAGGTAGTGTCATTAGTCCAATATTATTTAATATATCTGTACATGATTTATATAAACATATATCTCATGCTAAAATATGTCAATTTGCTGACGATATTGCACTATGGAAAACTCATAGAAATACTAATTTATTGAATAAACATCTCCAATCAGACCTTGATTGTATCTCCAAGTGGTGTAGGCAATGGGGATTTAAACTTTCTGCTAAAAAATCAGTTGCAGTAATGTTTTCTTTGAAGAGTCAATTAAATAAAATGTCTGTAAGAATATCCGATAAAGATATAGAATTTAAAAAGTCTGCTAAATTTCTTGGTTTGATTTTTGATTCCAGATTAACATGGAGTACCCATATTAAGTATATTTTAGATCGATGTAAAGTAAAAATCAATCTTTTGCGTTGTATTGCTGGTTGTAAATGGGGTGCGAACTGTACTTCCCTCCTTAACATATATAGAGCTTTAATACGACCAGTTCTTGAGTATGGTTGTGAAGCATTTGACTCTGCCTCTGATTCTGTTAAGAATATGTTAAATGGAATTCAGTATAAAGCTCTTAAGATTTGTACCGGGGCGTTATGTCTGACATCACTAACGAAATTACAAATAGAGTGTGGAGAACCCCCGCTTCAGTTAACCCGCAAATACTTGTGCAATATTTATTCAGAATTGATTAGAAGTAATACAGATCATCCATGTCATATTTTACTTGAAGATTGCTGGCAGAAGCATTACTTTGAAGAAAAGTGGAATAAGAAAGGCCGCATTCCCTTTGGTTTTCGTGGTAATGTTTCTGATCTTGATCTCACTGATCGTGTCCGTTCTGTTTTTCCATATTGGTATTATTTTAAAAGTAATGTTCACTTTTCCATCAAGCCATTGGCTGTTGGTGTGCAGAACGAGTATATTAATAGAAACAATGCTATTCAGAATATTAATGAGAAATGGTTTTCTTATCTTCATATATATACAGATGGTTCGGTTGACCCTGTCCATGGAAAAGTTGGCTGTGGTTTCTGTGTTCCACTGTATAAGTATTCCCGTGGTTATAAGTTACTTCCACAGACTTCTATTTTTTCGGCTGAATTAGCAGCTATTTATATGGCTTTAATTTGGGTTTCGGAGGTG
Source organism: Heliocidaris erythrogramma (assembly GCA_025617745.1). NCBI lineage: Eukaryota > Metazoa > Echinodermata > Echinoidea > Camarodonta > Echinometridae > Heliocidaris > Heliocidaris erythrogramma. The sequence continues at coordinate 3,551,799 of CM046873.1, forward strand.
GAACCTACTGCTGTATGTATTTTTAGTGATTCAATGAGTGCATTACAAGCATTATCACATAATAAGACGAATAATCCTATTATCTGTGACATTAAACTTATCCTCTGTTCTATTGGTAATCAGGGAATTGATGTTCATTTTGACTGGGTTCCAAGCCATTGTGGTGTAGCTGGTAATGAGAATGCTGATAGTATTGCTAAACAAGCTGCTAATAAAAGTCGTGTTGATTTGCACATTAAGTTGAATCTAAATGAAATAAAACATGCCACTAAATTGAAACTAAAAGTTGAATGGCAACAACACTGGAATAAATATAAACGAAATACTCTGAAAGACATAGAACCCAATGTAAAATTTAAACAAAGCAAATGGGGTGGTAATAGGAAAAGTGAGGTAATTTTCCATCGTCTTCGTATGGGTTCAGGTAAATCCTTGAAATTCTTTCAATACCAGATTAAAAAACACCACAATGGTTTATGTGAGGTATGTTTAAAGCCCGATACAGTTGGTCACTTTTTATTAGAATGCAAAAAATATCGAATTCAGAGAATAAAACTACAAACAAAACTGAATTCTATAGGAATAAGTGAATGTAATCTTCGTTCTTTGCTTGGGGGAAAGGCCCCCTTTAAAGAGGTGATGGAGTTTGTTGAGGAGTGTAAAGTTGATTTATAGTTGCTGCTGTGTGGATTCGCAATGAAATTGCCCCCTTGCCTCATTGGCTGCTCGTGTTTGGGCCTGGTGGCCTCGATTGCTAGAGCTCCTGTGAGTTGATAGCTGACTGGGCTAGCCCCTTAAATTGTCGGTAAACGGAGCGGCATGAGGTCACCGGGCCTATACCGGGTATTGCTGGGAGGTTGCGGTGGGTGATGAAATTGTGAGTCGCATGTGTGGTATAAATTTGTATTGTATGAGAAGAAAATGTTTTAGTTGTAAGGTATTTTTAATTTTTAAAGAGTATTTTTTTTTTTTTTTTTTTTTTTTTTGATAACTTCTAAGAATTTGATAAAACTTTGCGCAGAGTTTATAAATGATCAGTGTGATTTAATTTTCTTTTATAATGTAAGGTTTGGTGCAAATAGCCCTAGCAGCTGAGGCACCATTAATGAAATCAAAGTTCAAAGAATCAGGGAGGACACGACCGACACGACACGAGGCACGTCACGACTTGATACGGAGCTGACGGTTGAGCTTGGGAAGTGTATGCGGAGGTGACCTGAAGCTGCAATCCAACAAGTGAGGTAGAGTGGCTTCTATATCGGTGTTTATGCTATTAGCTGTGTATTTGTACGGACGTATATTTGTCACTAGTCTTTAATATTTAAGGCGGGAAACGTATCTGTGTCTAGAGTACCGGAGCGACTTAATCTACACACTTCAGCAGTTGCTGTTTGTTTTCGAGTCAGCCCGGTTGCTGAAATATTGAAGCCAAGTATCTGATAATGACGGATGAAGGTGAAGATATGGATTTTACTGTAGTTCGCAATAAGCGAAAACTTAGATCAAATAGTGCTGAATCTACTAATAGTGAAGGCAATGATAGACGTACTAAAAGACAAAATAAGACTAAAACTGTATATATTGAAGGTAAAACTATAAATATTTCCAAAGTTCATCATAGAGAACTAGGACAAATTTTGAATGATGAGATTTCTGGATCCTTGGAGGCAATATTCCGACTACCCAATGGCAAACTTAAAGTACAATGCTCTGAAATCCAATGTAAAAAGTTGCTTTTAATTAAAAAACTTGGAAGCTACGAGGTCATTGTAAAAGAACCAGAGCCCTTTAAACCCATGTCTTTTGGTACAATTTACCCAATACCTATTGATATGAGTAAGGAGGAAGTTAAATCTCTTATAACTGGTAATTTCCCTTATATTAAGCGAGTATTTAGAAGTGGTACACCTACAAAAATTGTTAAGCTTGGTACTCGTGACACTCTTCCAAATACAGTTAAAGTAGATTGTTTCATCCATGAAATCCGACATATTGAAATGGGTCCAACCCGTTGTTATAAATGTCAAATGTTTGGACATATCGCTACAAATTGTAGAAGCCCTAAGTCAAAATGTGTGCGTTGTGGAGGGGAACATACATTTGAGGAATGTACTAAGAAAGATTCTCCGGAATGTGCAAATTGCGGTGGGGAACATTCCGCTGCTTATGCTGGTTGCCCTAAGTTTAAAGAAGCAAAGGAAGCCAATGACATCAAACAAAGAACTGGTATAAGCTATGCAAATGCGGTTAAGCAAGCCAATAAAACACGTGCACAAAATGAAATCACATAAATTATGCTGGACCAGCAAATATTGCTGGCACCTCAAAAAGTAATACTGTAGAGGAAGGTCACAAATCCAAACCAATATCAATTAATCCTAGTTTTATGAGTAGCAGTTTTGATTATGAGTATCATGATTCAGTTTTTGTTGAAGATAACGTGAAACCAGAAATGACTGATGTTTCAACTCAATGCTCTTTTGAAAAAGAGTCACAAACTATTGATTGGCCATTGCTTATGAAGACCCAATTAACATATTCAGTTTTTTGGCTCTCAATATATTTATGGCTGGTAAAGATGGAAAGCAATCTTTATCAAATGTTGTGAGAAATATGACTACTGTTTTGTCTGAATGTCTAGATTTTGATATAGACTCTAAAGATATCTTTAACTGTGCACACAAAATGAGGAAAAGTGTGCTCCCATGAAATGGGTAGTTAATATGGGTCTATTAATATGACAGTGGAATAGTTGCAGCTTTCGGGCTCATATGTATGAATTTAGAACCTTGTTGGAAACTTTTAATCCAAAACCAGATATAATATGTATCCAAGAAACTTGGCTTAAACAATTTGTTCCTTGTAATTTAAATGGCTATTCACCTGCTATACGTAAAGACCGTGAACTGCGAGGAGGAGGAGTACTTATATTTGTTAAAGAAACACTTCATTATTCTGAAATTGCTCTCGAAAGCGAATTGGAAGCAGTTGCTTGTCAAATAATAACTAATGAAGGTAAACTTAATATTGTAAATGTATATTTTCCTGGAACACAACTTATCCAGGCCAAACCTCTTTATGATATAGTAAATAATATGAAGGAAAATGTGTTCCTATGTGGCGATTTTAATGCTTATAATGAATTATGGGGTTGCCCAATTACTACGCCAAATGGTAGAACAGTGGAAGATGTCATTGATGATGCTGGTTTAGTCTCTCTAAATGATGGGACAGGAACAAGATTTAATTCTTTCACAGGAACATCATCATGTTTAGATCTGTCTTTTATTAGTGCAAGAATGGCATCGAAATGTCTTTGGTCAGTTCTCGACCAAAATTGTAATAGTGACCATTTCATTGTATCTACTAATATTGGTGTAAATATAACTCACGAGGAGCTTTTTACACCCTCTTGGTGCTTCAAGGCCGCAAAATGGGATAAATTTAAATGTCTATGTGATCAATATGTAAATGAATCACTAATTGACATGAATGTTCAACATTTTGAACAAAAGATAACATCTGCTATTTTAGCTGCGGAAAAATCTATCCCAAAATCTCGCCCCAGAAAGAAGCCGCCTGTTCCATGGTGGGATGATAAATGTGAAGAAATTATTAAAAAACGTAATAAAGCTTTAATTAAAGCAAAACGTACGGGAAATTTATATGACTTACTACTTTATAAGAAACATAAGGCCCAAGCTAAGAGGCATATTATTCAAACAAAGAGGGCCTCTTGGAAAAACTATTGCTCTGATATTACCAGTACCACAAAACTATCCAAAGTGTGGAGGGTCATTAAGAGAATGCAAGGAAATACGTCCAGTAGAACAATTCCAGTTATTAAGGAACATCAGCAAGCTATAACTAATATTGACAAAGCTAATATGTTAGTCAATCATTATGCTCAAATTAGTAGTAATAATAATTACACAACGCAATTCCAACAAAATAAACTACAATTTGAACATGAAAATCGGGATATTATATTCAATAATATTCATGATGACAGTCCATTAAATGAACAGTTCTCATTACAGGAATTAAAGGATGCTATACAAAAAGTAATGATACAGCACCTGGCCAAGACCAACTATGTTATATTATGTTTCGACATATGTCTGATTGTAGTTTAAATATTATTTTAAAGTTATATAACATGTCTTGGACGCAATGTAGTGTTCCTTTAAATTGGAATACGGGATTAATTATTCCTATTTTAAAGCCTGGTAAGGTGTCCTCTGCCCCATATCATATAGACCAATTGCTCTAACGTCTAACTTGTGTAAAGTAATGGAACGGATGGTAGTCTCTAGGCTTACGTGGACCCTAGAAAAAGAGGGTAAAATTAATATGTATCAATCGGCCTTTAGGAAAAAGAGAGGTACGATAAACCATCTTTTGAGATTACAAGATAAAATTACTAGAGGTTTTAGATCTAAACAATCTACTATCGGTCTTTTCTTAGACTTAGAAAAGGCATATGATATGGTCTGGAAGGAGGCTTTGTTATACAAGCTATATAACTTGAACATAAAAGGTACTGCATTATCATGGATTCGGAGCTTCATATTTAACAGAAGAATATGTGTAAAAGTTGGGACACGGATATCTGAAACTGTAATGTTAGATAATGGTATCCCTCAGGGGAGTGTCATTAGTCCTCTATTATTTTTAATTATGATTAATGACCTTAAGGTTAATGAAGCTAATACCTCCGTTTCCTTATTTGCTGACGATTGTGCTATTTGGGCAACGGGTACAAATATAAATTACAAAGAAAAATGACTCGTATCCTCGGAGAAATTCAAACTTGGTGCAATTTATGGGGCTTTAAATTGTCTACATCTAAGTCTGTATGATTTTCACCAAATGCAGGAAGAAAATAAATATCCAACTATTCCTGAATAATATAGAACTTGCTAGAGTTTACGAATTTAAATTCCTCGGACTTGTATTTGATCCAATATTAAATTGGAATAAGCATGTTCAATATTTAATAGGAACATGTAGCAAGAGACTGAATATACTCCGATGTGTATCAGGAACGGACTGGGGTGCTGATAGGCAAGCTCTATTAACATTATATCGATCTCTTATAAGATCAAGATTGGAATATGGATGTCAGGCCTTCTTGACTATGAATAAAACTAATCTTTTGCGTCTAACCAGGATTCAATCTAGGGCATTACGGATTGTTACAGGTGGACTAAAAAGTACTCCAATAAATGTTCTCCAGGTTGAAACTAATGAACTACCTCTAGATTTAAGATGGCAACAACTTTCAAATACAGAGTTAAATTGGCTGCTTTACCAGAGCATCCAACAAATGAGGTTTTCAGGGAACATTGTGTTAATATACCCTCAACTCGTATGCTTTTTAGAGAGAAAATACATGAATTCCCATTTGATATTGATTCAATAAATATAGTGGCCCAAGGAAATTTTCCTCCATGGAATTTTATCAAGCCACACTTTTACGACAATCACAAAATTAGTAAAAAGGATGAACCTCATGTCGTCAAACATGAATTTATACATTGTAAAAACACAACTTTGTGTAATATGTTGCATATATACACAGATGGTTCTAAAGGTCAAGGAGTAGGGGCAGCTTTCTATATACCACATTTCAAATACGGTAAAAAATATACCTTACCAAACTGGGCTTCAGTATTTGATGCTGAGCTAATGGCTATTCTCATGGCTTTAGAATGGACAGAAAATAAAAATTTTATTCAAGTCGCAATAATATCCGATTCCCTCTCTGCTTTACAAGCCATACAGTACGGAAATAATAACACAATGGTACAAGAAATACTATATAAGTGTACAATATTGAATTACCAAGGTACCCTTGTTTCTACTACATGGGTGCCAGGTCATACTGGCATCCCGGGTAATGATTATGCCGACTTATTAGCTAAAGAAGCAGCAGGGGGAAAAGGAATAGTATTGGACATGAAGCAACCTTATGAGAGATTCTATGGTTCTATTGACATGTATATTTTTAATAAATGGCAACAAAGATGGGATAATGATACAAATGGTAGATTTTACCATAACATACAACCCACTGTTGGAAGGAAATATAAGCCAATATGGAAAAATAGACGTAAAGAGAGGTTATTCTTTCATTTAAAGTCAAATCACTGTTTATTAAATTATTCTAGATTTAGAGTTGGATGTCATGAGGATGGTTTATGTGATGTATGTCATGATAGAGAATCAGTTGAACATTTCTTTTTTGATTGCATTGCACATATTGATCATCAATTACGTTTAACATGTTGCATAAATTCAATATTCCGTTTAATGTCAAATGGTTGTTCACTGATAATAGAATCATTAAAGAAGTCATGAGTTTTATACTTCAATCTGGTAGATTGCACTAGATAACTATATACTAATATGGCTTTTCCCTCATTTTACCAGAGTCGCCCTGGTGAATCATCTCATCTCTTTAGGGAAAGTGCACATATAATATATAATATGATGTAATTATGTAAATAAAACTTGTTAAACATTCTTATTGATGTAGCTATGTTTATGTCTAATACCAGTTTCAGGAAACTATTACTATATACGTTAAATGAATACTATTAACAAATTGGTTATATATATATACAGCTAATGGCATTGAATACTGATATAGAAGCTTTTTACTTCTACAGACTGGTGCAGAAAACCCTAAGATGGTTAAGGCACCATAAAACACCTCTAAACAAAACAAACAAGAATCAGGGAGAACACTTAAAGCCAGTCAGAAACTATAGATCTCGGTCAAGGCAGCAAACATTTACTCTGGGGGTTATCCACGTCGCGACGAGATGCGAGCTTTAGCTGCCATCCGATAGTCTTCATCTCGTCGAATGGGGGCTCGATCTCGTCCTGCTAGTTTCGCCGTCGGCTGAAGCGACATCGCTGGTCAAGGAGGGACTCTGGTTGGGAACGACGCTGTTGGTAGAGGCCGAGGAGCTGAAAGGACCGCCGGTAGGGCAGCGTCTGGCTGAGTGGCCGAGTCAGCGTGAACCAGAGAGCAGCCAAGTGACCCGGGCGAGCTGACGTCAATGGCAAGGGCAGCCGACACCCACGAGTTTGCACTAAGCCGAATCGTTCATTTTATTTAAGATAAGTTTGTTTATGTATAACTTGCAATTTGTTTGATTATGTTTATATACACAATGGAAATCCATATTGAAAGCAAAAGAATACTAAACATTAAATTGGCAATATAACTCTGTACAATTTGTTTCCATTCCAGTTTATTCTGTGTCAAGTAGCAGTTTAAAAAAAAAAAGGTCACTCACGTGACAATATGTTATAGTGCACAATCATGCACTATACTTTGATTTTTTGCACTGGCCTAATACGCAAAAACAGTTATAGATCAAGGGGTATAATTACTATAACAATTAGTGCATGTTCTAATGTACCATTACTGGACTATATGAACTCCAAATACTAAATTTTCCCTCGTGCAGGTCTATTTCACCTCGGCTTGCGGCAACGGTAAAACAAGACTGCACTCGGGATAATTTAGTATTTGTCGTGCACGTAATCCAGTATAGTGCGTGATAGACCGTGCACTATTTACATGTATATAATATATAGCGAGAGAGGTGTGAATGTGTACCGTTTGGTTGAACCATGTTAAATTTAGATATGTGAATAGATAATGATGGAACGGAATGAAGCAGGTCACTCGGTGTATTTACAAGCTTCCGGCTCCTGTCCTTGTTCAAATTTATTTGCTAAATCAAACAAAAATAATAGAGAAATTAACAAATCTAAAGACAATAAAACAGAATTATTATAAAGCTGGCAACATAAACCAACAGGAGTAAGTTAATCGGCAGGAGTAAGTCATAAACAAAAGTAAGCAAAGTTAACAATTACCTGACTTTTAAGGTCGAAGCAAATAAAACGATCAGAAATCGGGTTTGGATTATGTAATACGCCTTTGTAATATTAGTTCGCAAATTTCTAAAGGTGATAGACAGGGGTCTTGAAAGTAGTTTTTATCGTGTTAAATGTATATGTGACCCGACGCCTCAAAACCTACAATAAGTCGCCAAAATTATTATTTTTGTTTTATACATTTTCTGAAAGTAGAGATTCTCAGCTTTTCAATGGTATATCACTTGCCTAGTTTACTCAATGATAACACCTTTAAATATCACATTTAGAATCAGTATGTAACCAGCAATCAATAACTCCTATTCAGATAAAGTGGCCGTTTATTAAAGTTCGGAACAAAAGAGTGCTAAACCTTCGCTCTCTGTGTGCGCCCAAGTAAAACTGGGTATTCATATGGCCATAGCAGCCGGTATGAAAGGATTATTAGATTAGGCTGAATTTTGGCACACTGCTCACGGAGGATCTATTCATTACTCACTCCAAAAATCAATTTAATACCTTTAGAGGTAAAGTAGTAATTTGGCATTGAATGAAAGTATTACAAAAGCTCTCCAAACATTCATTAGCTGGACAGGTGAGAAAAGGAGTCATTTTAAACTGCCCCAAAAACATATTTCTAAGTCGAATTACGACTCACAAACTTGAGACATGAAAGAATGATAATGAAACTACCCATTTCTAACAAAAACAGAAAATCGACTCATCCAAGCAAATTTACTATTTTGGGCTGTTTGCTACGTTGTGGTCCGTGCGACTTATTGTAGGTTTTGAGGCGGCGGGTCACATATATTGTGTAATATGTAGGTGTTCTGTGCAATAATAGTTACATGTAATAGGGACGTCAGGTACATACATATTTATATATTCGAAACTCATGTAACACGGCGAGTCTCCTCAGCGGCTCTTTTTGAGGAACATATCGTGTGTTGAGAGCCAGAAGGGCGTTAACTCTGTGTTAAAGCATATGAGTTAACGCCCTTCTGGCTCTCAACACACGATATGCTCTTAACAATGTCAGGTAAAAGTTACCGAATATTGGGTAAAAAATAACATGCATGTTTCCTTTTACCAAATATTGGTGAAAATTTTACCCGACCTATTTTAGAGAGTATAGGCTTTCAACTATGACGTAAATCGGCCAAATATAGATTTATGGGTGGAAGATATGCCTATAATATATTTTCAGCTCCACACATGTTCCCCCTGAACAAAAAAAAAAACAAAACAAAACAAAAACATCTAGAGGATCTAAAAACATAGTGTTTGAGAAATAGGTTGAGAAATTAGGCTGTGGAGAGATATAATAATAAGACGTTATAATTTAAAGTATTTATTCAGACACTTGGTCAATCGCCTAAAGTAATCTAACACAGACTAAGAAAAAATGCAAAGTAATCTATTTTATTGGCGTGAGAAACTACACTGTTGGTCATAATGTTAGCATAATTCGTATTTTCATAGTCATCCGTTGATTTAATCATCTTTAAAAGCCTAAATAGATAATATTGACCAGGTTCATTGATTACATAATGATCTTTTATTGTCGAGGTAAAAGTCGGTCAAGTGAAACATTCCATAACGTGGCCTATCTTATTGTTTGGTGCTATGAAAGGCGGAGCCTCCTTTCTGATGTTGTTTTGCTGTCCATTTCGTGCAGAAAGCCTACGTGTGTTAACAGCCCGTTTTCAGAGTTAGCTTGATCAATTACTACCAAATTTGGTACATTGATTCCTTACACTATGCCTCGCCCAACGGCACTTGCAATTCGTCAGAGGGTCCTTGCACTCCGACGGAATGGACGGACACAGGCCCAGATTGCAGATATTCTTGGACTATCGCAGAGTTGTGTGTGCCGCATCCTCAGAAGACATCGAGAGGCGGGTACTTTGAGTCCAGAGAGATCTACAGGTCGACCACGAAGAACATCCGCACGGGATGACCGTCAACTGCTGAACATGTGCCGTAGGAACCGGAGAATACCAGCGAGTCGTCTTTGCCACTTGTGGAGGAGGCAGTTCGGAGTGAACGTTTCATGGGAAACCGAAAACAGGAGACTTGACCAACATGGCTACAGAGCTCGGCGAATGACCAAGGTTCCACGTCTCACTGTTCGCCACCGGGTTGCTCGACTCCAGTGTGCTAGGAGGCACAGGAGATGGCAGCTTGGTCACTGGCGCCATGTAATCTTCACTGATGAAAGCCGGTACATCCTTGACCGCACCGATGGGAGGCAGAGGGTTCCACGATTGTGGGGCGAGAACCTCCGTAATGACTGTGTCCAGGAAACCAATCAAGCAGGTGGAGGCTCAGTGATGGTATGGGTCGGAATACATTATGGCGGAAAAACGCCATTGGCTGCACCTGAAGGAAACGTCAACGCCGTCGTGTACCGCGGTATCCTGGAACGCCATTGTCTTCCATACGCGAGAAGGGTATATGGCAATAACTTTCAGCTCCAAGACGACAACGCTCGATCACATAGGGCACGTCTGGTGAGGGAATTCCTTGACGCAGAGGACGTGCAGCAGATGCCTTGGCCTACCTGTTCCCCCGACATGAACCCCCATTGAGCACGCCTGGGATGCATTGGGCCGTGCCATCAATGAGAGAAACAATCATCCTCAAAATGTGCAGGAGTTAGCCCAGGCACTGACCGAAGAGTGGGATGCACTGCCCTTGAACACCATCAACAACCTTGTGGACAGTATGCCACGGCGTGTGGAGGCACTGGTGCGTGCCAGAGGTGGCCATACCAGGTACTAAGTGACCCAACAAGATTAAAAAGAGGAACACTTCCCTTCAATCATCAAAAGATCCCAAGATTTTATTTTTCACGATAAAATTATCATGGTTAAACATTTACCAAAAACGATACATTTTTCAGGGAATCCAAGGTCTGGATGATTGTGTTTGTCAAAAGTGGTTTAAACCAGTGTATAAAGTTTGTATGAATTAATTTTTGTCTTATATTTTTTATTTCATATGTTGAGAACAGATTTATCAATAAAATCGGTGAAGATATAAGCTTTATTTTGCAAAAAAAAAATGACTCGTATTGTTGTCAATAGTGTACGAAAGGTAGAAAAAAAATTATGCTACCATTATGACCAACAGTGTATACCCTAAGAGACCCTTTCCTTTCCCCTTTCTATGGCTACATTTCTGGTACACGTATACCCCCCCCCCCCCCCCCCTTGTGACAACCAACACATTGTCGTACAGTTCCAGAAAGGTCTTTCTCATACGCAACCACTATTTTGTGGAACAAATTGCCAGAACAACCCAGTGCATTTTTTCCTTTTGTACAAACTTCTCGTTTTCTCGATTTCATATTGCTCATTCGTCTATTTCTCTTACTTCACTTATTGTCTTGCTCAGTAGAAGTTTAAAATAATGGCAATTGTATGATTCATTAGAAAGAATTAAAACGCCATTTTGTTTCAGACGTCTCTGTCGCTACTCTCTATATAAAGGTACTCTCGTCGTGGCTAGAGTACTTACATAAAGAGAGTAGCAACAGCTCGTGATTTGAACGCCATTTTGTTTCCTCTGCTATGCAAAATTTCTTTTCAATTAATTTCGATGAGCACCTGAAAGAATTCAAACGCCATTTTGTTTCCCGAAAAGTAAGACGTCTATGTCACTACTCTCTATTATAAAGATAGTCGTGGCCAGAGCCCTATACGGCGCTGGTCGTCTCCAGTTTGTCGCCAGAGCTACGTGGATCTTGCGAGTCTTTACCGCCGCGGTGGCTCCACTTTAGGCTTAAATAAAACATGGGCGTAGAAAAAATGTGACCCGACGCCTCAAAACCTACAATAAGTCGCCAAAATTATTTTTTTGGTTTTATACATTTTCTGAAAGTAGAGATTCTCAGCTTTCCAATGGTATATCACTTGCCTAGTTTACTCAATGATAACACCTTTAAATATCACATTTAGAATCAGTTTGTAACCAGCAATCAATAACTCCTATTCAGAGAAAATGGCCATTTAAGTTCGGAACAAAAGAGTGCTAAACCTTCGCTCTCTGTGTGCGCCCAAGTAAAACTGGGTATTCAAATAGCCATAGCAACTGGTATGAAGGGATTATCAGATTAGGCTGAATTTTGGCACGCTGCTCCAGGAGGACCTATTCATTATTCACTCCAAAAATCAATTTAATACCTTTAGAGGTAAAGTAGTAATTTGGCATTGAATGAAAGTATTACAAAAGCTCTCCAAACATTCATTAGCTCCACAGGTGAAAAAAGGAGTCATTTTAAAATGCCCCCAAAACATATTTCTATTAGTCGAATTACGACTCACAAACTTGAGACATGATAAAATGATAATGAAACTACCCATTTCTATCAAAAACAGAAAATCGACTGATCCAAGCAAATTACTATTTTGGGCTGTTTGCTACGTTGTGGTCCGTGCGACTTATTGTAGGTCTTGAGGCGGCGGGTCACAAATGGTTTTAGCTTAAAAACTGGCAGCAACGAGCAGCCAAGTAAATCCTTAGACCTTGGTAACTTTGGCTCTATAATTTTTAAAGAGGAAATCGGCAACAATGTTAACGTTTTCCCTGTATTAATTTTTTTTTTAACTCATTTTCGCAGGTTTACCACAATAAGTGGTAAATATCAATTAGCTTTCGAATAACCACTCATATTGATATTGTTAAATGAGTTATTAGGAATAACCATGGGCAATAACAGATTACGGTAATACCTTTTTCCAAAGTGTGAAAATCTTGCATTTAGCAAAGTAGTGACTTTCAGACATAATGCCGTACAAAGGAAGACTTTTTAAGTTTCAAGAAAAAAAAAACACTTTAAATATATCAAAAAGAGAAATATTGCTCAGAAGTATTCGTTAGGGTTTTATCTTCCAACAAGACTTTACAAAGTTATAAAAATCACAATCACCAAACTCCTATTTTGGCGCACTTTGGTTTGACTTCTGCCCACTGTGCGACGCCCCTGTAGGTACTTATCTAGACACCTGCTCCCCACTGGTTGGAGCTTGTTAGATGGCAAACTTAAAAGCACCTTCAGTTTCATCATGATATATGTACGTGATGATAAATTCTTAAAACATGATGTTGCAAACCTTTTGTTTGTTTCCTTGAGTGACAAATATTACCAAAGATAATTTCACAGATAACACAATCGTCTAAAGCCTAAGTTGTTTATCTTATATCAATTAGCGACTAACGACTATCATGAATATTAGCTATTATTATAGATGATCTCGTTACGAAAATAAACGAGAGGTTATAAAGGCATGCATGTCTAGCCTTTTTAACCAGGGACCTCAACAGCCTACACAATTATTTACATAGTTTCATTAATAAGATGGGGAGGGTGTAACTCTCCCTGTAGACACGTACACTAGAGATTAAGAGATCATGCTTTGTATCACATGTTAATTCGCAAGTTTGGGCAAGTGGGGAATGGATTTTTAATGGTTTTTGGAAACCGTGTTTTATAGTTTGTCAGCCTTAAATCACGTCCCTGTGTCAATTGATATCTGCAGATATATGAGAATGGACATAATTATGGACTAAACAAACAAGTAAATAAGGATAGAACATATCACACCTCTTCTTCTGCAATTACACTGGCTTCCAGTCCACCATCGCATCCAATTTAAGATCCTGCTGATGGTGTACAAAGCCTTAAATGGTACTGCCCCGTCCTACATATCAAATATCATCAGTGAATATACCCTTACCAGAAACCTTCGATCCACGGACATGAACCTCCTGCATACTCCCAAGGTTAGGACTAAATTCTACGGGGACCGGGCTTTCAGCAACGCTGCGCCGACACTTTGGAACTCTCTTCCTTTCCAGCTCCGGGATGCACCATCTGTTCACAATTTCAAGAAATCTCTGAAGACATACATGTTTACCTTAATGAAATAATTTTAGTTATGGTTATTGAAATGTTAAGATAATTTTTGAATACATCTATCATGTTCTAATTATTGTCATTGCATTAATTTCAATTCTGATATCACTATATGATTATTGTACCTCAAGTTGTTATGTTTATAAATTATGTTTACTTTGTTAAGCGCATAGAGACAATTTTGTATTTTGCGCTATATAAGCATATTATTATTATTATAGAAAACACAACATTGGTCCGAATTTCAGGGGTCCAAAATTGTTATGATTCCGACTATTAACGGTTCACTCAATAAGAAAGAGCACTTTCTTTTTTTCCTGGGGAAACCAGCAATCTTTGAAGACAACAAAAATCATATTTCAGAATCAAATATTTATATCTGGTGAATCTACAAGTTTATTATATAAATTGTAAATTACGCCTGATTGCATGTCTGCACTTCATGAGATTATAAACTTTGAGCTTACAATCATCAGCTTACACCCCCACCCACATGCTATACCATTAACTGTCCATTAAGTATCAGTGAAGGTTTGAATATATGATTGAGATGGTCCAGCAGGTCGGAAATGGCATTATAACACAAAAATGACAAATAAATTTTTGTTTGATATCTTGTTAAATCATTAATTGACTAAGTCTGTACGTAGTTCACGAATCAATTCTTAATATCATTCATTCGTTTATTGAATTATTAATGAAAAAATACGACTAACAAGTAAATGAGTGATCACCAATAATGAAACTGCTATTTAAAAAAAGGGGGAAGTGCACTGCAATTCAATTTGTTTCTTCTGCAGTTTATCTTCTACACTATTCAATGTCTAGAAAAGCAGTTGGAGGAAACTTGTTCCAAATGAACATTAAAGACTTTTTCATCTAAAACATATTTCTTCAAGCAAAAACAGAATGAAAATGAAAGAGCCAAGAAGAATATACATTGATATATATATATATTGAAAACATTGTCTAAATTTATAGTTTAAAGGGCTGTATGCTTAGAGTGTATGTAGTATCAAGCGTTTGCTTCTTTACTCACAGATCAATAGATGTGGACTTGTAGGTTGTATATTCTTTGCGATGTTCACATTCGGTTTACTAGCAACGACAAAATACAACATACTAATACTGCAACATTTATAATATGCATAGTGTATGACAACGTTATACAGTTAAATACATGTAATGTATATATTACCTGTTTATCATTGTTATTAAACAGAAACAAAATTAAACGAAATGTATGATGATACACAATTGAAATGAAAACAGGGCGTTTGGGCATTTCAAATGCATTTGCCAAGAGCGAGATCGCATAATATTGGTTGCATTGTGAACCTAGATTGAAAAGGACAATTAAAATGCACTGGAAATCATCATTCTTTAGACGTAATGTTTCAAAGCAATAATAATAAAATGTAGTGAAACATCAATTTGCTTTAATGACATGTTCAATGCATGCTTGCTATTCTATTAATGTGAATTGGTAACTTTGCAGAGGCCTGATAAAAATCTGAGCTGCCTGGCCTCACATGCTGTATGTAATATGGTGTAAAAATGAAGCCTAAGAAGAAAAAAAAAGCACTTCAAAATCATCATGCGCTTCACAAATGTAAACATATAGAAGTTACCGGAAAGGCCAGACTCATTTCCCTCCCTAGACTGCAGTGTTAGACTAAAGCGTATCCCCGTACGGTTTCGTATATGGTCATAGATATCTTGATAATAATAGGTAGAGAAAACCTTTCTCTGCCTGGCTATTTATTTATCCTTCTGAACATCATTATACTAGACAGATACCAGAATTTAACAATTTATTAATTAAATCAAGCCTCCACAAAGTTACCGATTCCCATTAAAGTTATTAACAATAACATCATGGTAGATATAGGTATTATTCTTTCACTTAATCCTTCATGTAAACAGGACAATTGAAATAACGTCTTCCAGGGGTGTGGGGCAAGCTTGATTGGGACTATTACCAGCAAAAAAGCTATTTCAGAACTGTCACTGGTAGTCTTACCCGGCTAAAGCACCGAAGCGGTTCCATGACATTTGCTCCTGTGACAATTGCTCCGGTCTAACTTTGTTAACCATGTTAATCCTAATCCTAAACCTAAACCTAACCCTGAACCTAACCCTAACCCTAATCCTAATCTTCACATTGTCCTTAACAATAAAAACAAATCATGACCTTGACGTTAACCTTTGACCTTTCGAGATATGGATAGAGGTGCAAATGTCGCAGGAGCAAATATCGTGTCACCCACCGAAGCCCCCTATAATTATACTGAGTTGAGTTGAAACAATTTGTCGGGTCATATAAACATTTTCATGAAATATAATATGAAAAGATTGACAAAGAAGATGGAGCTTCACCCATTTTTTGTGAGGAGGAGTAGGATACATAACGGCATCAAGAACATAAATTCACTTGAAATAAACAATATTTATCCAATCATGTTTACACCTATCACAAGTGACGCAAGAACACAAGACATTATAAAGATTATTATCATAATGTAATAAGCACTGTAAAAAACAGTATCATTACTAATTATCATCATTATGAAATAGTTCCATGGCTTTCAAACCGAAAACCTTAAAGTATAGTACCCTGTTTGACAAAGACCTGTAGGTTCATAATGTTAAATGTTCTTCGTGATTCTGTTGCTGTAAAAGCCTTCTTTCCTTTATAGACTGGACATTGTTTTTCTTTTTTTATTCTTCTTTTTTGTGTTTTTGTTTTGATACACGTTTAGATCAAAACACGGTTTTGCCAAGATTTTTTTTCCCCAGCAGAAACTCTGTTTTATAACTCAGTTATAAAACTCCCAAAGAGACAGAGCCCTATTTGTGTGGAGAAAGGAGGTATTAATAGGGTACCATAAATCAACGTTTCAAAAACTGTGTTTTATATGTTTCAAAACGCGAATCCTGGCTACACAACTGAGCTGCAAACGCGCCCAGCTTTGGAATGGACACAATTCCAAATGTAATTCGACCCACACAGAAACCTAGTCTGGTTGGAAATCAAAATGATTACGGACAAACTGATGGAAATTTCAAAAGAACTCTACGAGTCCTATGATTTTTCCAAAATGAGATCATGACTAAAATTTGCCAATCCAATCACGATTTGTGATATCAACCAAGGAGAATACTATTTTGTTATTGTTTATTCTTCAATTTGTTTTTACAAATAACAAATACAAACCTCGTTGAACCCTTTGCCTACGGTAACCGTATGGTCCCTGTATTAAGCCTATGGGATTGAGAGAATACAGTAGTCATCGGGTTAACATTAAAAGGTATGCAAGGAGGTAACGTTAAAAACAAAACCTGTCACATAATACTCTGAGTTACCATAATAGTTTCAATAGGAGTTACAATGATTTCATCTCGCTTCTATGTTATCCTACCATAATCACTTAGATCCATTCCAAAAAACCTCTAAATAATCAATAATTATTTCAATCTTCGCGGACGAGATTTATTGCCCACGGAAAGTCTCTAGAAAATAATGTTCGAAGTAAATCCCTATATTTAGCATACATAGTAATTTTGTATAAATAATATTCTAGCGAATATAAAAACAAGTATTGCTCTGATCATTACAATTGTTTCTTTTCGGGAATTATATAAAATTAAGTAGTAAAAAAGCATCAGTCATAACGATGTCAAACAACAATCGTCGAAGTTTTTGTTGAAGATTCAAGATATAGGTAAGTGCCCAGTCATCCACCCCGGAGCTTCGGGCGGTTTCGACGTTTAGGACAGTGTCACGACAAATTCATTTCGGGTCGTAATTTGAATGATTGTGTAAAATCTTCTACATTGTAGTGTCATTCAAGTAAAATAAACGTAGTTGTACGTTTTAGATTATCTGTATGATATAATTTTAATAAAATGAGAGATGTGAATAGTGTTAAATAGAATTTACCGATGCCATATGGATGAAAACGTCTCGTGCTCGTCAGCTGGTGTGAGTAGCTGAGCAATCGACTGCGCTAGGTAATCGGCAACATTACTGCACTCTGACGCCAGAGCTCCGGCGGCGAATCAACGGCCGATTTGCATGAAATGTGTTCAATCACAGCCAAATCAAGTTAAAGAATATCCAAACTTTCGTAATTTTCATGTAGCCTAGCCTGGGAAACGTTTGATCATTATATTGTTTTTGTTATGAATTAGCTAACAATAGATAGCAACCAATGGCAGTCTTAAGGTAAGAACTGCACTGGTAATTTGGTAACATATCATAAAAGAAGAGTCATCTCTCCCGGTTTATTTATTTATCTATTTATTTATTGTTATTTCATTTATTTTTTATTTATTTATTTATTTATTTATTCATGTATTTATTTATTTATTGTGATTTTATTATTATTACTAGTAGTAGTATTAGTAGAAGTATTTTATGTTATTTTGATCTATATAATAATCTTCAAGGGGGGGGGGGGCCTACTTTTCTTTAAATTTTAGTGATTTATTTGAATGCCCCCCCCCCCCCCCATTTATGAATCCTTTCTCACTAAGATGGTACATCTACGCACCTTCAGACACTCTACCATGACTACCCAATTACCCAATGGATGACCTTTTAATATGACGTCACTTCTACACTTTTCGAAGGATCTTTGCTGATAAAGTTCTTTTTGAAAATCGATGTTGGAAGGTAAGCACTGTCCTCTCTTTTCTTTTCTTTGTTGTGATCTATTATTAATGATGAATGGAAAGCACATTTCAAAGAGAAATGCAAACATGAATAGTGAGCAGGTCTGAATGAATTAATATAGTCTACTGTAAATAAATGAATAGACACAAGTATAATGGTTCATTACGTATTTACTATTGATTTATCATGTTTATTTCTATTTGAAGTAAACGTAACATTTACGCTTAAAATTTACTTCCTCTGCACTGAGCCAGGGCTAGTCACAAAGAAGGGTCGGGTTTACACAGAATAGGGATCCTTTGCAATCACACCTCAAACATTTCAATCCAGAAATCGTCCAACCCCCAACCCCCCCCCCCCCCCCCAAAAAAAAAAAAAAGAGAAAGGGAAATGAATAAATAAAGAAAACAATTAACAAAAACAAAATGCAGTAAATAGATAAATAGAATAAACAAAATTGACTAAATAATGAATAAAAATACTATACAGCCCCGACAAAGATTATTATAGCAATGAATTCCACACATTATAGTCGTATTACAAGAGTGGACAGTATAAGCCGTGCTCGATGATAATAATAAATAAGTGGCAAGAATTATCCTTTTGGATTTATTCAACAAACAAGCTTAGACTTATGAGGAAAAAAATAATACATGAACATTACCTATGATTTCTTTTAACAATGGGCATATTAACAACGTGAAAGTTATATCAATAATTCCTTAGGTATATATTGAAATATGTTATGGTAACATTTTTGCCCCTTTGATTTTTCATTTCAGTACCATTATCTTCCTCCAAAAGTTTAACGGAATCACAATAACAGCTATATTAAAGGTACAACAACAGCATGAAATTAAGTGCTAGGAGGTCCTGCCACCTCTCCAAATTATTGGAATAGAAATGGAATAATTTATTTTATACAGAACAATAAATCTTCGTAAATTCTTAAAACAACAAAAACGATTGCTTTATCTATATGAATGTATTATTTGATTGAATTGTTATGATTTGCATGATAGTATTATGCATGGCTTAAAACTGCATCCTAAAGGCTTCTTTGAGGGGATTGACTGCAGCTGGTTTATGGCCGTGGTTTATTTATAGCGACATTGAATGTAATGCACATCACCTTTCTGTATCCTAAGACACACATTTAAGTGAATAGGTATAGGACCTCTGTTGCATCAGCTACATTTTTAAAAAATCTCCACTTGCCATTTATGTAACCGCTAGATTCCCGTGTCATTTTGAACGAGCCTTAAGAGATCGAGCACTTATACATGGGTTTTATATTTTGATTGCCCTGACGACTTTCCACCATGCGGTATACATTGAATTCTATTGATTAAGCGTTGCTATATAGATGAAAATAAGAATTACATTCTTTCAGATAGATATAACTTTCTTTTTTAATACAGTGCTGTCTGTCTTTGGCATAATATGCGTCATCATGGTCGGCCATGCATACTGCTTTGCTGATCAATGCAGTACTGTGCTGATGACGACACAATGGTAGGCCTACCGGTCAGGCTTCATGAATAAATTACTCAGGAGAGTTAAACAAGATATTACAAGCACACTTAAGAATGTCATTTGCGACATATAATTAGCACTTTACCACCATTTTCTTTTGAAAAAAAATAAAATAATAATCCAGTCATGTGGTTTCATGAAAGCATGTTCATGTCCTTGTACTAAAATGCTATTGCTGGTTCTACATTTACTCTCTTTGTCATGTTTGTGAACAAGACTGAATATAAAAAGCAGGGGTGCATGGACAGCCCAGAAACAATTATCAACTCGGCTTCCTGTTATAATAATAATATGTCTTCTTTACCCAGGATAACCTCATCAGTATTATGTACTGTTCTCCCTGAGGGTCCTACAGTCATACTATTACCCCGGCTTTACCATGTATATATCTAGCCCCGCTTGTGTACGCAGAATTTTGTACTGACCAAAATGTCAAATGAAATTTATATTTTATATGCCCTCCTTAAAAAAAAGCACAAATAAATGGCAACAACAATATTCATATGTAATGAGTACATGTATTCATAGGTGTCTGTTATTGTATAGTTTACTGCGAGGGTCAGGAGGGTTGCAAAGTTACCGTAGATTTTGGATGAGATACTGCTGCATTTTACCGCTCGCTGCTTTATGCAATGGATCTTATGATCATCGCAAATTTGGCCACTCACCGCAGTTTAATTTGGCCACTTTTTGCTGCGGTAAGTGTAATAATTGTCATGATAATAATCGTAATGATAGCAATACTACCACCACTACTACTACTACTACTAATGATACTACTGCTATTACTACTACTAATGCTACTACTACTACTACTACTTCTACTACTACTACTATGAATAATAATACTAACAATAATAAAATTAACAACAATAAATAATACTACTTCTGCTAATAATAATAATCATGTTAATAATAATGATAATGATAGTAAATATAACAATAATGAAAATAATAGTAATAATAAGAAAATCTTTGAACGTGAAGCCCTCCCCTCCCTCCATCATATAGTAATAATTGCGTCTTATAACGTAGCCATATTACTGCTCTTCCTGTTGGCCCTGCAAATATTATTACACCAGTATTGTCAAGTACCAATTTAATACACCTGGGTCGAGAGTGGAATATTTCGTGGTGTGGAAATTTTCGTGCATTTCGCGCGGCATGCAATTTGCGCGAAAATAAAATCACGCGAAATATTTTGGTTTATTATTTTATTCTTTGGCCCATGAGTCAATTAAGCACGTCGGTGAAATTAAAAACAAGTGAAATTAGGCCGAGAGCGAAAAGTTAATCGCGTGAAAATTTCCACTTTTACAGTAATTTGGGTAAAACACCTTCTCTAAGGATTTCAGTATCGGGTGAGGATCGAACCCGGGACCTCTCGCCAAGAGCCTCCACAGATAGGCCGCAGTACTCCGCATCACCGATTCCAACTATCAAACCTATATAAGACTCACAGGAAATGAGACATGCAGTAGATTACAAACAATCAATAGAATTGTATAATATTCCAAATGATTTTGATTGATTTGTTGAATTTTGCTCCATGAATAATGTAATGATGATTACACACACACAAACAAAAATGTTTTTCCCCTGAAGTTTGCAGAAAGTCTGGCCTTATATCGCCGCAAATATTATGGGGAGGGGAGGGTGGATTCGACAAAAATAATTGTCATTCCAATGGCCTGAGAAGGGGGAAAAAATAAAATAAAAATATATAGTTAGTGATTCTGTATGGGTTTATCATTTTTGCTCAACATAGCAAATGAGAGCGGGGATGTCGATCTTGTCATTATCAGGGGTGCCATCCAGGGTTTTGAATAAGGGCTGCACTATTCTAACAAATTTCTAACTAAACAAAAATCAGTCACAATTTCAAAATGCTTTTGGGTCGAAAATTGCACATGTTGGGGGTTGTGTACTTAAGGTATGCCACTTAGGTTTCAAAATGGGATTCGTACTCCTCCCCCCGCATCCCGCCTGCGTTTGTTTTTTTAGAAAAATATGGAATAGTTATTGATCCCCGTCAGATTGGTTGTGCGGCTGCGGTAGTGAGGAGAACAACTTATCTGGACAATTTCCCGTTTTGGCATGCGTTTAAATCAAACCAAATCAAAGTCAACTATATCGGAAAGACATTTAAAAAAAAATAACCTCTATGCGGCAATGAGTCTTGTCCATCACCTACTGGAATGTGCAAACATTACGATGACAAATTACCTAAAACGAACATGGGGAATAGGGTCATGGAATTGTCCTTGAGTTAATTTGCGATTGTGTAAGAAAATCCACCTGTTAGGGAGTCTTATTTGGAATTCCTTCGTTTTGGAATGAAATTCACGCTTAGGACAGAGGAATCCATTAAAAAAAAAATTCAATCACTAAGTTGTAGTGGAATGACGTCTTTTTCCTAAAAATGAACAAAAAACATGACACCTTAAAATAATTTGTAGGCCTACCCGAAAAAAAGAATAAGCAAAGGGCACTTCCATTTTGTCATTACGAGAATGACTGTTGGGTGGTCGAGCGCCATCTAGTGACAAAACATTGTATCACTGTGCTTGTGCAGGTAGCTTCAATCGATCTCTACCGAGTATATTATACTCGTTCATGTTCATTTATTTGACAATATTGTTTAAACGTTGTATAATAAAATATTTTCATGAACATCTCTGACAGTGTGGCGTGTGGAGTGAGAGAACGAGAGAGAGAGAGAGAGAGAGATGGAGAGGGGAGGGGGAGGATTCGGCAGCGGGAGAATCAAAAGAGAGAGAGAGGGGGGGGGGGGGATGGACGGGTGACAGGGAGTGGAAGGAGAGGAGAGATCGAGAACATGATAGAGAGAGAGAGAGAGAATACAAAAAGAGTGAAATAGAGGCAAATAATACAGATAAAGAGAAGAAGAACATAATACTAAAGAGAGTTCAAAGAAGAGGAAAGATAGAGTAGAGGGTGAGAAAAGAGCTGGAAGACATTATATACAGAGAGAGAGAGAGAGAGAAAGGTCAAGACCGGGGGGGGGAGGGGGGGGGGGGGGGGTAACAGAAACTCGGAGTGGGGAAAAAGTAAACGGGAGAGAGAGAGAGAGAGGTTGACGTAAACTCCCAAAAGATACCTTCTCTTTATTTAATGCAGAAATATAATAATAATTAAAGGTTGTTAATTGTTTAACCTGCGCCCCCATCCTCTCTCTCTCTCTCTCTCTCTCTCTCTCAAACACACACACAGGCACACACACCCACACTCTTTTTCTCACCCCCTTTCTCCCTCTCTCTTTCTCTCTCTGTTCTTTCTCTCCGTATACCTTCCCCTCTTTCTTTTTTTCCTTAATCTAGCTATCTAGCTATCTACATTACTATCTCCACTCCGGATGTTCGTCTCTTCTCCCCCTCCCCCCCCCCCCCCCCCCCCTCTCTCTTTCTCTTTCTTTCTCTCTCTCTCTCCACTTTATCTCTCCGTGAGTTCAATCAGTGTTCTTCTCACATAACGCGTTTGTAACGCCTTTGCCGTTGAGGGCGTTCGAACACGTTTCCTTCACATGTATGTGAAGGAAACAAAAAAAGTATGTTCCTTTTTTTGGTTTTTTTTTTATGTTCTCATTACGGACAGGCAAACCGGAACTGGATGCATGCATGGGTGTTGATATGTTGGGGGAGGGGGGGGGGGGGGGGGGGGGGGGGGCAAGAAGTGGGAGTGAGAACGAGTGAGTTGTGATTGTAGGAGAATGGTGAGGGGGAAGGGGGATGAGATGAGTGTCTAAGGGTGGGTTCGGGTGGGCCATGTATATCTTCCTCTAAGTTTTTTTTTTATCTTATAAAGAATCGTTTCAAGAAATAATGTATAATTTGATATTTTTTCTAAATGCATGTTCAATGATCGATATATAGTTTTTTTTTTCTTTCTAAAAAGAGCCTTTGTTCCGTTATTCCATATATTTTGGAAGACCTATATTGTTTAAAAGTATAATTGGTATTTGTAATCTTTGTTCTTTAATTTCTTTTGTCTGAATATTATATATTATGATTTAATGTGATATTAATGTATCTTTCTCAAGAGGAGTATTTGGAACAAAAGTTCTTTTTATTATTACTATAAAGTATTACATGAAAGAAAATAGTTATATATCTATGTCTAATGGTTGATGTATTGTATTTTTTTTCCTTTCATCGAAAAAATAATCCTGTTTAATCATGGATAAGGTCAGAGAATTCTACTGATATTAGTGTATTTCATTAAGTTTCCTTGTATATGCAAATTATTTTATATGTGACTTATGATTGTTTCTTGAAATGTAATATTGATCTTGAGAGGGAGCAATAAAATATCATTCAAAACAAACAAAAAATTATGTGAATAGGTTGGTCTGTTTCTATTAATCTCCTGTCTCCTGATTGATAATCCTCAAGAAAGGGGCGGGGTGCTACATTGTGCTGCAAAGAAACAATCTTCCAAAGATGGCGAATCGTTATATATCTAACAGTCTAATAACACGGCAGTTCCTAAGTGCTTGCTCTGAACATTCCTGTAATTGAACATGCTAAAATCTCGTATGTCGCAAAAGTATCTAATTTCACACTATTTATGGGATTTCCTTCTTGTAATTTATTCTCTTTTTAATGCTCTCTTAGACATGCTATGGCATAAATGAATGACAGAGACAAACATATAAAGACAATTTTTTTAAAAATAGTTTGCAAAGATCTCTTTGGTTTAAGATGAAACAAAAACAATCATTCTTTCTTGATAACAAAATCAGCAGCCATATACACCAATTTAAAAACGTACATAGCACAAAGGGAGAAATAAAACAGTTGCACACTGCGTAGAAGTATCGTAGTCGAGTGGTATAAACACTTGACTGGAGATGAGAAGGTCATGGGTTCGATCCTCGGCATGGCACTTATGTCCCAGCCTGCGCAAGGCATTTTATCTGCATTGCTCCTCTCCACCCAGGTGTTAAATGAGTACTCGATAGGATGCGAGTTGTGGTTGGAGTTTCACGTGTGCTTATCAAATGGCGCCTGGCTGGATTGCTCCATGCAGCAAACATATGCGAGGACGCAAAGCGACGGAGCTGTAGACAATTTGGCGCCCCTCCCCCTCAAGTGCCCCCTCCCCCGTTTATGGTCATGAGCGCGCATTTACAGAAATCTGAGCCAATAAGCCAGTTCGGGGTTAGCGCATGGTACAAATGACCCCAAATATCCACAGATATTTTAGACATGGAGGGTCCCTTTATGTGCACTTCAGAAAAATAACTCTGGGAGTGATAGAGGTGCCTCATGAATAGCTTTTGTTTCCCCCTTTAAAAAGAATACTTCCGCCTGGATATCATGGAATGCACCATTAGTGCATAATTGAATAATGATTACATGACATTCATGAGCACATATCGAATATTAGTGTCAGTGGGTTTTAGAATTTGGTACAGATGACCTTTATCTGCTCATGCTCTGATTGCATCTCCGAAGTGTCTTATTTGCTTAGAGTTCTTAATTATCTCCGACAAGCAGTTTATTCAATAAGGGCCCTGTAAAGATCGACTTCCAATTTATTATAAATTATCTCCAGTCTTGTTGCAATGAATTGTATCTAACCATGCATTGTATCTTTCAGCTATATAAATTGAATAATAAAGTTACTAGTTATTGTAAAGACACCATTGATTAAAGGAGACAGAATGCATGGAGGATATAGTATTAATATATAGGCCATTTTCGTAATGTATTCCACTTCATACGTTATGTGCCCAGTAACAAACTATTACATTCGCCTATAAAAAACTATTCTTGTTCAATAGTCAGAATGTGAATTGCATGTATCATGTGTTGTTAGGTTGGATAAACATTTCCATTCATGTATCATATAACGCGCAGGTAGGTGAGTACATGTAGGACTTTGTTACGTCATATTTCTTCACTTGCCGTTCATTTAAGTTATTGTAAATTTACGATTGACTGATGAAGATCCAATTTATTTGGACCTTATTCCAAATTATTTTAGAACGCATGTTTGCAGTGAAACTATGAATAGTGTCAGGTGCAGTTGCACTACTACACAGAAGAGATTTATATCATATACTACCAGCAAAGTAGAGGCCTAACACTGTTATTTCTTCTGTTTACTGAGATTAACGTTTTGTTGTCTGTCTAGGTCCATCCTCGTAATTTCACTCTTCGTATAATTTATATTTCTTCTTTCTTTCTCGGTAGCATGTTCCTATCTGATTATTATCAGCCCTTTCAAATGTCTTTCTGTCTCTCTGTGTCACTGAGTCTCTTTCTTGGTGTTTTACTTTCTTTCCTCAATTCTGTAATTCTGAATCCCCCTCTCTTTCTCTCTCCCATTACTTCTCCATCTCTTTATAATTCTGTCTTATTTTACTTCTGTTCCCACTCCTAGTCTCTGTTATCTCTCCCCACTCTGTCATGATAACTCTCTCTCTTTCTCTCTCTGTATATGTTTTCCTGCTCTAAATTTCCTTACTCTCTTCTCTACCTTGCCTCTCCTTCTCTTAATTATCTATTCATCTGTATCATTTACTTATATTTCCGCTCTGATTCTCTTTTTGTATATCATTCTCTCGTCTCTATCATCTCTCTCTCCCTCTTTAATACTATTTTCTCCATCTCTATTTGTTGCTTCTATTCCCACTCTGAGTTTCTTTTGTATTATTCTCTCGTCTCTATCTTGATAGAGCTCTCGCTATGTCTCTCTGCTCTTTCTCTCCGTATACTTTCCGCTCTACCCCCCCCCCCCCCCCACCCCGTCTCTCTATCTGCATTATACTCTGAACTCCATTGTCCGTCTCTCTCTCTCTCTCTCTGTCTGTCTGTCTGTATCTCTCTCTGTCCGTCTCTCTTTCCGTCTCTCTTTCTCTCTGTAATTTTCCAAGAGTTCACCCAGTGATCTTCTCACAGTGATAATCGGGAGGGAGGGGGGAGGAGAAAACAAATATTTCAAATATTGAATTCATTGCTTCGTAAAATGCCGTCATTTTTCATTTAGTTTCACATTATTTATTTCATTTCTTTCTTGATTTTGATTTGATTTTTTATTTCTATTTCATTTGTTTCCACGATCGTTTGACATAATTATGTACATGAGAAAGCAAAATATAAATATATACAAATGCCATAATACAAAGGATAATACATATATCATAACAGCTCAGTATAATAAATACCTTCCAGTAAAGATAATAAACGCATCAACAACGTACTGAATAAAGGCTCAACTAAAGCTCACATCTGACAAATTGAACAAAGCGGTTTTGTCATTTCTGAACCCAACCGTCTAGCCGAACACATAATTTGCAAACATTGGAGAGGACTTGGCCAAAAACATTCCTCCTATTAACAAATCATTTTTCAATTATCTGGATAACCCAGTCTCAAACACGGTATTTTTCACTCCCGTCACTGTTTACGAAGTATTCTTTTCTTCACTGGTCTCCGAGACATGAGTAAATGAACGACGGAGACAAACATGCAAAGAAAGTCAGGCAAATAATGTATAGTTTGCAAACAGTATAACCTCTTATTATAAACATTTACACATAATTATGTATTGAATATCTAAATCCTTGCTTATTGTTGAAATGAAATATGTAGTAAGCAACAAAATATGTATTTTCGATGTTGTTCATCCACTATTTAACATTGTGTACATTATTATTTCAATTCAATTCAATTCATTTGTCATCATTCAATTTAAAAATACATAAATACATGATACAAGTTTTGATTATAAACATATGATAATGATGGGATTCCCACGTAAAAGCATAATAGCTTGAAAGTAATTATCGTTTAGTATTTCGTTCATGCTATCCAAAGTTTCATTTGAAAAAAGAAAGATGTACATTCGATATCTTTAACGACATGACAATGATAAACTCATTATGTGATACATATTTATATTACATTTTCAAATCCCGCTCCCCCATTATGATGTTCATGGGGTAGAGGGTATGCGACATTTCTGACAGTCTTAATATCTGTATTTAAAATACATTTCCATTTGCATATGATTATATAGGCCTATAATCACGCACACTATTTTTTTTTGTTAACATAATGAAACGAGACTCTCATTGATTTGCCAATACTTCAAATTAATGTCATCTACCCAACGATTTGGGTAAATTTTCTTATATGCTATCTACCCTGTATGTTTTTATGAAGACTAATTTTTAATACATGTTGATGAACAAATATCATTACTTAATTCTTCTTGCTTATTTACAATTGCAATCGTGACCAAATATACAATGAGCTGTATACCCCATAGTGTATAATATTGTACATCATTATGATGACTTTGTTTTTAGCATAAAGTATAAGAGTGATATGGGTAATTTGAATGATCTTATTAGAAGGATAACATCCATCATATTCATGTAGGCCTATATAAATATTTCTTTACGATTATTTACAGTTGGAACAAAAGGATACGGAGATATGAAATGGATGGCTCAAGATCGTAGCACTTGGAGAGACATTTGTCATATGAATTGATTGGGTCACTAAACCTATCATTAATTTTGACAGATCACTATTGATGATTTACATCATATATCTTGATTAGTATATTCTACTCCTTGGTGCACAACTAATCCATTATTAGGAACATAATCTCATATAAACATCATTAAGAACGTAATGACGTCATTATCAACGTTTATTAAAGTTTATAATTCTACTACATCTACAGATGTTATCAGAATTGAATTAACCCTTACTGTACCATTATACCATCAGACACAGTCTCTACACAAATGCAATTGACACGTATATACCTGATAAACAAAGAGTTCAAAGCTTAAACAGTTATAAACTGAATTATATCACATATTACTAGGAGTTGTACACAACGCTGTTGTATCTTTTCCATGAACTCTGTTTATCTCAATAAAATGAATACAAGCTTATTCTTTATATAGTCGCACTCTAGTCGCAATTCTATACACACTTACGATGATGATTATGAAACAGACTATTATACTTACATGTAAATGTAGCTACATTTAACATTATACATATTCATATAGATAACACCATTTATCTAATGAAATTCATTATGGAAACAAGTATAATGTTTTAGTACTGATGTAGAAGTTGTAGAATTTGTGGCAATGATAAACAAATCATCTCTAACCATGTACACGGCCAATATTAATATAATGCACACATGAATTATAATGTCCGTTCGAACATTATCCTTACAAAGTCCAACCAAAGTGAGACAAAATATTTGAAATATTGCACTAAAAGAGCAAGGTCCAAATAGAGTTACGTCACATTTGCTACTGCTACTATTACAATAACAACAACTACTACTACTACTACCACAACTACTACCACAACTACTACCACAACTACTACTACTACCACAACTACTACTACAACTACTACTACTACTACAAATGACAATAATAGCTTTAATTACTACTACCATGACTGCTATACTACTACTAGATTCCATAGAACAATTCAAGACACTACTGAAAACTTATCTGTTTGTCTTAAGATCCTAGTTTTAATAATTACATGTAGTTTATCTGTTGAACTAATTCTATGTTCTGCAGAATATTATAAAGTTGTTGCGCCTTGATCGAAACATTCGGATATGTGCGCGTTATAAATTCATATTATTGTTATTATTACTATTATTATTATTATTATTATTATTATTATTATTGCTATTCCTCCTCTTGCTACTTCTGCTTCTTTTTCTTCTTCTCTACTGCTACTGCTACTACTACTGCTGCTGCTGCTGCTGCTACTACTACTACTGCTACTATACACTGCAAAAACAAGGGTGTTAATTTAACATCATCTCGGTATCAATATTGGGCTTCACCAGATGTGTTAAAAAAAAACCGCCAATTTGATTCGAAACTGGTTTTGTTTTTAACACTTATCTGGTGTAGCTGAATATAGATACCGAGATGGGGTTAAATAATTAACACCCTTGCTTTTACAATGTACTACTGCTATGATGATGGTATACGGTAAAATGGTAATAGTAATAACTATATCGAAAATATTTCCAAAAATGTGGATAATTGTGGTTAGATTAAACATCGTTAGCGATGCATATTCCTGTTTTACCTGTGGGCAATTGTCGCAACCTCATTCATCCTTGTAGTTAATATTCACCGTGATGTATGTCAGGTATGGTTTGATGGCAATGTAGATCAGCTCCCCAGAGAAGTGCCAAGTCATCATTCTAGCTCAATGTACGTGAGAAATGTCGTAGTTCTCCCAATCTCTACCGTCATCCTGCAAAAGAAGATGGATGATTTTACAATGAAACCGACATATTTTCAATAGCACGGAAAAGGTGTCTTACTTAGCTATATAATGACTGTTCCCATTAAATGATGAAATAGACACCTTCAATCTCATGGTAACGATGCGTACTGTTTTAAGAAAAATTCCTTCCCTAGACGCATTATGTATAGAATTCAAATAATGTGGCCCTACACGGGTCTAATGACTATTATGGATAAGAAAACATTGTACTGGACTATTTTCTTTCCAGTTTATCCGGACTTTTTCATTTGCTATATGAGCCATAAATGGGCCGATGGTATGAAGTCGCTTCCGAGAAAGCCCAAAAATATATATCTAAGCAACGTCGGAATTACGAATAAACTATACCAGCATTATTTTACAAATGTTGAAACAGATAATCTTTGACATCTTCCCATCACCGAATTATACGATTATTTTTTTTAAAATCTTCCTCTACTGTTGAGACTACCAATAAAGACAAATAAGCTTACATAAGAGGGAAACATGGGGGTCCTATTTCAGTGGCGTGGCGTGAGAGGACAATGGCATTATTATTATTATTATTATTATTTTTTTTTTTTTTTTTGGGGGGGGGGGGGGAGAGAGGGGTGTCACCAATCTATACCAAGTGAATGAAATGCGAAAGAAGGCCACCCGATAGATGAGGTTGGCTTTAATCAGATTTAAAAAAAAAACGAGCAAAGGATGGAAAAACAGCCAGGGAGCAGCGAAAAAGACGAGAAAATAAAATGATCACCCTTCACGCACCAGCTCCCCGAATCAGTGACCTAGTTAATTCGCACTGATTTTTTTGAGTAAGACGGGGGCCACCCCCCCCCCCTTCCATGATGCCAGTGCCCCTTCAATGGCTGGACCCACGCTACGCCACTGTCTGTGTCCTCCAAAATGTTTTATGTTATAGTAATGTAGGATATTATAGTGGAATAAGCTTCGCTTACGCAATCCGACCGCCCTCCCAAAATAAAAGGAAAGTGAAGGGAGTGAGTACATGTAATAAAAAAAACGAACACTAACATTGTACAGCAACGAGTCTAAACATGAGTTAAGACAAATCATTTTTTTTGTCATATGCACTGCGGCAATAATGACAAAGAAATAAAAATAAGAAATGGAATAAGAAAATAAGTAGATCGTAATAAGCAGAAATTAACAAAACTCGACGGACAAAATGAGTCGAAAATTAAAGAAATAAAATAATAATAATTAAAACAATGAAGAAACAGATTGAAAAATGGTGAAACAGACGAAGGTGATTTAACAGGGGAAAAAAGAAGAAGATAACGGAAACACTGGCGACGAAAATAGACCGATCAAAAATGAAGCAAAATACTGAAAGCCATAAAAAAGAAACTTTGCTCTGCGACTGTGAGCCCAATCGGATCGCAGTAGCAAGACATCGCAGACTATTCCATTAAAACCTGTATCCGATGTTTTGCAGCGCATGCGTATTTTGCATCGGAGTACGTTAACCATTTTCATCATGTCCTGTATGTTATATCAATTGAGAGGAAAAGTATCTTGACTGAAAATAACATTGATTTACAGAACAAATTGGGCTGTTTTTACAACCGGGAAAGGGGTACTTACATGCATCGTTTACACCAAATATCTATATATATTTTTTAACAGTCACAAGACACAGTCCTGAGAGCAAGTGGGGTAGGAATTAAAACTAGAAGATGAGGACGAGGGTACATGAGAAAGAGGATGCCGACGTGTCTGCTGGAAGATTGACTTCGATCAAAGAGAAGGGGAGGGAGAGTAAAGAATAAGGGATTAAGAGAGAATGAACGAGAGAGAGAGAGAAGGGGCCTGCAGCTATAGTTATTAAGGAGGAAATGAGAAAGAGTGGGCAAAAAATGGAAGAGGGGAAAAAAATGATGAAAATGAACAGAGAGGAATAAGGGAGTAAAAGTGAGACATGCAAAAGTAGAGCGGGAGAGAGAGGGGTGGGTGGGGAGGGGGGTGGGGGAGACAAGATGCAGGCAGGTCCCATATTGTAGAAAAGTAGCACTGAGACGAGAAGGAAAGAAAGAGAGAAGGAAAGCAGACCCCCCGAAAAAGAAAAATAAAGGAATAAATAAAATAAATAAATAAATAATAATAAGGGGGTGTTTCGAGTGAGATCAAAAGAATATGAGAAGAGTAAGACATAGTAAAAATGAGAAGAGTTGAAAAGAAGGATAAAGAAATGAAGCACGAAAGAGAGAGGATGAGAAAGCTAGGAAAGGCTTGAAAAGGAATAAGATTCATAGAGAGTGAGAGACAGCTTGGGACAAAGAGAGAAATTGATTTGAAGTAGGTATAGACATACGTGGTGTATAAGAAAGAATGAAAAGGGGAGAGGGATTCTAGATTTAAAACAAAAAAAGGTTTATACATAATTCAGCGCCCCCCCCCTTCTCTCTTTCTCACTCAAACTTCATCTCGATTGCATCAGTACCGGGTTGTGTTGAATACTTATGAATCAAGAAAGCGTTCTTGCTTATAACCTTTCAAGTTTATCAGGAGTTTACATGTTCTATATGAATTATGATAGGCCGATATTAAGAGTCACTTCCCAGAAAGCAGAAAATGACATAGATTACAAATCTACAACCCCCCCCCCCCCGATTTTTATAGTTAACATACATCATGATGTAATGAGTGTATTACCACTTATACTCCTAGAGATCATTTCTCACACCACGAATTATACGATTAATATCTTCCAACGCTTCTTAATTACATTATGGTGACTGATAATACTTGTGAGGGCAGATCTATGTTTCCTTTATAAGCTTACATGTGCATTATAGGAAAACATGGGTCCTTACTTCAATGGAGTGGAGTGGTTACCGGAGTTCAGAGGACAATTATTTGGGGGAATCCGATCTCACCAGGTGAATGAAAATGTGAATTAACAGGGCATGTAATAAGAGGTGGTGGGAAGAGGGTCCTTTCATTTTTCTGCTCATTTTCTTCCCCCGCCTTCTTTATTTGACTCTCCGTTTCTGTTTTGTTTTGCTTTTCACCATGTTATCGGGGCACCGTGTCTTATAAAGCTTCACCACTGCCTTGCAGAAAGGACAGAAACAAATTTAAAGGACTTAGAAACCAACTTTCCTGCCATTCTATAATGTCGGTTGTTCTGATTTAGAGCAGAAGTAAACATATCGGGTTTTTTTTTTCTCTTTAAATAACTGCCCGAAAGCTCTTTTTCTCAGTAATCATCAATTTACAATTTACAAGTTCTTAACATAAATCGAGGGTACCGTCACGGGAGATAAGGGATAAATATAAGAGACATGAGACGATCATAGGAGACAGGATAAATTAGAGTACCGTAAAACAATGATAAAACAAATATGTAGAGCAGAAACCAATGACGAGATTGGAAGCAAAGTTCAAAGCGATAAAGAATTAAAGAACATCCAGGAATAAGAAAGAAAGAGAGAGAGAGAGAGAGAGGGGGGGGGGGGGGGGGGGGGTAAACAAAGTCAGTAGCAGTATGCATATAGACCATCCTCCATGAATGAGCCAGGTGCAAAATGCTGGGTAAAAATTAACAACAAAACGGTAGTAGTGATACAGATTATACAACATGAAATAAAAAAGAAAGCAAGACGAAATAAAAGAAAAAAAAAAGATGCGTAAAAAAGGTGAAAGAAAGAGACACAAAAGGGAAGAAAGGAAATGATGCCAAATTCATTTTCCTAATACTCGTGAAAGGTATCCCTTGGATAGCGGACAAGAAGCAGCAATAATAAATATGATGTATAGGGCTACCCTTTTATGAGATTACAAATATCTGTACAAAAACAACCGCCCTTTTCCATGTCCCTTTGAAAATATGATTTTATTTCAAATAAGAAAATGTGAAAGTTCTTGATATGAAAATTCTTTGTTTACGTAAGAGAAACATGGCTTATAATGTAATAACATTGGGAAAACTACGCCGCAACTGGCTTTATACCATATACCATTTTGGTTTAGTTTCTGTAAGATTGCTTATATCTCTTGAATACATTATGGATGTTCCTAGCTTAAACCGGTAGGAATGAGTCCTCCCATTATGCTTTTTCTTTAATTGTTATTGTAAAGTAAGAGGTTACAATAAATGTATCGTATGCGCTGTGTTCAAAAGATATAATCGTGGTTTTTTTTTTTCAAATCAGTTTTTCATTTATTTGTAATTTTGTACGAGTGTGAAAAACTTTCTAGTGAGATCCAGTACTACTTATTAAACTCATATCCATGCTAAATCAATTGGGGTATCAAACAACAATAATTATGCATTGCAAAGTCGATAATTATAATTCTCCAATAGAAAAAACGCCCCCCCCCCCCCTCCGGGCGAACACTTCTCTTGCGCGAACCGGCCGCCCCTCCCTCCCAAAATAAAACTCTGGCTAAGCGGGTGAGAGAAAAGGAAAGTTAAGAGAGTGAGTGCATGTAATAGCGAAACGAACACAAACATACAACAGCGAATCAAAGAATGGGTTGAGAAAAATAAAAATTTGTTTAATGCATAGGGTTAATAATTACAATAATCATTATTGAAAATTAAAGCAACAGAAAAAAAACCCCACAAAAACACACACACACAAAAAACAAAGATAACGAACGCAAGCGCATTCGATATGACGAAAATAA
The DNA here is from genome assembly GCA_025617745.1 of Heliocidaris erythrogramma. NCBI lineage: Eukaryota > Metazoa > Echinodermata > Echinoidea > Camarodonta > Echinometridae > Heliocidaris > Heliocidaris erythrogramma. The sequence continues at coordinate 3,586,795 of CM046873.1, forward strand.
GAGCATGATGAAAATAAGAGCATAACGCAAATCGAGTCAGGGGAAACACACATTTAATCTGAAAATGGATTAAGAAAACAAGTAGATGAGAAATATGTGTCAGGAAAACATTCTATAGCAACATTTCGTTTTCGTGAAGTGCATCAGGTGTGTATGCAATGCAATTCTAAAAATGAAAATAAAGGAGGCAGACAAAATTATTCGAAAATAGAAACAAAAAAATTATGAAGAAACGGAATGAAAAGTGGGGAAACAGATGATTTAAGAGTTAAACAAAAAAGAGATTAAAAAAAAAAATTGCCACCGAAAAAATGACCAAGAGAAAAAAAATGAAATAGAAGCAAAGACTGAAAACCGTAACAAAACAAACGTATCGCCATCGTGGCTGTTACACACATGCAACAAACAAACAATGAAAGTGTACTCTAACAGTGTAAACAACAAGGAAGAATTGACTTACATGCAGAACCCACACTTTGAGACCTCCGCGTGATGTGTGAAGACCGTTGAGATGAGATTTCAGTATACCGCCCCCTTTAGTCCCACACCGGTAAAACCTATGTGCAGAAAACAGAGAGATGGAGGTAAGGTGCGCTGGGTGTCAGAGTTAAGGAAAAGAAGCAGAGAGAGAGACAGAGAGGCTATGAGAGAAACACACAGGGGATTCCTAACATTAAGTTTATCAACAGAAGTTACATCTTCGGTACGTTCGGGGGGGGGGGGGGGGGGATGGGGGGCTTGGACAAGGAAAAGAAAAATAACCAGCCGAAAAAGTAGTCAATTCATCAGCATTCCATTCTAAGAGAAACAAAAAATGAATAGACCCTAGTTCATGAGATGATGGTAGGGGAAAGGGAGTTATGGGGGCACCCTGCCACCTCTTGGTATCGCCGCTGTTGACATCGTGCTATTCAGACGATCCACCCGAAATACGATGGAATACAAACAGCACAATCCTCTGTATTAAAATTCCCGATATTTGAACAACAATCACCTCATATTCGGGCAGCGATGTAGTCTATGTGTGATTTTTTTCCCCCAATCAATTCATCAATAACGGAATTAAGCTATAAATGCACACCTAAAGTATGTGCCACCAAGGAGTTCTATGATAATTCATTGGCACCACCAAAGAGTAACAACATTATTAAATTAAAGTTGATAAAAGTTTATTAATAGGATAAAACAGTTCTCATGTAATCATGACCGGACGCCCATTAGTACATAACACTCTTTACAGCTTTCCATTTTTCTTTGGCGCTGCACAGAGACACTTTGAGGGTTTTTCTCTCTTTTTTTCATCTACAACTAAATTTTCAAGATAAATCAGTATTTTCCATTAAAAAAATATTTATTACTTTCCTAACTTTTCATGCTAATTCAACCCTTACTGTACTGGACTATTTCCCAGCTTCTCTTTACGGGGGGGGGGGGGGGGGGGGGGGGGCATTATAATAAAAAATAAAAAAACAAGCAAACAATAAACAAATTCCGTCGGGATGGGTTGTCAGACGGCCCTAAAATTTAGGCCAATTACTTTCCCCTAAGGCCCACGGACTACAACTGCCAGATCGGAGAGTTACAATGCCCCGACCGGGATTCGAACCGGGACCTGGATTACATGACCAGTGCTCTACCAACTGAGCTATCCGGGCTCCCGTCGAAGCAAAGTAACAATCTCACATATAGCCCCTCTCTTTCCATCGACAAATTTAAATGTTCCAATGTTAAACATTACAATCTTTTAAATAATTAGCTCTAAATTAACATTCGATGTTGAATAGGTTAATAAGAACATTTTGTGTTGCTTCTAAAAGAGAATAAGCACCTTTAACATACGTACAATGTAAATATGCATTGTGCGTGTTTTAAACATTGTCAGAATTATCATCATCATCATGATCTCAGTAATTCGAATAGTTTTCTTTCCATATCTATGTACAAATGCAATTATCCTCTTCTTTCTTACATAAATCAGCAAAAGTTTATGAATTCTAAATCCCCTACCTCAAAATCTGGGGTAGTCATTAATTCTACACAGCAGGGGCTGCAGAGCATTTTCTTTATAAAAGAGGGGAGCTAGGGCGGGGGCGTGGAGCAATTGTATTCTTCAACTCTACTCCAAAACGTGCAGCCTCATGTCATTGTATTTTCTTCCTCGTCCCTAATAACTAGCATAAAACTTGCTGCTTTTTATTTTATATATTCACCAACGTCAGTTTGATGTGTCTGACCACCTGGTTATAGTTAGTCTAGAACAAAGTCTACTATACGGCGTAAAATTTAGAATAAAATATCTACATCTACATGTAGATGGGTCTGTTCACAAAGTTGGGCACCTTTTGAGGCATTTTTTCTTTAATTCCCTGTAATTCGATGAAAAAGTCTAGTTAGAATTTTCTTACTTGGCCATTCTATCTCTGGTGAAAATAAAAAGCATCTGAGAATCATAAACATATTGTTCCACAATGTATTTTGGAAATAATTATGAAAAACCAGCGTGTGGATGTAACTGGACATCGTGTCCGTGTTACATCTGCAAAGTCTCATTTTGAGACATAACGGCACATCCATAATGCTCTTGATGATAAGCATTTGCCTGGTTACTTTAGGCTCTCCATTTAATTCAATGCAACAACAACTGCAATGAGAGTATACTGACTTCAAGAGTTATTGATGAAAGTTGCAGATATTCTTTGGTGTCCCGTTCATCCACAACTTGTGACATTTGATTGGAAACCGTTACACCCACAACATTCATGATAAACTCAGGGAAGATAGTTATTCTTTTGTTAAAAGTTTTGCTTCATTAAGTCAGCACCATAACACATTGTACCCATTAGGATTTAGCTATGTAAGGTATCATGCATGTAGATATGCTGGTAATCTAAAAAAAAAAGGTGGTTGTGGATGTAACATGGGACACCAGTATGTTTTTGTCAATATTTTGAAAATGCCTCTCAAAACAATTTGTCTTGTGTTCTTCAAAAGCTTCCTGGAGGCACCAAGTACATTCATATAAAACAACTGGTGTAAGTCATAGTGTTAAAACTACAATGTTTTTACGATAAAATGTCACGTTTTGGTGCCCAACTTTGTGAACAGACCCAGATACCTTCAATGCGGCGTCTATGCTTGATGAAAAAACGTTTGATCAAAATGCCTAACAATGTTGCTATGCAACGGAAAGGGCATGGTTGTTAAAATACAACGATGTCAACGTTATACACCTACGTTAGTGTGCTTCCTTTTCACTTCTTGGAAACAGTCCCTTTTTATTTTTTATTTTTATGTTTTTGCATCATTTAAGTTCAAGAACAATCTTCTTTCTTAGTAGGCCTACATATATCTTCATTGAATCATGATTTTAGGTTATCAGTTCTGAATGTAACACGTGGATGTTGGATATTGGATATTTTCTTTTTGCTTCCGCAAATTTCGCTCCCACAGGGCATGAAATCAACATCGCTGATCAACAGTACTGATCTACAGTGTCTAGATCTATATCATGCACTTCTCTTTCCTTTATCGTTTTCTAATCTCAGAGCGTCAGGCGAATGACCTTTAAAAGTGACCTATATTTTCTTTGAAGCCATATTAAAAGAGCTTGAATAATGTACTGTACTCGGGGATTATGTTTCAGTTAGATCGTTCACATGTAGACTAGAATAACATTGCGCTTACAAAAGAAATCGTGGCAACATAATAATAATAATGATAAGGTGTATGATGATGACGCTGATAATAATAATAACACTACTATTACCACTACTAAGTAGGCCTACTACTGCTGATATTAATATTGGATTTCCCGGCCACTTTAATTATTTGGTCACTCACATTCATATTTCGTGCATTCAACGTAACGTAAATGTCAACAAAGAAAGAATTGTTCAATGTAAGAATCCGGGCCGAGCATTCAAATTAAACAACTTGAAAACAAATTCACATAATGTGAATTCAACTTGTAAATGCGAGCACTTTTATAGTAGATCTAACATAATGTTAATTAAACTTTTAAATGTGAGCCCTTTATAGTAGATCTGCGCATTCAATTTAACCAGTAAACCGAACGTGTTAACTTGCATGCGCTGATATCAAAAGACCGGCATGCACGAATTTGTAAACTGAATGTATGTTTGGTTGACTCGTTGAATTTGAGAATTTGCATTCTTAATTTGAATTACAGAATTCGTCCAAGAGCGACAATTGCGTTGATTTGAATTATAAATTTGAGTGACCAAAAATGATTAAATTGCCCGGGAAAACATAATAATAATAGTGGTAACAATAATAATAATTTAAAAAAAGGAAATTAAAATGATGATAATAAATCTAATTATTGTATAATTATAGTTTCTTCTTTCTTAATAGGCCTACATGTACATGTATCTTCATTGAATCATGATTTTAGGTTATCAGTTGTGAATGTAACACGTGGATACTGGAAATGTTCAATCAGATTTTTGCATTTGGTGTTGCTTCCGCAAATTTCGCTCTCACAGGGCATGAAATCAACATCGCTGATCAACAGTGCTGATCTACAGTGTCTAGATCTATATCATGCACTTCTCTTTCCTTTATCGTTTTCTAATCTCAGAGCGTCAGGCGAATGACCTTTAAAAGTGACCTATATTTTCTTAGAAGCCATATTAAAAGAGCTTGAATAATGTACTGTACTCAGGGATTATGTTTTAGTTAGATCGTTCACATGTAGACTAGAATAACATTGCGCTTACAAAAGAAATCGTGGAAACATAATAATAATAATAATAATGATAATGTGTATGATGATGATGCTGATAATAATAATAATAACACTACTACCATAGGCGGATCCAGCATCCCCGAGGACAAAAGTATCTAAGGGCCGGCCTTTGTCCACGCACAATGCCGGCCCGTTGATTCTTTTGTATGGGAAACGGCTGGATCCGCGCATGACTACTACCGTACTACTACTTCTGCCACTTAGTACTGATAATTATAAAAATTTTCTCGGCAACTTTTCTCATTTGGTCACTCACATTCATATTTCGTCCATTCATCTAACGTAAATGTCGACCAAGAAAGAATTATTCAAAATAAGAATCCGGGCCCAGCATTCAAATTAAACAACTTGAAAACAAATTCACATAATGTGAATTCAACTTGTAAATGCGAGCATTTTTATAGTAGATCTGCGCATTCAAGTTAACACAGTAAACCGAACGTGTTAACTTGCATGCACTGATCTCAAAAGACCGGCATGCACGAATTTGTAAACTGAATGTATGTTTGGTTGACTCGTTGAATTTGAATGTTTGCATTCTTAATTTGAATTACAGAATTCGTCCAAGAGCGACATTTGCGTTAATTTGAATTATAAATTTGAGTGACCAAATGATTGCATTGACCGGAAAACCTATAATGTTAATACTGTTAATGATAATGATAATAATAATAACAATAAAAGAAAATTAAAATGATTATAATAGATCTAATTATAGTAACCTAAATGTAAGTTTATTTTGCTCAATTTACATTCAGATATACTAGTACTAATACTGTACATTGAAATAAGAAAATAATAAGGAGAATTAGGCCTAGGCCCCTAATAAGTTTTTTTTTTTTTTAATAAATAAAAACTAGGCTGCACCCACGTCTAAACTATTCATCCCTTAATGCATTCATACTATTACGCGTTAGTACTGCAGAAAACCGGAATAGAATCATCTCATACAATCTATTTTATATTATGAGTTGAACAATAACTTACAATACGTATTCCATCGTCTTCACATGTCTGCAGCACTCGACGAGGTAAACCAAGTCTTCCTCGTCTGTGCACTTCACCTCCTCCACAATCAGCCACTGTAGGTTGTTGGTTTGTTCTCTGATCAGAAGACCCAGTCCTCTCATCGTCTCTCTCGATACATTCTTCTTCTCTGATGGGAGTGAGTACGGTGCTATAAGCCTGATGTGTGTGAGCTGCTGTCCCCCGGTCAGACGAAGACCAGCCGTGATCTGAGATATGTCTCTCTCTGCATCATCGATAGTGATATCGATCTCTTTCAAGCCAGGTATCGATGAGAGCAGACCTTCGTAGCTTTGTGACGTCACTCTCTCAGCTATCAGCTCTGTGACGGATGGAAGCTCAGGAGGAGATGGAGAGAAACTGAGAGAGGAATCTGAGATAATAAGCTTGGACAGTGAGGTGATGGATCTGAGGCAGGACCACAACCTGATGGTCATCTCAGCAGATAGTTGGCAGTCCTTAATCGTTAAAATAGGGATCTGTCAAGAAAATAAATGTGTCAATTTTAGATCATATTCAATCTAGGGAGTTACATACAATCTCTCGCTTTCACTATTATGGACAAAACACACGCTTTAATACAACTACTACTATGCCTAGATCGTATTATTTTTTAAAATTTATTTTATATGCATTATTATTATTTTTTTTTTGGGGGGGGGGGGGGGGTAAATGACATTCACAATTTTTTTACTGACATCTTTTGGAAATTGCCATTTAATTTGTAGTATGAATTAGGCCATTTGCACAATGCAATGAATAAGGAAGAAATATCATTTATTTTGCTGTAACTTCCATAAGGCGGAATGTATAAATTGCTTTTGTTGAACATTTCTAAACAATGAGGCCTATCAGGCCTACTTACATTTGATACGCGTCTGTACGAGTTCAGCGATTCAGAAAACCTATAGCATTTAGGAGAAAGATGAGGAAAAACAAGACAGTCGGTAATAAAATATTTTGGCTTCTAGAGTAAATGTACTGATGGTAACAATAATCATTATAATGATAATGATAATTATATTAGTAATAATAATAAGAAGAATACCATAAAATGTATTAGTAAAGCATACGAATTAAAATATTCCCATAGATCAAAGTATGTGAGAGAGTGATATGCAATGTGTTTGACAATGACCATGACACGTAGTGTGTATAGCTTGAATACAATGTACATTGAGTGTATACACAGAACATTGACTGAACATTGAGTGTATGGATGGAACATGACAATGGGATGAAATGTACAATGAACAGGTGGTTTGGATGGAGATGGTATGGAGGGTGATTGACAGGTAAACAATGTAATGGACAAGCATCCAATTAATGAGCATAAACATGACCAAATTTTCTGACAAAAAGACAAAGTGTATGAAAAATGATATCCTATTTCAACTGCAAATCATGCCCAATTATACATAAAACGTATAGGAGATCCAAACAAAAATGATTAATGCTCATAATTTGGGGCTAGTCCAGTCACCTGTCCAGGGCTAGCGCTAATCGGCGGCCTGCTAGCTCAGTCGTCTAGTGCCTATAGTGCTAGTACTAGAAGGCCTAGTACTAAGTACTAGTGCCTAGTCACTAGTGGGCATCTACTTAGGCCCTACATCTATAAAAGTTAGCGTTAGATCTACCGCTAGATCTGTTACAGGTCTACTCAGGTCTCAGTCATAATTATTAAACACATTTTATCTCACCTCTTAACAATGCCCGGGATCTCTATCTCCATATCATTATTGATTAAACTAAAGAGAGTTGTTAACTCACAATACTAGGCCTAGGCTAGTTGTTGTCAGTGTTTAATTTCGGTGGTGGGCCAGCGGCAGCTGGGCGCGCGGGTTCTTTCTTTAAATTGTGTACAAAATTCCACACTGCGCGTACTATATGCCGCGCGCGCCGACGATCGACTAGCTAATAGACTGTCGACTGCGCGCGCTTCTATAAATAGAGTCTACAGCTAGCTAGCTCACGTCACGTCACGCAGCGCAGATCTATAAATAGGTCAAATGTCTAAAACCTGCGGTACGTGCATTCATAATATGGAAGGTGCATTCGTATTTTTTCATCATAGTCATTAGCCATAGGTTTTCATTCTACTAGTATATCTTTGCAGCCCAGCGGACCATTTTAAGCATCCTCCCTATATGCTAAAATATAGGGTAGAATTCTTACCTATCATCATTGTACATTAGAATGCGTATGTCCATTTAAGAATTTTGACTTGGAAAAAATCAAAGATTTTATACCTAACTCTGAAAAATGGTATAAGATGAAAGTCTTTAAAGGTCCCCAGAAATCCAAATGCAAGTTAATTTCTGTTGATGTGCGGGCATGCATACAACTCATATTTTGTTATTAAAACATCTAAAGATGTTTCATAGATTTTTAAATATTTTTTGAAGTATTTTTTCTTAGCCTCTTAAGCTCCACCCCCCAAAAAAGCTCCAGATCTTATTCCCGAGATGACATCATCTGTCAATCATTAGTGAACTAAGGAGAGAAAGTGGTATGTAGCTTTGCCAGAGATAACCATCTGTTCTAATGAACCATACAATGCCTACATAGGAGTTGCTATGCCAGACATGCTGTAGCATCACCACGAAAAGAAGGGTAATGAGGAGGTATTGTTTGAAAGCATGCAATTCTATTGTGAGCATGTGCTGAGCTGGGGGAAGTTACATTCCACTCTGTATTGTAGAATGTTAGTATGGCTGACTAATGATTGGCAGATGATGTCATCTCGGGAATAAGATCTGGAGCTTTTTTGGGGGTGGAGCTTAAGAGGCTAGGAAAAAATATTTCAAAAAATATTTAAAAATCTATGAAACATCTTTAGATGTTTTAATAACAAAATATGAGTTGTATGCATGCCCACACATCAACAGAAATTAACTTGCATTTGGATTTCTGGGGACCTTTAAGTTTAGAAAAAAGTTCTTAGCAAATATCTTTATATTAAATACGCATTTTGATTAAGATTTTTGTTTAAAAAAGATGCAAATTAAAGAATTCATGAATATCATTCTAAAGTATTTTATAAAATACGAGCCCAGGTGGATATTTTGGTAATTAAAAGTCAACATATTAACCTGACCAAAAAAGTTAATTATGCCCATTTCATGTCAAATGTATGGATTAAAAACATGAACAAGAACACACACAAAGGCACGCTGATAAAAAGGAAACCCGCGATAGCTGCGAGAAATTTTGACTCGATTTTCCTTTTCTTCTTTATACTGTTTTCTTTGTTCACTCTTTTAAAAAGATGTTTTAAATATAAATTTTCATTCAATAATACCATGTGCATGATCGTGCTTATAAAATGTTATGTTTTACTCATCGTTAATAGTTAATTTAATTGTATCAATAAATATAATCATTATAAGGTTGCATACTATGGCATGTCCGTTAGATGTCTATCCTATTTTACCTTGATTATTTGTAAAGATATTATTTTGAAAATGGAAGTAATAAAATGATTTATTTTTAAAGTAGTAATTACTTACTGTTCTATATACAGCCTAGATGATATCAAACGTGTCGAACGCTCAACGAGATTAATTAACTTCTCCTCCGGTCCGAATACTACCCCGGACAATATCACCTCGTACCCGATCAGAAGACCCAGTCCTCTCATCGTCTCTACATTCTTCTTCTCTGACCGGAGTGTATCGGGTGCTTTAAGCCTGATGTGCGTGAGCTCCTGTCCCGTCAGACGTCGACGAAGACCAGTCTGGATCTGAGATATGTCTTTTTTCCCTACATCATCGATAATGATATCGATCTCTCGCATGCCAGGTAAAGAAGAGAACAGACCTTCGTAGCTTTGTGACGTCACTCTCTCGGCTATCAGCTTTGTGACGGATGGAAGCTCAGGAGGAGATGACGGGAAACTGAGAGAGGAGTCTGTGATGGAGAGATGTTTTAGAGAAGCGACGGATCTGAGGCAGGACCACAACCTGATGGTCATCTCAGCAGATAGATGGCAGTCCTCAATTGTTAACATAGGGATCTGTAATAGAATACAAGGAAAATGAATGCGTCAATTTTGCATCATATTCAATTTAGGGAGTTGCATACAATTTCTTCCTCTCACTATCATGGACAAAGTATACACTTTACGAGTTCGGGTTCTTCTCATAAATCTTAATGACGAGAAGAAGGATATTTAAAAGAACTAAATCGCAGTATATCCGTGATTTGGAGAAACAAAGTGTAAACAAGCTGACAAGAAATGACATGAAATAAGATGTGATTTTTCTCGACTTCTGTTCCAATAAATAGTTTCATTAAAAAAAAAAAAACAATTATTTTATTAACATCTTGGCCATTTAAATTTTCTACAAAAATGAAAGTGTTTAGAAAATTATTTTATTATAGTACGAAATAGGCCATTTGCACAATGCAATAAATAAACAAGAAATCTTTATTTTGCTGTATTTTCTATGAAGCAGAATGTATAAATTGCTTTTGTTGAACATTTAATGAGGCCTACCAGTCTACTTACATTTGATACCCGTCTGTCCGAGTTCAGCGATCCAGAAAACCTATAGAATTTAGGAGAAAGATGAGGAAAACCAAGACAGATGTTAATAAAATAGTTCGGCTTCGAGAGTGAAAGTGCTGCTGGTAACAGTTATAATAACATCGTGTTAAGGACTATGCTAATTATTATACTACTAAGAATTTAATCAATGATAAAAATTAGTAATGACATAATAACAATGTTGATGGTAATAATAATGATAACAAAGATAAGAAGAGGAAGATGAGAAGAAGAAGAAGAAAAAAGAAGAAGAAGAAGATAAAACTTATGAAAAGGGGATTTGGATGAAAATGGTATGGAGGGTGACTGGCAGGTGAAAAATGTAATTGACAAGCATGCAATAAATGAGAACAAACATGACAAAGTTCTCTGACCCATAGTTTTCAAAATAAGGCCACGCTCTACAATGTCATACTTCAGAATTGCACATCATGCCCATTGTAATATAATTTAAATCTGAGCTAATTTCTTTCTTCTTATAACTTGAACAGAATCATCTCTTATTTTTTCCAAAATTGTTAAAGGGTGTTTTTGTGCGTATGTTTTTCGTTTTCCAGCGAGTTCTTTTATACCTCTTTTTTGGATAAAAAGGTAGGATATGTTGTACCTTACTGGTCATTTGTCATAACATAATTACACCCAATAATCATCTTTGTTAATCATTGAGTCTTGTGACCAAGTTTATGGATTTCAGGTGGATGTTTTGTTTTTTAAAAGTCTACACATTAAATTGACCAAAAAAGTAATTATGATGCCAATTTCATTTCAAATGTATGGCTTAAAAACATGAAACAAACACACACAAAGGCGTGCTGATAAAAAGGAACCCGCGATTGATGCGAGAAAGTTTGAATGATGTTCCTTTTCTTCTTTTTCGGCTTTATTTTTTTAATTTTTTTATTTTTGGAGGGGGGGGGGGGGGGGTTCACTGTTTTAAAAATATGTTTTAAATATAAACTTCCATTCAATAATACCATGCCAGTGGTGTAGTGGAGCGTATACGCTTGTATACGCCGTATACGTAAAAAAGAAATTTGACTTTTTCGGGTATACGCGCGTATACTTAAACAAAATTATCAGGTTTTAAAATTAAAAAAAAAATATATATAGGGGGAAAAAAAGAAGAATTGTATGAAAATTTATGAAAAATCGTCGAAATTCATACTCTGTGAGTTGTGTTCCACAGAATTAATTTGTGTTGGCGATCCATATACTCGACAAACTTTGGACAAATCAAACTTGCAGTATGATTGCGTATTATTTTTTACGTATATCCGATCCATACGCGGCCAGGCCCGCGGCGCGCGTGTGATGTGCATGTGGCGGACGGCGTGTGCCTAGCCCGAGGCCATTGGCCGGCGCGGCTAGGTAGCAAGTGCGAGGCTAGCTGCTAGGCTAGGCGCGAGCTGGCTATATGCTAGTCCTATATAGCCGCTAGGCCATCATCATGGCTCATGAATGCGCCGTACATACAAAATATATAACGTTATTACATTAGTGGGTGCAACATCCCTATATGCATAGGCCCTATATGTTTGTTGCATAAGCACTTAGAATTGCAGAACTTTTTGAGGGATTTATTTCAAAGAACAATTCTAAACAAATATATTGTGTTCATATGTTGTTTCTCTGCAGTTTTCCTCAGTAAAATATCGAAATACTTTTGGATGTGCGTGTATAATCAGGGCAATGTGACTGTTACATTGTATGAACTTCAAATCTATACTCATCTTTGCACTTCTAAAACGAATTCAGGTCTCAAAAAGCACAACTCAGTTGTAGTTAATTGTTAAACAGTTCGTTGTGTTCAATTACCAAAACTGCACTGTTTGCACATCAAAAAAAAGTTTTAAAAAAAATGTTATTAACATTGGGTATGTATCTTCATGAATATTTTGCTCAAGCTCCCAACAAAATGTTATTAACATTGGGTATGTATCTTCATGAATATTTTGCAAAAGCTCCCAACAAAATGTATGAAATGAGTAAAGATGTTGTGCACTTGTACATTGCCTCTTTAACAAACAAGACGTTTGGAGGTGTGTCTTATAAAAATCTGTATTAAGAATTAAATAATTACCTCATACACTTTATGATAGCACAACCTTTACAGGTGATGAGAATTTGCAGAAACTAGAACTAGAAAATCATTATTATGACAACGGTTTGATAATATTTGGATTAGTTTGTGCATTTGATGCAATGATTGGTCTGAAAATACGACTCACTAACCCTCACTAATGCTTGATGCCTTTTGCAAAAACTAAGATTTAATTCTATTTTGATGTGATATTTATTGTGAAAAAGATGCCTTTGAAATCGTGTTTATAATCAGGGCACTGTGACTGTCTAAACTACAAACTTACTATTTTCATTCACTTCTACAACTAATGCATAACTAATAACAACCACTGGCGTAGACAGGGGGCACAAGGGGGCCATGCCCCCTCCCTATTCAGCCACTAAAAAAAGCGAGAGCGAAAAAGCGGGAGAAGTGAGAGAAAAAGGGTTAAAAAGGCGCTCAAGCCGTTACCTTTCTCTCAAAATTTGCAAAAACGTCAAAGTTTTCGCGCTTCGCGCGGAAAGGGGGAAATAACTCTCCTCTCCCTGCACCAACCCGTGTCACATACAGTGCAGTATTGCGTCCTAATAACTGAAAAGCAGTCATGGCGTCGAACTATAACTTTCCGCCTAAACAAATTGTTTGCTACATGCCGTTTTCTTTCTCTTAAATTTGCTAAAACGTCAGAGCTTTCGCGCTTCGCGCGGGAAGGGGGAAACTCCCACTCCCTGCACCAATCCTGCAGTATTACGTCCAAAATAACTGAAAAGCAGCCAGGGCGTCGAACTAACATTCCGCCTAAAAAGGTGCTAAAACGTTAGAGCTTTCGCGCTACGCGCGGGAAGGATGGAAACTCCTAGCTCCTTCCTGCACCCACCCCTGTTACATACCGTGCAATATTGCTCCAAATAATTGAAAAGCAGTCTGTTCGTCGAACTATAACTTTCCGCCTAAAAGTTTGTTTGCTACAAGCCGTTATCTTTCTCTCAAATTTGCTAAAAAATTAATGTCAGAGCTTTCGCGCTTCGCGCGGGAAGGGGGAACCCCCTCCCTGCACCCATCCCTGTTGCAGTGCAGTATTACGCCCAAATACATGTAACTGTAAAGCAGTCCTGACCTCGAAATAACTTTTCCCCTAAAAAAAAGGGGGGGTGGTGCTACGAGCAGTTATCTTTCTCTCAAATTTGCTATAAAACGTCAGAGCTTTCGCGCTTCGCACGGGAGGGGGGAAAGTTCCCCCTCCCTGCACCCACCCCTGGGGAGCACGCACCAATTTCGCACTCTTCGCGTGCTCACAACCGCCCCTAAAATGACATCCTGGCTATGCGGTTGGATCCTTCACGTCTGGCCCCCCACCGGTGGGTGTCGATCCCGGGAGGGGGGGGGGGGGGGCGGTAGGGGTATATATCCCCCCAAAATATGAGGTGGGGGTAATGGCCTGTAAATGCACTAAAAATCTAGTTTTTGAAGGTTTGAAATGCGAAAATTTTCAGGATCTCGTAATTTAGCGCCCCCAGTAGGCCTATATTGTTCTTAAATAGCTTAAAGGGTTCAAAATTTGAAAAAATAAAGATGTAATTGCTTTGCCCGATATATCATGTATGTCTCTGCTAAATATTGCCCCCCCCCCCCCCAATGTAAGATAAATAAAGTGTATAAAACAGTATTTGCAAAGGTTCAACTTTTGAAAGAAATCTCAACTTCAGGTACCCTTGCTGAATTTCTCGACTCTTTCTCAAGCCTTTTAGGGTTTTCGTCAGTTTTGCTCCCGATTGTAGAAGTGAGTGAATAGAAAACCGCTTATCAATGCATAAAATTCGAGCTTCTCTACCGCTCAATTGCAAAATTTCCTGGGTAAAATGCACAAGAAATTGCGTGTTTTTAGGGTTAAGAATTGAAAAATTTGCCGCTCGGTCGCTTTGCTCCCTCGCTGACGTAGATAGGTTTGGGCACTCGGGGGTGGGGGGGGGGGGGGGGGAGGGGGGGGGGGGGGTGGGGGGACTTCATTTTTTTCCCCGGGTGCCATAATCCCTATAGATACGCCACTGGCTGCGCTCCCTTGCCAGTCAACCCCCCCCCCCCCCCCCCCCCGATCATGAACACGGATTGACACCCTGTGGCCCCCCTATTGAAAAATCATGGCCACGCCTGTGAGCAAAGCTCAATCTTATTTAATTGTTGAACAAGTGTCTTTAATCATATGAAAATTACACACACAAAAGTAAAACAGTGAATGTTATTAACAGTGGGTAAGTATCTTAAAGAACATTTATTTCAAACTACACAAGATGTATGAAATAACTATATAATGGTATATTTAGTTGCAGCACCAAACAATTAAGACATTTGGAGATCTATGACAGCGTGTCTTATAAAAATTTGTATCAGCAATTACATGTAAATGAGTGTTGCATAAACTAGAAATAAAAATTATCATGACAACGGCTTGAATCATCTTGGATTATTTGTGTCTTGGTGATTTAGACATATAGATCTATAGGGCTTATGCAAGGGTTGGTCTGAAAAAATGACTTGATGTTTTTTGGTCTGAAAATATGACTCCCTAATGTTTCAAATGTTGATGCTTTTTGCAAAACTTAATTTTAACATTTTGAGATGATAATGTGACGGATGATGTGTATGTGAGTGTTTGTGTGTGTGTGAAACCGATGACATCGGTAGTAATTCAATAGGTCATCGGTTGTCAACAATTGGTGAGGTTTATTCCGTCAATGAATTTTGTGACGCAATTCAATAGTTGAATTATCGGTTGAAATTCGAACAATAGAAAACATAGATGTGTGTGTGGGTGGGAGGGTGAGTGTGTGTGTGTTTTCTTGTCAGGTCACGGGGGGGGGGGGGGGGGGGGGGGGTTATTGTGTTTGTGAATCACCACCACAGCACGGTGCATCGCCTCGTCGTAACTTGGTGCTCTGAGGATTGAGCTATCAGTATAAGGGAGTATACCCAAAAAAATATTTACCACTACAACACTGTACCATGCGCATGCTATTGTTTATAAAATGTTATGTTTATCTCATTGTTAATAGTTAATTTAATTGTATCAATAAATGTAATCATATTAGGTTACATATTATATTTCTGGCATGTTGGTATAGATGTCTATCCTTTTTTTTTAAACAGATTTACCTTGATTTGTAAAGATGTTATTTTGAAAATGGAAGCAATAAAATATTTTTGAAAAAAAAGTAGTCAATACTTACTGTTCTATATACAGACTAGATGATATCAAACGTGTCAAAGGCTCAACGAGATCAATTAATTTCTCCTCCAGTCCGAATACTACCCCGGTCAAGATCACCTCGTCCCCGATCAGAAGACCCAGTCCTCTCATCGTCTCTACATTCTTTTTCTCTGAACAGAGTGTATCGGGTGCTTTAAGCTTGATGCGCGTGAGCTCCTGTCCCGTCAGACGTCGACGAAGACCAGTCTGGATCTGAGATACGTCTTCTTTCCCTACATCATCGATAGTGATATCGATCTCTCGCACGCCAGGTAAAGAAGAGAACAGACCTTCGTAGCTTTGTGACGTCACTCTCTCGGCTATTAGCTTTGTGACGGATGGAAGCTCAGGAGGAGATGGAGGGAAACTGAGTGCGGAGTCAGAGATAATGACTTGGGTCATTGGAGTGAGAGATCTAAGGCAGGACCACAACCTCATGGTCATCTCATTAGATAGCTCGCATTTCCTTATAAAGAGTTGACCATTGTCCTGGAATAAATAAGAATTGGGGAAATGTAGCACATGAATTATAAAGAAAAATATTCAAAACAATTCAAATTAAAAAGAAGAAGAAATTTTGATTCATCAGTAGATTTATATCAAATGGTTCAAAACAGAAGACTCATAAGACTGGAAGCATGAGGAAATACCAAGAAAAGTTACATCGACTTCTATTTTTGACCTTTGAATTAATTCATCATCTTCAAAACAGGAACCCGTAAATGTATGTACCGGTAACATTTAGATACATCTCATCATGGATGTTTGGAACTACATTTATAAGTCCTATCAGTGTAGTGATACGCGCCTTTACAAAAAAAAACGGTCAGTGACAGAATAACAATAGCATAGGGCCTACTCGTCTTGTTAACACTAATGAATACTGAATATGTAACTTAGGTAAATTGCCATTTGGTCCAATTGTCAGTTGATCATAATCAATTGGTCTAATATCACTTCGTCCATTAAATATTTCGTCCAATGAATGTATAGTCCAATAATCATTTCGTCCAATGACATGTTAATCCATAACCATTTCGTTCAAAAACAATTCGGTCTAATAACTATTTGGTTCAAACTCATTTAGTTTAAATACCACTCGGTCCAATATGCATTAGGTCCATTACCCATTCCGGCTAACCCCAGTTGGTATTATCCACATGGTCTAATCATTATTTAGTCCAATTATCATTCCGTCTAATCATCATTTCGTCCATCAGCCAATTGGTCTAATGATTATTTCGCCGATAATGACCAGTTGATCTAATTTTCGCCAATAATGACCAGTTGATCTAATAATCATTTGGTCCAAGTCTTATTTCGTCTAATGACCTCTTTGTCTATAACTCAGTTGGTCCAATATTCATTTGGTCTACTACAACAAATATGTTCTTAATACAGATTAGAGTCTACTTTGTGCTTGCTTTATCGTTTATTTGAAATGAGTTATATATGATGAAACAATAGGCCTATTAAAGTGAAAGTCAACCCTGATTACAAGTTGGTTTTAAAAGAAACTGAACAATTAAAGAAACAGCTCAGTCAAGGGTTGAGAAAATTACGATAAAAAATAAGGACGTTATGACTTTTTAAATTGCAATCAATAAAACACAGATTGGCAACTCCGTGACGTATCTTCCAAGCTTCTCTCCCATAGGCCATTTTCGTAATCGTATTAATATATAAATACACGTTTGCCTATAAGATAGTGACAAACTATTACATTCACCTATTAAAACCCATTCTTTTCAATAGAATGTGAATTGCATTTATTAGGCGTTGCATGTATTACTATCAGACAAACATTCAGGCTTGCCCAACCTAGCAATACTTAATGTGTCCAATCTACATTCTGACTACTGAAATACAATGCATTGTAACAGATGGATGTAATAATTCGTTACTAGGATTTTGACAAAGAGGGAAACAATAAATTTGAATCCATAACGAAAATTATGGCCTATTTGCCCTGTAAAAAAAATAGAAAAAAATCAATTTTCTCTTAAGAAAATATTCAATCATACATGTTCATGCACCTTAGACAATCATTGCTCATATATTTTTTTAACCTGTATGGAACAAATTAATCCCGTCATCAAAAGCTAAGAAAATGAAAATTTAGGAAATATTCTGTACTAAGCAAAATGGGGAGGAGCTCGCAAGATACGTCACGGAGTTGCCGAATTGTGTTTGCTTGTCTGCAACTTCAAATATTCATCAATTTCTTATTTCTTATCGGATTTCGATCAAACTTTTACTTACGTGTATCTGTTTCTCTCACATTCAGATTCATACCAGAGTGGAGTTTCCCTTTCAATAATGCTAATACTAATAGCCTAATGTCATGACAACACGTACGAAATAGATCTTATATTATATAGTCTAGGCCTGCTGTTTGATTATTGAAATGATAGATACCGGTAGGTTACTATTTTTAAATAAATGATATGAGTTTCTATCTTGAAAAAAAAAGATTTTACATCACTTGAAACTTAAAAATAGCCCTAAATTTGGGGTTTGACAACTAAAAGTTTTTATTTCATATGATAGAAGTACTTTCCTTGGGTCAAACTTATTTTATGTATACAAGTGATGATATAAGATAGATACATGATAGACAAAAAAAATTGGGAACGGGTGCATCATTTGACGATTTCCATTTGTAAAACACCCTGACGTTCGGACGTTACATTCTGTTAACATTACTGTTTTCACCATTTTTATTTCTTTTCTTTTGGAATGATTGGTCTGTGACAATACTTGTTGGCAGCTAAATTCTCTATCAATAATTTATTACATTTATGCAAAATGTAATCAACACAATGTGCAGTTTAGCACATAGTTGTCTCTATCAGCTACTCATTTGGAATCCAAGGTGTACTTACATGCACTTAAAATGTATAAGTGATGTAAACTTGCAAGATATGAACCTAATAGCAATTGTAGTCACTGAAACACCTCAGAAATTCACATAAACTTCTGTTTAGCATGTTATGAAAAACAATGTATGCGGTGTTTTGTTTCGGACGTTACATGATGTCAACATGTCGATCAGATCATTACAAACTTTGTCCTGATCTGAACTTAGAGCTGGTGCTTCTTAGTCTATTGGTGGCTGATGTATGAACTTGAAGGGTATGACTTTTGGTCATCTCTAATCTAGCTTGCTGATTTCAAGATGTGACAACCTAGGTTATTAGATCGCACACTGTTTCACCAGGGAATTCTATGTGAATATTCAAAGTATTCAGAGCATAAATCAAGCTTTCTAGAAAGCTATGAAACATTATTGGTACCATAAACATTTTTTTTTTGTTTAGATTGTAGATTTGTCCAGGATCTTTTCTTTGTCTGACTTTAACAATGGTACACAACATGAATAAAGAACCCATTTTCATTTTCATAGCTTCTACAAATACAATTGAATAATCATTAGAAAGGGTACTAATATCCTACTTATTTGGTATACAAGGCATGGGAGGGGCAAGCATTTGAATAGTACAGTAAGCATACATGTACATGTAGCTCACATTTTGGTAAAGTCGAAACGAGCAAGAAATCTCTTGGCATACATGTAGTGAGAGAACTTCACGGAAATCTACAAAAATTTAGTTGTAGGGCCTAATGCTTTATTCTTGTATACTTTCTAGGAATTATTGTTGGTGGTGTTTTTAAAGTTTTTGCTGATAGAGATTGCTGATAGGGTATTACACCCTACAAGAAGAAAATAAATGAATGGATGGATTTGGAGAGGCTAAAGTTAGCTTATTTTTATTTTCATGTTAGAATGTCATGAATAATCTTCCTATAGTTATTAGAAGTTGCAATTCTCCAGATTCATTCAAAAGCAGTCTAAAAACTTACTCGTTCAATTCTTCCATTGATTATTACTGTACATTCCTTTGTATTTCTACTATCTTGGCCCTTCTTTATTCTACACTACGCCTAGAGCACTCTACAAATTGGATTTGCGCTTTATAAATCACGCTGTACATGTATGTATGTATGTATGTATTATTATTATTCACAAGTTGATAATCCATATGAAATTAATTGTGTAGGATGTGGATAGTTAAATTAAAGGCTGATACACAGCCATTAATTTTGTAAGTAACATTTTTTACACGTTTACAAAGCTTTTCAGGGATACCTCAGGCACATAAATCAAAGTTGAAAATTTTTCATTAAGCTATGGGAGATCAACCTAGTTCCATGCTACAAGAAAAAGTTAAAACTGATTTCCAATTCTTTATCTTTAAAAATTTGGGGGCCCTCAAATTCAAAGTGCCATTAAGCTTGTTGGTCATACTTAAAAAAAACAGAGCCTTATAATATTCCAATATCTTCGGTAAGAAAGGCAAATTCCACGTTTAATGTAATGGAAAATACCTCCATTACTAGGCCTAGGCCTAAATGTAAATTGATCTAGAAATTAGAAGCTACATCATGTAGGCCTATTTCTAGATACAAATTAACTGCAGAAACTTCGTTCAGAATATATGGATCTACAACAAGTGTAGGCCTAAGTTAAATTCTAAAAAAAAAGGCAGCACATATGGACGTCCCAGGCCAGGGTAGTGCTTATTATTAGACCAATTTGTTATAAGACCCAAATGATGATTATAGACTAGGCCTAGGCCTAAACGATTATTAGACCAACAAGTAATTGGACCAAGTGGTCATTATGCAAGTGTTAAATTAGATCAAGTGATCATTTATGAATTGGTTTAGACGTAATGACATTAGACCAAATGAAGTTGGACCAAATGATTGATGACCCAAATAGGCCTAGGTAGCTATTTGTATTTAAGACCATTTACTGATTAGACCAAATGGTAATTGGACCGATTGGTAATTAGGCTATATCATGGTAATTGGACCAATTGCCAACAAGAAAGTATTAGACCAAATGGCTTTTCTAGACAAATGGTTATAGCCTAGCCTAGCTCTAGACGAAATGCTATAGGGGGGCTAGGCCTAGACCTACCGGTAGTATAGCATTGCCATTGGCCCTATACTAGGCCTGGCCCTAGGGCTAGGCCTAACTTACTGGTAATATTGGACGAAACGTTGATTGGACGAAATGTATAGGCCTATTATTAATTAGGGCCTATTAGACTGAATGATGTAAGATTATGACGATTGGACCAAATGGCAATAAACCACAACTTACATGCAAAGCAATCACACTTAGTGATTCATTCGAGTTGAGAAGAAGATCGGTGAGAGAATCCAGTTTAGCGCCTTGTTCAGATCACAGTCAAGAAGCCTGCACCATGTTTACAAGATAATTACATACATGTGTGAGGTTATGTACATTAGGCCTAGGCCTAGCCTAGAGTAGCCTAAGATGTTTGTTAACAAAAAATTTGAACAAGAGTAGCCTAACTAACAGTAACATCTTAAACCATGCAGGGCATAGGCCTACAGGTAATTATGATAGTAGTTTATATTCTTACCAACAAAATATTGTCAATCATCGAAAAATGCAGCGAAACAACTCACTCAATTATATAAAATGAACTCACGCTAGATAATTCATCGTCTTCAAACGTCTGCAGCACTCTGCAAATTCAACCAAGTCTCCTCATCTCTGCACTTTACTCCTGATAAAGCTAGCCACTGCAGGTTCTCAGTCTGTTCTCTGATCAGAAGACCAAGTCCTCTCATCGTCTCTCTCGCACGTATGCGCACCGCTGGCATTAGCGGGCGCCGCCATTTTGTGTCCTAAAATGTCACTTTTCGCGCGTGGGTACGTTCTTCACGTCTTCTCATCTTATGCATATTCATTTTTTCCCTGTCGGCTGTCGAATGAAAACTTGGGTAGTAATCTTACCTCTAGATTCAGTAAATCAAGCTCGTTCCAAACATATATAATTTGCCACTATTTGATGTCATAAAAATACAGCAAAATTGGTTCAAAATAACCTTCATTGTCATATAATCGATTCATAAAATCATGCTTTATTATTTGTTGCCATGGTGATTTTTCAACGGTTTTCCAGCTATCAACATATATTTATTTTTATTGTTTATCATCCACTCTTCAAATTGTTCATATGATTTTACAAGTCTTATTCGATAGTTTTTTTTTTATTAGCCCCCAAAGTCGAGGTAGTTTCACCAACTTTCCTCTTTATTTTGACCGTCATCCGGAAATTCGTCGTAAATTACGCAATGCGGATACAAATTGCAGTGTGTGAGGTGATATTTCATATTTTGGGATATTGCTAACGATTTAATAATAACTTTACGTCGATTTGACTTCATTTCGGTGGATTTTGAAGAGTTTGATATCACCGCATAAGCAGCAATCCCCCATTCTATCGAGACATGTATTGGCCGTACGCCGCCTGCATTGGGTAGCAAAAGTCCGATTTCCCGTAGCGAACGTTGCGTTTCATGCAGGATTCTGGGTCATGGACAATAAACATGCATCAACATTGGATATAAAATTTATACTAAAATTCCATTCAAATGAGTTACATCACGATTCCCCATATTCAGTTTCTACAAAATGTAATGATTGGATTTTGAAATGTTTTTCGATCTAAAACTCCTAAAATTATGGAAATAAGGAAATTTGGAGCACCCTCAGATGATTTTACTCTGTTTTTGTCAGAGCAGTGCATTATGTATGTGGCAGTGGTACGTAGCATTTCTTTGGGTACAAATAGCTTGAAATTTCCTTTTTTCTCCAAAATTAAGCAATATATCACCTGAAACATATACAAAATCGAATGATTGCACTTTAAGAAACTGAATATGGAGGAATCGTGATGTAATTCATTTAAATGGAATTTTAGTATAAATTTATATTCAATGTTGATGCATCTTTATTGTCCATGACTCAGAATCCCGCATGAAACGCACGCTCGCTACGGGAAGTCGACTTCTGCTACGCCAATGCAGGCGGCGTACGGCTAATCCATATCTCGATAGAAATGGGGGATTGCTGCTTTTGCTGTAATTTTAAACTCTTCAAAATCCACCGAAATAATGTCAATCGACGTAACTGTATTATTAAATCGTTAACAATATCCTAAAACATGAAATATCACCTCACACACTGTGCAATTTGTATCCGTATTGGTATTTCCGACGAATTTCCGGATGACGGTCAAAATAAAGAGGAAAGTTGGTGAAACTGTCTCGACTTGGGGGCTAATAAAAATGAAACTATCGAATAAGACTTGTAAAACCAAATGAACAATTTGAAGAGTGGATGATAACAATAAAAATAAATGTAAGTTGATAGCTGGAAAACCGTTGAAAAATCACCATGGCAACAAATAATAAAGCATGATTTTATGAATCGATTATATGACAATGAAGGTTATTTTGAAGCCAATTTTGCTGTATTTTTATGACATCAAATAGTGGCAAATTATATAATGTTTGGAACGAGCTGATTTGCTGAACCAAGAGGTACGATTGACAACCCAAGTTTTTCATTCGACAGCTGGACAGGGAAAATGAATATGCATAAGATGAGAAGACGTGAAGAACGTACCCACGCGCGAAAAAGTGAAAATTTAGGCAACGAAATGTCACAAAATGGCCCGCGCGCAGCTAATTCCACAAACTACGTGCGTTTTAGGAGCG